>JAMPIV010004416.1:0-250292 GCA_024509875.1 Oreohelix idahoensis | reverse complement strand
CCCATTACAGCTGGGTCGGCTCAGGAGCCGCCAATCCCTGGTCGACGACACTCCTTCAAATGTCCTCGCCAGGTCTCGAGTTAATCCAGTTCAAATCCCGGTCGACGAAAAATCCTCAAATGCCGTCACCCGGGTTTGATCCTGGATCACCCGGTCGCCAGAGCGGTGTGGTAACCACTACGCTAGCGCGGCTCCATACAATTCTTTTAAAAACTCATCTTTGGCTTCCTCTTCTATTATTCTTCAAAAATTTAGCTTCCTCTTTTGCCATTCTTCAAAAATTTTTCTTTTGCTTCATCTTCTACCATTCTTTAAAAAAAACAACTCATCTTTGGCTTCCACTCTTACCATCTTGAAAAATTTTATTTTGGCTTCCTCTTACATTACTCTTCTAAAAATTTGCTTCCTCTTCTGCAAAAAAAAAAAAAACTCCTTGGCTTTCCTACACTTCTTTTCCTCTGCAGGTTCCATTCAAGTGTTAAAAGGAAAAAAAAAACATACTACAGAATGTTACAGCTTTCTGAATTACTAATACAATATAAGCACTTACCCGAATCCTTTCTTATTGCGAGGAGTTTGTCCCTCACCCTTTAATGCTTTCACAATACCAGACACTGACCTTCCAAGTCCCCGACCTTCTTTCCAACCTTGTCTTTCCATAACCTTTCGACCTATACCTTTGGAATGACATTCAAATACTCCAATTCTAGATCTGTCACTGCTACAGCTACTTCTGGACCCCTGAAGTCTTTTCCCTATTCCAATGGAGAATCGGTCAGTGTCATCAGATCCATCTCGAAACCTATTGATTCAGCAAATGACAGCAGGTTTTATCAGAGATGAACAATAAAAAGCTGCTCAGAAAAACTACAACAATGTAACACAAACATACTAAATGGTTGTTCTTCCCACTACTGCAAAACCCCTAAAGTCATTTTTCATAACTCGCAGAACCCTCACCTATAAAAATATTTATGGCTAGAAAAAGCCTAGTAGCAAGGAGCGTGATTCACTAACTGTTAAAAAGAAAAATCTATCACAATAGGTTTTGTGCAGGTGCCATGAACTTGTGCTCCAGGTGGAGCTTATCTTGGTTGTGAGAGTTTTGTCTATGATATGTGAGTAATAGATCAGTGAGACAGTTTGTTTACTACATGATCTAGTTGTTGCTGTGTGTGAGCACATTTACAGAACATGAATAGTTTGTCACCTGAGCCTGAGTGACCATCACGTGGTCATGTAGATAAAGGAAAGTCATGATTTGCTAGAAAGGTGCAGAGTTTTGAAATGTCAGTGTAAGGTTAGACATTGAGCATTTAACAGTTGTAAAGAGAAGTCAGAAGTTTGTGCTCAGTCAAATTCTTATGTCTCAGTGGTTGATCAAGTGGCTTAGGAGACATGTCTCACATAGTAGGTTTCTCTGTCATGAGGCTACTGTTATAGAAAGTACTTTTGAGGTACGTTGCATCTGTCACAGTGTGCCCTTAGTGATATTGACTGTGCATGAGTTTTTGGCACTAGTCTGGTTTGCTGCTAGGTTGTAGCAGAGACTGTAGTGAGTATCTTCTGACATTTATATAGTGATGAACTGACAGTACATTAGCTGTACTGTGTACCTCTTGATATGACCTGGATGTCATGTATGTTTGTTACATTGTTTGGAGATTGAATACTACGTACATCCTTGTTATTTTTATGCCTGTATTGTTTAATGTGGATGCTGTCCCTGGCGTCAACTGTGGTGATATCAGTTGTTGTGATCCATTTCTGTAATTTATCTCTCTCTGTTCTTTGACATCTATAAATTTTCAAACTAACAAACAGTCAGAAGTGAACATTAAACAACACTTGCGATATGACTAATATAACTTTATTTTCAGAGTACAGTGTAACCGGGCTGGTTACGTCATCAATATAATACGTACGTGGCCGGGGTCAGTTCAGTTAATGGTGTTGTGCGCAGGTAAATATTTTGACGTGAGCTAACTCTTGTACGTTTTGGTTCAAGTCATTACAGGCCTGTCGGCCTGAGATGGAAATTCTTGACCTTAGTTTATTCTTCTTCCCAGTATTCGTTCGTACCCTTTTAGGTTTAGTGAAAAGCAACTTCGTATAATGGTTTGTCAAAGTAATCCACTGTAATATTCCAAAGAAAACTCAGCAATGTAGAAAAATAAAATATAGTTTATTAACGTCATTAGAACAGCAATGTTATTGACACAATGGTGAAGTACTTGTTTTCTTGCTTACACAAAGTAGTGAGTATCCAAAAATGAAAGTGTAAATCCACAGGAATAATATATCCAATAGAGTAAAACACAAACTTGTCTACTTAAAAATACTTGTCTAACTTGAAAAGTTAAAAAAAACTTGTCTTGATAATCTCAAAGACGAAGTTCTGTAAAAATCCTCTCGCCTAATGAATCCTAAAAATCTGTAAAAGCCTGTCTATCGCCCACGTCTCCTTTTTATACTATTTCTTCTTTTTTTCCTGCCAATTTTCACACGGTGCTTTCTTTTTCCACACGGTACAATAATCTACATTTGCACACGCTTTCTCAGCTTTTCAACTTTTTCCACACGTCTCTCACAACGGAAAAAACCCAAAATAGCAACTCTTACTTTTACAAAACTTTCCATTCAAAAACATGTATTTACTATTTTGTTGTTCTGGGACAGCTTTACAATGCCTCTCTCAAAGCCGTGAACTTTTCATGATACTGTGTTTTGTGCAAAAATGTCTTAACTGTTTTCAACGTTGTTATTCTCATTGTATGTGGTTTTTAATCAGATCCATTAAATTACCCAAAACTACCTCTAAAAACTGACTTGTTGCTTGAGTGTTGTGAGTTACATAAACACAGACTTCTTAAAAAAAGTAAAGAATATCAGATAAGAGAATTCTGGACAGCAGTTGGCAAAAGAGACTGACCTAATTAGAACTGAAGACAATGGCAGCACTTTAGTGACAGCTGTATTTTTCTTGGGCTGTATAGCTTACCTTTCCGTCCCTTACCTTTTGCTAGAAACCCTGAATACTAACTTTTTAAACAACAGGAAAATGTTTTGGGAGTGTGCAAACATTACTTCAGTTTTAACATTTGCTAAGAAAAACTCCTGCTTTATTTAAACCTCTTTCCTCGCACATCACAAGGATCTCTTGACCATGCCCCCCATGGAACAATCACTGGGAAACACTGAGCTGCTTTAGTAAAACGTTAAACTTAACTAAAACTTTTTTTCTACTGTCTCGTATTTCAAAACTTCATTCACCACTCATAACAAACAAAATGGCACATGGATCAGTTTCAACAAATCACAGGATCATATTCTAAACAATTTTAACTAGACAGGTAAGCGAGATATGTATTTTCAAGACTACCTTTGTCATTTTAATCATATTCCTCTCCGTTGTATTTGCCTTTTCGTCCTCACATATTTTAATCACCTGTGTCAAAAATATCAAATCAACCAACCTTCTTTCCTGACGAATTCTCAAGAAATCCTTTATATCTTTGTCTCCAGCCCCCTCTTCTTCATATGCACTAAAATCCACATCCAAGTCATCTGTGGTTTGTTCATCAAAATCTGAAAGTGAACATAATAAATTTGTGTGCTAAAAATAACACATACAAATGTAACTTACAAATAATTTCTATAAAAATTTAAAAGGAAAATATTTTGCCTCTAAATATAACATTACATCAACAGTTGCAGGAGTCTGAAATAACACTTATAAGTAAGGATGTTCTTTTAAATTCATGCAAAAAAAACTGCATCAATAATTATTACATTGTATTTTGTTACAAAATGTGCTAGCGGAACAAGAGATTACAAGAAGATGCCGGTGATGAATAGGCCACACACTGAGGAAACTTTTTAATTGCGTTACAAGGTAGTCCTTGTTCTGGAATGCCCAGAGTACTAGAAGTTGAGGAAGACCAAAAAACACACGTAGAAGAGAACCATAGACAGAAACTAAAGGGATAAAGACGACATGGGCGGACCTGGAGCAAGTCATACAAGACAGGAGGACGAGGAGTATATTTGTTGAAGGTCTATGTTCCTTGGGGAATTGGTGGATAATGGATGAGTGAATGTTGTTGCTCCAGTGTAGCTCGGGGGGTGGGGGGTTGTGTCTGAGGAGACGAAGAAAGAATAGTTCTACTGCTTTCTCAGTCAGGTTGTGAGAGGTGACTAATATCAGTCAGGTTGTGAGAGGTGGCTAATATCAGTCAGGTTGTGAGAGGTGACTAATATCAGGCTTGTCTGTGAGGTTGGCAACCTCATCATGTAGACCAAGTAGCCACAGAAACTAACACTGTTAGAGCACATGACTGTCGTGGTACAAGTTTTCTACAAGAGGACAAGCTGACCTGGTGCTCCCATGCTCCATTAAAAGGTCAAGGTAGTCCCATAGCAGATACTGTCATAGGGGAGTGTGGCAAGGACAGTCAAAGAGAGGTAACCATTGTTATCAAATAGACGTAGACAAAGAGTAGGGGTTATATCCCTTATGATTAATTAGAAGGAGTAAAACATGAACTATGTTCTTTAGAATTAGTTCCCTTGGACAAGGACGAGATGAATTTAGACACTTCGAGCATGTTTTGATCACATGTTATAGCCAGTGATTAAAGCAAGGAACACAGGTTTTTAGAGACAGTCTGTACGTAGCTGCTGAACAGTGCAGATCATGAAGTCAGACACAGTGAGTTTGTCGCCTAGTGTGAATATGCTGCGGGTCTGTAGAGAACATACGTACAACTCCAGTCACCAGATATTGAAGTCAAGTAAATATTTGAAGAACAAAGAGTTTTTATGAAGAAAATTTGTGTAGGAAAATTCATGGACATTTTCAATATGTCAAAGTTAGTAAGTTTCACTAATTATGTGAATCAAGATTTTCAATCGAGTGTGACGAATCATCCATCAGCATTTTCCAGTGATAAAGTCAAACAGATGAAGTTAGAGCAAGAAGTAGGATATATCTACACCCTAGCGGTTAGGCTAGTACATTAACAAGGTAAGGTTAATATTTTATGCAAGATTTCAATTACAGCAATTGATAGAAATATAGCACAATACAATGCAGAGCTGAGAGATAAGTTGTAAGGAGATAACAGTGACTGCTACCAGTGAAAAGGTTTTCAAAGTTGAACTGACATTAGGTGGTACGAATAAGTTTTGAAGCAAGCGCGTGGAAGCTTGGGAAGAGAACCTTTCGTGATATGAACATCTGTTATATGTGTTTGTAAATACGTTGACGTATTAAATGACAGAAACCAGAGCAGGAGTTCCCATCACATCTATCACCTAACTGTCAGTACAGTACTGTTGCTGTTATATTGTATGAAGAATAAAGGTGAAGCATATTAGTTAGGTGTTGAGAGCTGAGAAAACACAAGGGCTAGAGATTGAACTAATCACTATGGTAGATCACCAACTTCAAGTTGCTTTGTGACCGCCATTAAGAGAGTAACGGCCACATTAGAGACTTAGCCATACTAGGTTCAGCTTCGATAAGTGGGGGTAACCCATTCCCTTCCTCACTGACTTTGCCTTCCCTAAAGTCAGGGACACATTTACAACTGGGTAGACTGGAATGTGATGCCACCATGTTTTGAACCCAGTGCCTTTGCTGCCAGAGACCAACACTCTAACCACTCAGCCAATATGACGTTCCATAAGGAAACACACCGCCCCCCCAAACAAGGGGGGGAAATTAAGTGAATATAAGTACTGTAATACTAATAATTAATCTTACTATACAAAAAGAATCTTAAGTGTGCCAAATTCATACAGGAATTATTTCTTGTAATTGGTGTGAATATGTATTTTTGTTATGTACACCTCAAGAGCGCAATCCATCTCACGACCTAATAATACGTAGACAAATGAATGGGCCAAGTTAACTAATACAGAACAGAGAGCAGTAATAAAGAATTAATAAATAAACTGTATATATTACTGTGATGTTAGTCAACATCAGGAGATCAAACAAACTAACCTAGCGGAGGAACGTCGAACGAATGGAGGTTAACAGTAATAAGAGACCTCCAAGATGAAGATGGATGGACAGCACAGACATGTGCCTGAAACTGATGAAAATTATAAGAAGGTAACACAACAATCAAGGACTGAGAGCAAGAAAACTGAAAGGATCAGGATCATGAAAAATAAGAAAACAAATCAGCAAGATTAGTGCTAAAGCAACATAAAAAAAAGGAAGGGCAGGAAGTTAACACATCTTTCTAACGAAGAAACACCATGATGCAAAACCTTCAACAAATGTGACAGAAGCAGCACCTACCTCCCTCTTTCTCCTGCCAGTACATAGCGTCAGTGTAAAAGACAACACCAGGGCCTCCTTTCTCCCAAGGCTGCTCTATCTCTTCCTCATACAAGCGCTCCTTATTTCTCTCCTGATTGCTTGGGTCATCTTCACTGGCTTCATGGCGGTCCCACTCTTCAGCATCATCATTATTCTGCAGTGTAATATAATTGTCGTTACCTTGGATTAACTATACAAACCCAATATAAAACTTGTATTAACTATACAAACCCAATATAAAACCAATATCTTAAAACCTGACAGATCCTCATTACCAAGTGTTATGCCAAAAGGTACTGGTAATGTGTCAACATTAACATATTTCTGATGGACATAATTCAACAAACAACTGAAATGAATGATACTGTATCTTCAGTGAGACAGACAATGAAATTTACGTAACTCACATTAAATTAACAAAACAAAGAGGTCACTGGACTGAAGTGGCATGACAAGATCACTCATGTGGAACTGATAACAAGAACCAGTGGAGCAAGAGACGAGAAGGAGATACTGGAGGTGGATAGGACCACGTTAAGGAAACCTGTTGATAGCATTACAAGGCAGTCCTTGTTCTGGAATCCCCAGGGTAAGAGAGGTAGAGGCAGACCAAAACATCAAGAAGAGAACTGGAGACAGACATAATGGACATGAAGAAGACATGGAAAGACCTTGAGCAGACGGCACAGGACAGGAAGTCTCAGCGTAAGTTTGCTGAAGGCCTACGCTCCCTGGTGAGTTGAAAGGTAATAAATGATGATGACAAGGTCACTCATGACAAGTGTTGAGCAAAACTGACAACAACTTCCAGGTTAACTACTCACCCAACGGTTAGGTAACAGTTAACAGCTGGTCATCAGATTAACCAACAGACTTCGATAGAAAATCTTACATGCGTGCTGTATCGAAACTATAGTAATAGCCTTCTTACTGTTCCAGAAAAATTAGAGTGACCACTGAGAAACTTGACCTACGCATAAACCAGGAACAGACAAATTATATGTCAATAGATGAATAGGATAATGGAAAGGGAAATATAAAAACAAATATGACAGAATCTATTAAGTGCCTAGCCACAGTGTTTAACAACAATAGAACACTGAAAGAAAAATACATACTGGTAACAAATCCTTTTAAACCGGCTGATAGCTTTACAAGCCAGTACATCTTCTGAAGGGATGCATATAGTCTTGGGCTATACGCGAGATACCCCCATTGTGACAATGAGGTACATGCTTGGAGTGCTATCAATTAGATCCAGACATGCGATGGCCCAGGCAAAAGCCTATATGTGAGTAGCCCCACACAAAAGGTATCCCCTGCATGGAAACATAGTTGACATTAATGGGAGCAAGAATAAAGATAGGGATGTCATGGATGGCACAGGCAGAGACAACGGTCAAGCAGGTGACAACAGTTGAAAATATATTCAAAGGGGAAGAGTGGAGTATGTCAGATGAGAACTTGATTAACTACCAGCAGGTCATGATCAGCTTTGCCAGAGAGTGTCGAACTTGGGGCAATGGAAAAGCAGAACTGGAAATTAATGAACTGATACATGATCATGCCGTGGATAATGATGCCATTGTGTATACTGATGGGTCTGTGATCTGTGGTGAGAAATCACGTAGGGGCTTCTCTACTAGGGTAAAGGGCAGAATCGTCGCCGAACATAGCGGGGCTTACAAGATAACAACTTCCAGCATGAGAATGGAGGTAGAGGCAGCTACTGCAGCCTTAAGGTGGCTAACTGAAACTTCATTAACAAAGGCAGTCATTGTGTCAGACTCTCAGTCCATGCTTCGAAAGGTTCAAAATGGTTGGCTACGGCATGAATGGAAAACATTCATAGAAGCTTCGAGTCTGCAGGAGCTGGTGTGGATCTACTGTCCTGGTCATGCAGGGGTATGCGGTAATGAGAGAGCTGACAGACTAGCATCAAGAGCACCCACAGTGGGGACACTGGATATGGATAAGGGAGAGATACTGAGAACAATTAATGATCGCCTGTTAGAGAATGACACTGCAATAGATGAATCATCAAGGTTAAGACTGTTGGAATTTGGCATCAAACGTAAGGCTAGCAGAGATGGACGTATGAGAGGATGCATCCATTGTGTATACAACCAGCGAGCTACAGGAACAGTTAGCATTCACACTCTTTGACATATACTGAGGGAGACTGAGCACCTATGGGTTTGCCCGGAGTGCAATGATGTCGATTCTGTTCAACAATAACAATACCTGTAAACTCTGAACCATTCTATGTTTATATAACATGAAAACCCCCCCCCCCCCCTGTATGGGGGTCCCTGGGGAAACAAAGAAAGAACAGGCCCACTCCCTCCTCAGGCATGTTATAAAAGGCAACTAATATGAAGCTGTGCATGAGGATGGCAACCTCATCATGTTAAACAAACAGCTACAGATACCACCACAGCAAGAGCACATGAAAGGTTAGGTGCAGGTTTCCTGAAAGGAGGTTAGCTGCAGTAGTGGTTATATGCATCATGCAGAGCAAATAGGAAAATGATGATGATTACATGATGCTAAAACTGTACAATGTTGACCTACTTACATGGTAACGTTTCTCAACAGCAATCAGCTTCTCTTCTATGTTCTCAGCCTTCAGTTTCTTAATGCGGAGCTGTTCCTCCTTCTTAATTCGTTTTCTCTCTTTATTAGTTAGCTTCTGAGATACCTCCTTAAATGGTACAGCTTCAGGCACAAGAAACTTGTCAGCCACAGTAACAGACTTGCTTGATGTATTTTTAGAAAGCACTGGTGTTAATACTGTCAGTGATGTCCCTTGTTCTGAGCTACTTGTAGTTGCTAGCACAGATGAGCTATTGGAATGTTCTAAATTGGTGTCCCTAGCAACCTGCACAGGTCTGAGTTTCTCTAGGTCAGTACTAGATGAATCTGATGCACTCTCAACATGTAAGGATGAAGAGTCAGTATTTGTGTTCATCACCAATGACCCAATGCCTGCTTCCTGAGCATTTGTATGATGAGATGTTTTATTAATAAGAGATTCACGTGCTTTCTGTTCATCTGACTTAAAAGGAGCTTTATACTTAGAATGTGGCTTTGCTGTCAATTTTGTATCTCCAGAATATTTAAGCTGACTAACTGTTGCATCAATGCATCCTGCACTTTCATGAGAATCTGACGTTCCATAATCAAAATTGACATTTGCATAAATTCTTCTTGCAGCAGTTTTAGAAAACTTCAACTGGAGCTTGTCAATTAAGTTGTGAGGAAGAAGACACTGTTGTATAAGGTCCAAAAAGACAAGAGTTCGAGTACCAACATTTCCATTTGGCATTAATTCAGGTGGGTTAAGTTCTGGCATCTGCAGCAGCTTGGCTTCTTCAACAGCCTCAAGATCATCTATGGAGTTTTTAAAGCAAAAAAAATCATGTAAGTAATTTGTGTGAAGTAGCCATGTATAAACATGGGGTCTCTGAGTGCTCCTGCTTCTCTGAACATGTTATAAAATGTGACTATTGTGAAATTGATGGGTGGGGGCGCGCAACCTGACCATATAAAACAAATTGCTAGAGAAACTACTGCTACAAGAGAACAATGAATGCTTTGGTGGAATTTGTGGAGACCAGCTGTAATGGAAGGCTCCATTCTCCACAGGGAGCAAAACGTTTAAATAAGAATGATGAACTTTTAAGAATAACATTTACTCAGAGCAGTAAAACCGAGTAGACATTAATGAACATCCACCAACCAAGCATTTTGCCAGTATGGGGGTTTCAATTCTGAAAACTTGATTTAAAGTAAGACACCAAAATGATAATCATTGAACTGGGTGTGTTCAATGAACATAAAGGTTGTAACTTGGCAGTCTAACAGGTCGTAACTTGGCAGTATAACATGAAAAACAAAAATAGCTATACTCATTCTGTGACTGGAATGAGAGATTAATACCACTTCCTTGCCTGGAATTTCATGCTTCTGTCCAGAAGTATTCCTGAAAGAGTCTCCTCCCATGCTGTGACCAAAAGAATTATAGTAAGGACATGACTCAACTCTTTCTGATGGCTGATGCAGTGAATTATCAAAATAAGTCTTCCTTCTTCCTCATTCATCCTGAAAAGGACATTGGTTGCGTTGTGTCGTCATTTACAGCGAAGCTGCGATATTTGCGCCTTTCGCCCCGACACATCCGACTTCCACACTGCATTCTTTTTTGGATTGGGTTTGCCTTCCCTTTTCGATCCCTACTCTCTCGGCAAGACTGCAGTGATGCAGCCTTTTCCAGGACCACCACTTGGAGGTGGAGTACGGTCTTGGTCAGCTCTGGTTCACTGACCCTGACGCAAGCAGTCAAGCTATGAGTCGCTGACTGCATTCATCTCTTTTGCTGGTCGTCTGTCAAATAAAAATAAGTGACTTTGCTGGAAGCCAACATGCAACTTTGTTTTGTTTTTTTGTATTGTTAGCAATGACCAGCGACAAAAATGACAAAAAGGAGGAGGGCGGACTGCATGGAGGCCGTAAGGAGGCAGCCCCTCCACCATGCAAAGGCACAACAGGCCAATCACCTGTTTGCTTTAAACTTTTGATTACGAGAACTACAAGAGAGAAAACCGGACTGATTCTAAGGGTGAAGGGCTGGAGCGGACTGCGGACTACGACTTATGGAACTTGGAACACAAGAAGTATAAATGGGAAAGAAGAGGAGCTGGTGGAAGAGATGAGGAAAGCAAAACTAAAAATCCTGGCTATAGCGGAAACAAAGAAAAAAGGACAAGGGGTCATGGATCTCGATGGCAACACGCTGTTGTGCAGTGGTGTACCCACATCTGAAAGAGCTAAAGGGGGCGTGGGTTGCATTGTGGCCAAAGACCAAGGAGATAGTATCAGGGGATGGAACTTTGTCTCGGAGCGCATTATGGTTGTAAAACTAAAAGAAGGAGAAACCATAGTCAACCTGGTCATAGTGTATGGGCCGAGTGGGGATGGGAGAGCGGAGATCGGGGAGGACAGTGGATGACTGCCTGGATGAAATTGTCATGCTCGGAGATTTCGGTGCCAGAGTTGGGGATGGCCATGCTGGATGGGGTGGAGTTATCAGAAGATGTGGAGAAGATGCTCTCAATGACAATGGAAAGCGACTCCTTAGATTCTGCAGTGAGCAGAGTCTGATCATTACAAACACTGATCATTACAAACACATACATGCATACACTGGATGTGAACCAACAAGGAATGAGAAGTCAGTGATCGACTATGCCATTGTTAGGAGAAGCTCATTCAAATATGTCCGGGATGCTGGAGGGGGCCGGAGATTGGAAGTGATCACTGCCTGCTTGCAGTCAAAGGAACAACTGAAAGAGTTGCTCAGCCTAGGAACTGCCCAACATCACGCAAGAAACTAAGTAAACGAACGGGAGAGGTGAGCATTGGGACCTACAAGCTGAGAAAGCCAGAAATTAAGACCAGATATCAAGGGCTTATTGCTGCAGCGGTGAGCAACACAGAAGAACAACCTGATGACTTGGAAACACTCTGGCTTAAATTCAAGGACATCATAAAGACAGCTGCTGCAGAAGCATGTGGTGAAGTCCGACTTGGGAACAAAAGAAAGAGGACACCTTGGTGGACAGAGGAAGTCAAAGAGAAAATAAGAGAGAAGAAAATGGCATGGAAACAATACTTAGGAGCTAAAAACACAACAGGACAAATGGAGAAATATAGAGAATATGTGACACTCAGAACAGAAGCAAAGAACAAGGTGCTAGCAGCAAAACAGAAGTCCTGGGAAGAATTTGGAGAAAAGCTAGAAAAAGATGCGCAAGAAAACCAGAAATTGTTCTATAAGACCCTAAAGAACATGAGGAAGGAAAAACAATGCCCTCTCAAATTTATAAAGGACAAGCAAGGCAAATTGCTTACTGCCCCGAAGGAAGTAATGGAAAGATGGAAAGAATATTTCTCAGAACTCCTGGATGGTGAGCATGGTGAAGCATCAGAAATGATAACCACTAGCACAGAAGAGAAAACCAATGATGGTGAAGATGACATAAAGATGGAAGAACTGAAGGCAGCACTGGAGAAAATCAAGATGGGCAAAGCAGCAGGGCATGATGGTATAACACCAGAAATGGTTAAGTACATGGGAGCATCAGGCGACCTATTACTCTTAAGGGTCCTACAGGCAGCATGGTGCAACAAGACCATACCAAAGGATTGGGAGATTGCCATCATAACACCAATTTTCAAAAAGGGTGACAATCGACAGGGTGGAAACCATAGAGGCATATCCCTTCTCAGTGTCCCTGGTAAAATCTACTCTAGAATCCTAGAGCAGAGACTCCGACGCCTAGCTGGGCCACAATTGGATGAGGTCCAGTGCGGATTCCGAGCAAACCGAAGTACTCAAGACCTAATCTTCACACTCAGACAGCTGAGTGAAAAGGCCCTTGAGTATAAGAGTGAGATCCATCTTTGTTTCATAGATCTGGAAAAGGCGTTTGACGGTCCCCTGGAGCAAACTTTGGGACTGTTTGGCAAGGAAGAACATTCCAGCACCTCTGATTCATGCTATACAGAGCTTCTACAAGTCTTGCAGAAATTATGTGAGGACAGCAAACCATAAGTCAGAAGAGTTCAGGACCACCACTGGTGTAAGACAAGGTGATATCCTGTCACCTTATCTTTTCATACTCCTCATGGACGATGTCATCAAGGCATGTAAGGAGAGAACAAGAAAGTATTCAGTGGGGTACTGGAAGATGAGACAGGTCTGTATTTCAGAGCTGGCATTTGCTGATGATGTTGCCCTGATTGCTAAATCAGAGGCACATCTCCAATCCAACCTGCAAGTCTGGAAGGAAGAGCTGGAGAAGAGAGGGATGGTCATAAGCAGCTCTAAAACAAAATCCATGGTGATATCACGAGAAGAAAGAAGACATCAGATTAAGCTGGGAGAACAGGTCCTGGAGCAGGTCGACCACTTTAAATACCTCGGAGCTATTATAGACCGAAAGGGAGGCATCAAAGAAGAGTTGGCCACTCGAAAAGCAGCGGCTGGGAGACTTTTTCAGGCCATAAATCGAGGATTCCTCAGCAAGAGAGAGGTTGGTAAGAAAACGAAGATGGCTGTATGCCGCTCCACCTATGTCCCAGTCTTGACATATGGATGCGAGTCATGGGCAATGACTACAACCCACAAAAGCCAGATCCAAACCTCAGAAATGAGGTATCTGAGGAAGGAGGTTGAAGTAACAAGAAGAGACATGGTCCGCAACCAGACGATACGTCAAGGCCTTAAATCCCACCCCCTGCAGACCCAAGTAGAACAGTCCCAACTGAGATGGTTTGGCCATGTCTGCAGAATGGGAGAAGATCGGCTACCATGACAAGCATGGGAAACAAAGAGCCAGGGATCCAGACCCCCAGGACGACCCAGAGTCCGCTGGGAGGACAACATTAGACAATCTTTGAAGGACCGAGGACTAGAATGGAACCAGGCCAGGAGGAAGACAGCTGATAGGATAGTCTGGCGCTCTTTCTTCCAAACCTCTACACCTCACGGTAGAAGGGGAACGACTAAGTAAGTAAGTAAGTAAGCAATGACCAGCTCCTTCTCAGCACATGCCTGCACTTGGAGAAGATAGCTAATGTATACTGTTTCCCAGGTGTGTGCTAGATTACTTATACCCTATATGAATTAGGATTAAGGTTAGCAAAAACTGCTACTTTTTAATCCATCCAAGCGGCACGGCCAATGTATCAGTAGCCAGTTGGGCAACATGGTGTGTATATCTGTTATTCTGTGACTCTACTGAAAATATTCAGAGATTTGCAAGAAAGACCTATGTTGGGATGCAGATACTACCACAAGACATAAAAGTCTAGAAAGAAATAATAAAACGTTAATGGACAGAGGTGGTCAAATGACCACCTAGGTCATGGAAAAAATAAATAAAGAAAGAAATGTGAGAAATGAATAAGTATTAAAGGGAAGGAGTTTAACTGCTCAAAACTTTGAAGAATATTGTATTAACCATAGTCAAAATGGCTATGATGTTTCTTATGGCAGAAATTTAAAGCTATTAAAAGGCAGAAGTAAGTTGTGCAGACTGTCAACAAGACAATAATATAGAGTATTTCCTACTAAAATGTAGGAACTATGAACAATACCACTATTCCATTATTTATAGGCTTGAAATTTATCCATGACTGTAGAACAGGTGTTGACCTAGAGAACTTCATAATATAGCCAAACAGTATTTAACAAGAACAATATGTAATGATTAATGGGGGCGTGGTGGGAAAGAGAAGGTCTGGTAAGTTTCTAGTAATACATACTACTAATGACAAATAAAAGGTAATGGATCCCGTTACACACCCATTGAGGCATACTGGGAATATGGTGTCCGGCCCATATTTTCTTGACCATCTGCACACTAGGGTTGATGTGGTCAGCATTATGCCAGCCGCCTTAACCTTCCAAGAAATGTTCTGGTACCCAATTCATGAGGCTGGGTCGACCCCGGAGACATCTAAAAAATCCCAACTCAACTGGGGATCAAACCATGGACCACTGAGCTAGGAAGTCAGTGCACTAATTTAATATTAATTTTTGTTCATGTTATATACTGTTTTACTAAATTGTGCAATTCTCTAGGTCTATCTATTCTCAACACCTGTTCCACATTTATGGATGAATTGCATGCCTGTAAATAATCTAATATTGGTTTTCTCTGTTGTTCATACCTCCTACATTTTAGTAGGAAATGCTCTATATTATTTTCCTCTAGACACACCGTACAGTAAGGTCCCTCTATTCTAAAATAGCCCATTCCTAGATGCAATCTCAGTAGTTTCTTATTGCTAGGAATTTTTAATTCTCCAGATACTTGACACGTTCTTGTTGGTGCCCTGAACAATTTATATGCATGTTTGCCCTTCAGGCTTCCATCCTACGCCACTGTCTATTCATCAGTTATTATTCTTTTAATTAAGCTTTTGCTCTCTGTTTTATCTATTCTCACATTTAGGCTATTTGGTTTTCATTAGATCTACTTTTCTTCGCTTATTTATCTCTTACACTTTGGACATTCATAACAATCCGTAATGAAACCCTCGTTGACATTTTATTCTCTCTAAGCAACACGACTGACATATCGATAGCTATTTGGGTGACATCTCCAAGTCTGTCTACTATTCTGGGATTCAGCCAGTCAGTTTGCCAAGATGTCATTTCAATACGATTAATACATTGTGAAGAGGCAAATCTGCTTACCATTGACTCCTAAACTCGATGTTAGCTTGATCTGTGAAATGTGGCACACATCAACGACAAAGTCGCCATTCACGTCTGTCCAGTGTTCCCCGTTATAACGTAAAAGATGAGGTAACTTCGTCTTCAGAACTTTGACGACACAACAACGTTTGAGATCTTTTGGTTTATTGTCAGTTGTACTTCCACCGACTTTTTCGGGCCGATGACGAAAATGAAAACAAACGAATGAATTACTCTCAACTAATGATGAGAAATGGGCACGTAAATCTGAAGCATGAAATTTTGAAGGAATATTTGTAACAGCAGCAAAATCACACTCAGCCATTGTCAACTTTACAATACAGACCGGAAACAAAATATAATTAGAGTAGTTTCCCTATAATAAGAGTAGTTACCCTTGGCGCGATTGGTTTTGGTTTTAAGGACCAAATTATTATTATTATTATTCATTGCTCACGGAAAACTCCATCATTGCTGTGATCTCCTCCCTTTGATCACAGCACATTACTCGAACGCCGTAGAACCGGCGAGAATCCCAATGTGTGAATCACACATTCTATAAATATTTTTGTGGCGGGTAGGTTTTCCTAAATTTTATCAGGGAGTCGGCCTTATGGCCTACTCTTTACGATTTCCAACTGCCGTAGTATTTTTAACGTGCACAATTTGCACACGAGACCTCCTATTTTTCGTCATCAGAGAAGGCTAGACATCCGATCTCACAACTTGGGAGACCAGTGGGCATTATGACATCATTAGGAACCACTGATTGTGTAAAACATCTCTTATCAAATATATTCTCTGTACTGGGAACCGAACCTGGTACCTTTAGAATTAGAAGCGGACGCCAAACCTCTTAGCCACTCCCACCCCTAACATCCATGATGAACGGCGGATATTTGGTGTCCTATAAACAAGTGCTTCCAATAGATGAGACTAGAGCCCCTTGATGTATAGAGAGTTACGCGAACTAAAATTTGGCAGCCATTTTCGGCTGTACCCGTATTGCAGGAAAATTTACTCAATCGCGAGTTTCAGACCCAATTTGCATTTTCGTTTAGGTTAACTAATAATTTGAAATAAAATTAGATGCAAATACAGTAGCACATATTTGTACTATTCTTTGTATTTCAACTAACAAAACAAAAAGAAGAAAACTAGTTTACTTCCCGGTTTGTTGAATAGAATCAGTAGCTTGAATTTTTAACACATACTCCGTTAATTTTTATATTCCATTACAATTCCACTATTTGGCAACAAATATTCCGTTAGAATTGCAACACATTAGCAAAACATACTCCCTTCGAATTGAACTAGTTACCTAGTTTGAAATGTGGAAACTGGTGAATGACTGTTGTAGACACTGACAGTTTTACTAGATCCAGATGATCACATCAGTTTTTGTTTTCATTAAAAATGCGACAATGTACAGATAGTTTTAACAAAATCTAATTACATATTTTGGACCGGAGATTTTATTATAATTTTATTATATAATTATATTATTATATATATAAATATATATATATATATTTATATATATATATATATATATATATATATATATATATATATATATATATATATATATATATATATATATATGTCAAAGAATACCTCCTACATTTTAGTAGGAAATGTTCTATATTATTTTCCTCTAGACACTCCGTACAGTAAGGTTCCTCTATTCTAAAATAGCCCATTCCTAGATGCAGTCTCAGTAGTTTCTTATTGCTAGGAATTTTTAATTCTCCAGATACTTGACACGTTCTAATTATATTTTGTTTCCGGTCTGTATTGTAAATACGTCACAAAAACTCAAAGCCCGTTCCCGCCAACATCGTGTGGTGTCTCGAATCTCATAATTATAATTATATAACATGTAGGCCTATATATATATATATATATATATATATATATATATATATATATATATATATATATATATAATAATAATAATAGCCCCTTCAGTCATAACTGACTATGGGAATGCGCCCCTGAGGTGACAGCCCTCAACTGCTTATTTTCCTGGTGCTCCTTTCGACGTTTTCTCCTCACCTCTGCTTCTTGTGTGAGCCTCTCTTCGCCCAATCTGAGGTGGTGCCGTAAATAGCATCGCCACTTTGTGCGATCGGCAGCTTCATCCTCCCATGTTGCTGGATCCATGTCCAGTGCCCTCATATCTCTCTTGCACACATCTTTGAACCTCAGCTGTGGTCGCCCAACTGTTCTCTTGCCATCTGCTAATTGTCCGTAGAAGATATCTTTTGGGATGCGACCATCTTCCATGCGGCGAACATGGCCAAGCCAGCGAAGTCTGCGCTGTCTAAGCAGCGTATACATACTTTGAAGGCCAGCACGTGACAACACCTCGACATTTGTCACTTTATCTTTCCACGAGATGCCGAGGATGCGGCGTAGACACCGCAAATGGAAGGTATTGAGCCTTCATTCTTGCTTAGCATAGGTCGTCCAGGTCTCGCTGCCATATAGGAGTGTGCTGGTGACGCAGGCATTATATACCGCAGCTTTGGTCTTCATTGTGAGTTTAGAGTTTCCCCAAACACGCGATGTGAGGCGGGCAAAGGTAGCTGCAGCTTTGCCAATGCGGCTGTCGATTTCTGTATCCAGTGAGAGTTTGTCATTGATGGTAGACCCTAGGTATGTGAAGTGGTGCACCACTGCCAATTCATAGTTATCGATAGTGATAACTGGTGCAGCACCCACATCCTGACTCAGCACATTCGTTTTCTTTAGACTTATTGTGAGGCCAAAGTCCTTGCATGCTTTAGTGAAGCGATTCATCAAGCTCTGAAGCTCCTGTTGGCTTTGAGTGACGACTGCAGCATCATCAGCGAACAACAAGTCTCTTATAGTGACTCTTCTGATTTTTGTTTTTGCCTTCAGCCTTGAAAGATTAAACAGACGGCCATCTGACCTAGTGTGAAGGCATATTCCTTCAGTTGCATCTCTGAATGCATGTTTCAAGAGTAAGGCAAAGAAGATTCCGAAGAGGGTCGGAGCCAGAACACAGCCTTGTTTAACGCCACTTCGTATATCAAAGGGCTGTGACGTGCTTCCAGCATATTGGACTGTTCCCTTCATGTCGTCATGGAATGACTTTATCATTTCCAGCATTTTAGAAGGGCAGCCTATTTTCAGGAGGATTTTAAAGAGTCCATCCCTACTAACCAGGTCGAATGCTTTTGTGAGGTCTATAAAGGCGATATATAATGGTCTTTTCTGCTCTCTTGATTCTTCCTGAAGCTGGCGGAGAGAGAAGATCATGTCTGTTGTTGATCTGCCAGCTCGGAATCCACACTGTGCCTCTGGATATATGCGCTCAGCTAACTTGTGTAGTCGCATTAAGATGACTTTGGCAAAAACCTTACCAACAATACTAAGAAGAGAGATGCCTCTGTAGTTATTGCAATCACTTCTGTCTCCTTTATTTTTATTCATTCATTCATAACCCTCCACTCCCAAAGGAGCATAGGCCTTCAACAAACACATGCCAAGTCCTCCTGTCCCGTGCCATCATCTCAAGTTCTTTCCATGTTCTCCTCATCATTTTCACCTCTGTTTCCAACTCTCTTCTCCATGTACTTCTTGGTCTTCCTCTGCCTCTCTTGCCCTGGGGGTTCCAGAACAAGGACTGCCTTGTAATGCTATCAACAGGTTTCCTCAGTGTGTGTCCTATCCATCGCCATCGTCTTCTTCTCATCTCTTGTTCCACTGGCACTTGTCTAGTTCTTGTCATCAGTTCCACGTTGGTAACCTTGTCATACCATTTTAATCCCTCTATTCTACGCAAGCACCCATTTATGAAAGTCTGTAGCTTTTTGGTTGTTGTCTTTGTTGTTCTCCATGTCTCCGAGCCATACAATAGGACTGACTTCACATTTGAGTTGAAGATTCTTATTTTCGTGTTGGATCCGATTTCTCTTGATCTCCATATATTTCCCAATGCAATGAAAGCTCCTCTTGCCTTTTGTATTCTTATTTTGATATCGCTGTCTGTCCCTCCAACTTTGTCTATATTACTGCCAAGATATGTGTATGATTCTACATCTTGAATTGGTGTTTCTTCAAGTTCAACCCTGTTGTCATTACCTGCATTTATTCTCATTATTTTTGTCTTTTCCCTGTGTATTTTCAGACCCAATTGCTGTGACCTCTCATCGAGTGTTTTCAATTTGTCCTGCATCTGATTACGGTTATGGGACAGAAGAGCCAAGTCATCAGCAAAATCCAGATCATCCAACTGCTTAGTCAGAGTCCACTGGATTCCATTTCTGTTGTGTGTTGTCGATGATCTCATAACCCAATCTATTGCCAGCAAGAAAAGAAATGGAGACAAGAGGCATCCCTGTCGCACTCCTGTTCTTATCCCAAACGGTTCTGTAAGCTGTCCTTCATGAAGAACTCTGCATGTCATGTCTTCATATGTTTTCTTTATTAAATTAATGATCTTCAGGGGAACTCCATAATGCCTCATCAATTTCCAAAGTGATTCTCTGTCTACACTGTCAAATGCCTTTTCGTAGTCCACAAATCCGATGTATAGTGGTGAATTCCATTCCAGACTTTGTTCAACTATTATTCTCAAAGTGGCTATCTGGTCTGTACATGATCTGTTTTGTCGAAAACCTGCTTGTTCATCTCTCAGTTTCTTGTCTATGGACTCTTTTAATCTCTCAAGGATAATCCTGTTTAATACTTTTCCTGGCACTGATAGTAACATTATTCCTCTATAATTTGTGCACTCTTGTAAATTTCCCTTCTTAGGCAACTTAACCAGATATCCTTCCTTCCATTCTGCTGGTATCTCTTCCTTTTCCCAGACTTTACCAAGTAATTTATATAACATCTCTGTAGCCGTGTCGATATCTGCTTTGATGGCCTCTGCTGGAATGCCATCAGGTCCAGACGCTTTTCCCTCTCTTAGAAGCTTTATGGCTTTCTTTATTTCTTCCTTCGTTGGTCTTTCACCGTTAATTTGTAGCTCTTCTTCTGCTGGCTGGATGTCCGGCGGGTTTTGTGGAGCTGGTCTATTGAGAAGGTCCCCAAAATATTCTGTCCACCTCTTCATTTGCTCTTGTATATTGCTGAGCAGTTTCCCATTCTTGTCTTTTATGAGGCAACTTGTTTGCTTGTATTTCCCTGTTAGCTTCTTTGTGCTGCTATACAGTTCTCTCATATTTCCTTTGGCTGCAGCATCTTCTGCCTCTCTTGCCAACTCCTCAATATACTTCCTCTTGTCTCTTTTGATACTTCTTTTTACTTCTTTGTTTGCTTCTGTGTACACTTCTTGAGCCTTGGCTTTGGAGCTTCTAGTTTTGCTTGTGTTTAACTCTGCTTTCTTGTTTTTTCTGTCTTTTATCTTATTGATGGTTTCTGTTGTTATCCATGCTTTTTGTTGTCTTTCCCTTTTCCCCAGTATTTCTTCACATGTCTCCTTCCATACTGTTTTGACCTGCTGCCAATAGTCTTCTGTATTCTCTACATCTTCCAGCTGTTGGAGCACTTGGAATTTGTTGGATACTGTGACCGCAAATTTGTCTCTTGTTTCTTGATTTCTTAGCTGTCTTACATTAAACTGTTGTCTATAATTTTGCATTGTTGCATATCTCTTGAGTTTCATTTTTACTTTGGCTATCAGAAGATGGTGATCTGATGCCACATCTGCTCCTCTATATACCTTTACATCCTGCAATGATGATCTAAACTTCTTGTTTATGCATATATGATCAATCTGATTTTCTGTTCTATGGTCTGGTGATATCCATGTTGCCTTGTGTATTCTCTTATGTGGAAACATGCTTCCTCCTATAGCCAGTTGATATGAAGCACAGAAGTTTGCGAATAGCTCTCCATTTTCATTCATTACTCCTAGCCCATGTTTTCCCATGACTTCTTCAAATCCAGTGTTGACTGTACCTATCTTTGCATTCATGTCACCCATCAAAATTGTGATGTCTCTTCTTTTTACTTTATCCATAATTTCCTGTAGTTTAGTATAAAATGCTTCTTTCACAGACTCTTCTTTGTCATTAGTTGGTGCATAACATTGGATGACATTTACATGAATTTTCTTTTTAGCTGTTTTGAAAGAAGCTGTTATTATTCTGGGTCCAACAGCTTCCCATTCAATTAGTGCTTTCTGTGCTTCTTTAGATAACATAAGAGCTACCCCTTCACTGTGGTGTGAACTTTCGTCTTCATGTCCTGAAGACAGCACCAATTCACCTGTGATGAGTTTCTTCCTGTCTACCCCCTTCCACTTTGTTTCACACATTCCCAGAACCTCGATTTTGTATTCCCTCATTTCTGCTGCTACTTGCGCCACTTTCCCTTGTTCGTTTAATGTCCGAACATTCCAGGTGCCAAATCTGGAAGTTCTCCTAGAAGAAAGAAGGTTAGTCAGCAACACAGACTCCTTTCGGCTTTCTCTGTGTTGCATCATACGCCTCCCCGCGAGAGGACCTTCCCCTGTCTTGGATGGCTGTGTTTTATTTTCTTTATTTGACTTGTCCATATTTGTTGAAGTTTTTTGTGGTTTAAAATTTTTTTACAGGATGGTGTAACCGGCCCCATGCCCAACCCTCCTTAGTCGCTTTTTACGACATGCTTGGTAGGGGACAGTGTTACTATTCTTTGCTCCCCTTTCGGGCCCCGGTAACACACGGGTGCTTTATTTTTATACAGTGTTACAATCTTGGCATCTCGCATGTCTTGAGGAATAGTTGTCTCTTCCCAGCACTGGCACAGCATCCTATGCAGGGGATGTAATAGCGTGCTCTTACAGCATTTGATTAAATCAGGAGGAATCCCATCACTGCCTGGTGCTTTGCCAGAGGCCAAGCTATCAATGGCCTTACTGAGTTCCTCTAATGTTGGTTCGGCATCCAGCTCCTCCATAGTTGGCAGACTATTGACAGCATCAAGGGCTGCAGGCGTAACGGTATTGTCTCTAGCGTAAAGCTCAGAGTAGTGCTCGACCCACCTCTCCATCTGCTTACCCTTATCGGTTAGCTTCTCTCCGCTGATGGTTTTTAGCGGTGCCGTCTTACTTTTATGGGGGCCAAGTGCTTTCTTTATACCGTCATACATTTGTCTAATGTTGCCTGTTTGCGCTGCGATCTGGATGCTCTCACTGAGCTGGAGCCAATAGTCATTTGCACAGCGTCGAGCAGTTTGTTGAACTTTGCTTCTCGTAGCCCTCAGGATCTGTAGGGTTCTGGCACTCGGTGAACGTTTGTATTCATTCATAGCACTGCGCTTAGCTTCAATAACAGGTGCCATCACATCTGATGAAGCGTCAAACCAGTCATTTGACTTTGCTGTTTTCTTACCAAAGGTGGCAAGTGCAGTACTTTGAATGGTGTTCCGTAGATGCTCCCAGTTCTCTGTAATAGTATCACCATGCTGAGGGCTACTGAGCACTTTCTTGAAGGTCGCAGTGAATTGAGCGATCATGAAAAGGTCTGACATCTTGCTGGTATCAATGCGTGGTTTCCCTTCATGTCTGACACGATAGAGTTTTCTTGGTTGTGCTCTGATTTTGCAGCAAACCAAGGAGTGATCTGTGTCACAGTCTGCACTATGGTACGAGCGCGTGGAGAGCACAGACCTGAGGAGTGGCCTTCTGACGAGAATCAGGTCAAGTTGGTGCAATTGCTTGGATCGTGGGTGTCTCCATGACACCTTATGCTGGGGTTTTGTCTGAAAGTAGGTGTTGGTCACGCAGAGATCATGGTGGACGCACAACTCTAAGAGCCGTTGTCCATTTTCATTCATCTTGCCAATACCAAACCTGCCCAGACATGAAGGCCATGAAACATTATCGGCACCCACTCTAGCGTTAAAGTCACCAAGGAGAACAAGCTGTTCTTGCCTAGGTATGCTTTTGATTACTGCTGCTAGATTCTCGTAGAACTCATCTTTAGCTTCTGAGGCAGAGTACAGAGTAGGAGCATACACACTGACAAGGGTGATGGGACCTGTGCTAGTTTGCAGGCGGAGCGTTAACAGGCGTTCTGATCCATTCTCGCCTGGTTCAACCATGTTAGTTAGCAATTTTTTGACCGCAAAACCTACTCCGTGTTCTCTAGCTTTATTAAGATCTTTCCCTTGCCAATAAAATGTGTAGTCCTTCTCGCTCACCGTTCCAGAGCCCGCCAGGCGCGTTTCCTGAAGTGCAGCTATATCCACCTGAAGTCGTTTAAGCTCATCATTAATTATGGCTGTCTTCCTTACATCGTTTACATCCTGTAGGTTTTCAGATAGTCCAGTCAACATAGTCCGGACGTTCCAGCATCCCAATCTGAGAGTTTGCTTATTTCTATTTTTTCGATAATTGGTTGGTGCAAAATTTTCTGTCCGCAGTTCGGGTTTGACCCTAATCCCCATGCACCCAATGGGGAAAGCAGACAGTGGCGGGACAACACCTTATTGACTGGGGGCTGCCCAGTTTGAAGCGGGCGGTAGCTGTCCAGTGAGATCCTAGAACCTCTCCCACTGTCGGAAGTAGCCCCTGGCGCCATGCCCTACGCCAATTGGGCAAAAGGCTTATAACCGGTAACTGCTACTTCCCGTGTTTTGCCGACACCTATAGGGTGAAGCTGGAGTGTCCTCTCCAGGGCGCGAGCTTGGGCACAGTTATATGGAGATCAAGCTGTTGCCCATGCAGCATGTTCCCCCTCTCCACACAGCCGGTAGATCCAAAGGAACGGCAGTAGCCGATACAGTTTGGTACCACCATGTCGCAGGAGTTGCCAGAATAATGTCGAATCAATATTAGACTGCCTTAGGGACTCCGACTCCGGATTTATCCTCAGGGTTTACTCCCGAAGCCAATTCCACAAATGGATATTCCCGCAAGGCAACGGTGGTTTGAATTCAGAGTTCCTTCTCTTAGATAAGCTACCAACCAAGGATCACGAGCCCTATCTGCCCGAAGCTGCTGGTTTTAAGGCGCCAGTCGCTCACCTTTGCCCCTTCTCCCGTCAGTGGAAACAGTTCCGCCGGGCTCAAATTGAGCCACACGTGAAGGCCGGGAGCTGGACTTGGTTGTCAGAGGCTGTTTGAGGCGCGTCCTATAGAAGTATTTTATCTGCAGTGAGAGCTTATCCTCACTACAACTCCCGGCAATAACAACCTTTGGAACCAAAAATATATATATATCTTTTAAGTAAAAGTGTTAACTTTTACAAAGATTGCTTTGCTGGTGAAACGCTGCTAAATTTATTTCAAATATCGTTCAATATGACTTTATTTAAATTCACATAAAAATAAATTAAATATGAATTAAACACATCAATAACTTCAATTATATATATATATATATATATATATATTATATATATATATATATATATATATATATATATAATACTTCTTCTATATTTATAAGATTATATATATATATATATATATATATATATATATATATATATATATATATATATATATATATATATATATATTATATATATATATTATATATATTATATTATATATATATATAATATATATATATACACACACACACACACACACCCCCCCCCAATTTGTTTGTAATACAGAAAAGAAAGAATTTAATCGAGAAGTGTACACAGAAGCAAACAAAGAAGTATCAAAAGAGACAAGAGGAAATATATTGAAGAGTTGGCAAGAGAGGCAGAAGATGCTGCAGCCAAAGGAAATATGAGAAAACTGTATAACAGCACAAAGAGGAAAATTAGTTAACTAGTGCAGACAAAAAAAAAATTATCTTTTAAGTAAAAGTGTTAACTTTTACAAAGATTGCTTTGCTGGTGAAACGCTGCTAAATTTATTTCAAATATCGTTCAATATGACTTTATTTAAATTCACATAAAAATAAATTAAATATGAATTAAACACATCAATAACTTCAATTTTTACTCCAAGTTTCATAAAATAATGTTAAACTTACGAGTAAATCCACAAAAATTCAAGGGTTTTTTAATTAGAAATGAATATGAAGATATGCACCAATAGCATGAACAAGAATCAACATAACGTCAGTATAATGGAGGAAACGGGTATCATTGTGGTGGATCGCTGTGGCGGGGCGTGACTTTTTATATAAGGAAAATGTGGCGGAGCGCTGTGGCGGGGCGTGACTTTTTATATAAGGAAAATGTGGCGGAGCGCTGTGGCGGGGCGTGACTTTTTATATAAGGAAAATGTAGGGTGTGTGTTTTTTATATAGCGATATATTAGTTCGCTAATGGTATTGTTTACAGACAATATTGAGACAATAGGAAGGCAATATATGTAGACAACAGTTAGACGATATATTTAGACAACAGTTAGACGATATATTTAGACAACAGTTAGACGATATATTTAGACAACAGTTAGACGTTATTTATATGACAACATAGGTAACAAAGATTTTCTTAATTGTAATAAATATATATATATTTTTTTAAAATAAAGTATATATTGGTAAGATTCGTATTTTCAAAAATAACATTATCATACATTGTACAATTGACAAATAACACATTTGAATACACACTGTCTTTCCAATATATATTCCTATATATAATATAAAACAACACTGCACAACTTACAATCCCAGCACGCAGCGAGTCTTGTCACATCGACAACACGTCAACTATCGATTGGTTGTTAGACTAATCACGCCCTGGCCAGCACACAAGTTTACTCACATTGACAACGCGTCACCTATCGATTAATATTTCAACTAATCACACCCTGGGTAACACAAGTCTGGATACGTTTCAGAAACCAGATTGAACTGGTATTCCTGCTTATATAGACACTTGGAAGACCCAGACACTCACATTCATACTTTACAAACGCAGTGGCGTGATAACGACAGATGCTTACACCTCATTGAAGATGACTTCCACTGTTCCCAACAACTGGGTCTACATCAAGAGCTGTGATGAAATGCTTAAAACTTTGGCTAGTGGTCTGAAGGCCGCGTCTGTATGTGTTTACCGAGGCCAACCTTTACTGCACATGCGAAAATATTTTGGTGAATCCTACCTCAAGTTTTCTACCAAAACCGGCATTACTTTAACTCGATCCGAGTTTGATCATTTGTTGACTTTACAGAGTGAAATCCTCGCCGAATTTGACCAACTACAGTCACCACGCACGGATACCTATCCTACTACTTGTACCAGTAACACGTTTGACGACTACATCAACTCCAGCTGTTACCAACCGATTTCCCCAGAACCGAGTTGGTTTCCTAACACCAACCCTTGTACGTCAGCTCCCACCACAGACAACCACCTGGCCAATGTCTCTAATCTATCACTGAAGACGCAGAGACCTACTACTACCTGTACCAGTAACCCGTTTGTCGACTACATCAACTCCAGTTGTCCAATATCCACAGAACCGAGTTGGTTTCCTAACACCAACCCTTGTACGTCAGCTACCACCACAGCTCCCACCTGGCCGATGTCTCTAATCCACCACCGAAGAAGCAGAAGAAACCTACCAAGCGGCTGAGACTTGTGCTTTAGCTCGATATTATTTAAACAAAATAAAATATATTTATTACAATTAAGAAAATCTTTGTTACCTATGTTGTCATATAAATATCGTCTAACTGTTGTCTAAATATATCGTCTAACTGTTGTCTAAATATATCGTCTAACTGTTGTCTACATATATTGCCTTCTCAATATTGTCTGTAAACAATACCATTAGCGAACTAATATATCGCTATATAAAAAACACACACCCTACATTTTCCTTATATAAAAAGTCACGCCCCGCCACAGCGCTCCGCCACAATGATACCCGTTTCCTCCATTATATACTACTCCTGTGATCCACAGGGTCATTTAATGGACAAAAATTAAATAAGTTTTTAAATGATCTCCTAGTTGGAATGAGTTTTTCATAACATCTTATTGATCTTCTTTATCCTTTATTTACAGCATCACATTTGTTGGTCATTCCAGCACTGAACTATTTTTTTTACATCGTTATCCAGTTTTATTATATAAAGATTTGGTTAAATGCTGATGACTCTTTCTTGATGTTCTTAGATATGCCCTAACTTTCTGATATGCTGAAACATGACTGCTACCACAGTCAGTTCCTGTCTTCATTATGGTGATTACAATTTTTTTTTTTTTTTTTTTTTTTTTTGGCCAAAATAAGGTTGTAATTTGCATTTTTATTTTGGACATTTCCAGGTCCACGATCTTCCTTGTTTTTGAACCAGGTGTTGCCGGTGGCATGAGCCCTGTGGAGAATTCACGCGTATTTTTGTGGGTGGGCTATTCGGAAACGCAATCTTTAGAGCCCCACCCCTTCCCTTTACCCCGAAAAACAGTTAACAATAAAATTTCATGTGAATGTGGGAACTGCTGAGGACGGATGCTAACATTACAATTCTTTTAAAGCAAGGGGAAACAATTACTTCCCTTGAGATACGGCGCTAGATCGAACACTTCAGTCAAAGTTCTTCACTAGTAGAGGCCAACAATCTAAATTTAATTTGGAATCAGCAAGACCTTTTGTAAGTACGAATATTATTCATTTACAGTGCAGTTTAGTGCTAAATGTATGTTGTTGAAATAATAGGATACAAGGCAGAAAGCTTACACCATAGTTTTCTCCCTTCAATTATTGACCTATTACTAGCTCATTTAAATCTTGTTTCAAATCGATCGAAATGATACTCAGCAATCATGCTATTACTAAGTTGAAAAAAACATCCTTCAAAGCAAGTATGTCATATAAGGTTATCTAAGCGCAAAGAAAAACATTTTTTAACCACCCTGCACATATTAACAAAACGAGGATCAGTCGAAACCTAGAAGCCTTCTCCCTCCCAACACTGCATATACGTTAGTAGTATATAATGGAGGAAACGGGTATCATTGTGGTGGAGCGCTGTGGCGGGGCGTGACTTTTTATATAAGGAAAATGTGGCGGAGCGCTGTGGCGGGGCGTGACTTTTTATATAAGGAAAATGTGGTGGAGCGCTGTGGCGGGGCGTGACTTTTTATATAAGGAAAATGTAGGGTGTGTGTTTTTTATACAGCGATATATTAGTTCGCTAATGGTATTGTTTACAGACAATATTGAGACAATAGGAAGGCAATATATGTAGACAACAGTTAGACGATATATTTAGACAACAGTTAGACGATATTTATATGACAACATAGGTAAAAAAGATGTTCTTAATTGTAATAAATGTATTTTATTTTTTTAAATAAAATATATATTTATAAGATTCTTACTTACTTACTTACTTAGTCGTTCCCCTTCTACCGTGAGGTGTAGAGGTTTGGAAGAGAGAGCGCCAGACTATCCTATCGGCTGTCTTCCTCCTGGCCTGGTTCCATTCTAGTCCTCGGTCCTTCAAAGATTGTCTAATGTTGTCCTCCCAGCGGACTCTGGGTCGTCCTGGGGGTCTGGATCCTTGGCTCTTTGTTTCCCATGCTTGTCGTGGTAACCGGTCTTCTCCCATTCTACAGACATGGCCAAACCATCTTAGTTGGTACTGTTCTACTTGGGTCTGCAGGGGGTAGGATTTAAGGCCTTGAAGTATCGTCTGGTTGCGTACCATGTCTCTTCTTGTTACTTCAACCACCTTCCTAAGATACCTCATTTATGAGGTTTGGATCTGGCTTTTGTGGGTTGTAGTCATTGCCCATGACTCGCATCCATATGTCAAGACTGGGACATAGGTGGAGCGGTATACAGCCATCTTCGTTTTCTTACCAACCTCTCTCTTGCTGATGAATCCTCGATTTATGGCCTGAAAAAGTCTCCCAGCTGCTGCTTTTCGAGTGGCCAACTCTTCTTTGATGCCTCCCTTTCGGTCAATAATAGCTCCGAGGTATTTGAAGTGGTCGACCTGCTACAGGACCTGTTCTCCCAGCTTAATCTGAAGTCTTCTTTCTTCTCGTGATATCACCATGGATTTTGTTTTAGAGCTGCTTATGACCATCCCTCTCTTCTCCAGCTCTTCCTTCCAGACTTGCAGGTTGAATTGGAGATGTGCCTCTGATTTAGCAATCAGGGCAACATCATCAGCAAATGCCAGCTCCGAAATACAGACCTGTCTCATCTTCCAGTACCCCACTGAATACTTTCTTGTTCTCTTCTTACATGCCTTAATGACATCGTCCATGAGGAGTATGAAAAGGTAAGGTGACAGGATATCACCTTGTCTTACACCAGTGGTGGTCCTGAACTCTTCTGACTTATGGTTTGCTGTCCTCACATAATTTCTGCAAGACTTGTAGAAGCTCTGTATAGCATGAATCAGAGGTGCTGGAATGTTCTTCCTTGCCAAACAATCCCAAAGTTTGCTCCAGGGGACCCTGTCAAACGCCTTTTCCAGATCTATGAAACAAAGATGGATCTCACTCTTATACTCAAGGGCCTTTTCACTCAGCTGTCTGAGTGTGAAGATTAGGTCTTGAGTACTTCGGTTCGCTCGGAATCCGCACAGGACCTCCTCCAGTTGTGGCTCAGCTAGGCGTCGGAGTCTGTGCTCTAGGATTCTAGAGTAGATTTTACCAGGGACACTGAGAAGGGATATACCTCTATGGTTTCCACACTGCCGATTGTCTCCCTTTTTGAAAATTGGTGTTATGATGGCAATCTCCCAATCCTTTGGTATGGTCTTGTTGTACCACGCTGCCTGTAGAACCCTTAAGAGTAATAGGTCGCCTGATGCTCACATGTACTTAACCATTTCTGGTGTTATACCATCATGCCCTGCTGCTTTGCCCATCTTGATTTTCTCGAGTGCTGCCTTCAGTTCTTCCATCTTTATGTCATCTTCACCATCATTGGTTTCCTCTTCTGTGCTAGTGGTTATCATTTCTGATGCTTCACCATGCTCACCATCCAGGAGTTCTGAGAAATATTCTTTCCATCGTTCCATTACTTCCTTCGGGGCAGTAAGCAATTTGCCTTGCTTGTCCTTTATAAATTTGAGAGGGCATTGTTTTTCCTTTCTCATGTTCTTTAGGGTCTTATAGAACAATTTCTGGTTTTCTTGTGCATCTTTTTCTAGCTTTTCTCCAAATTCTTCCCAGGACTTCTGTTTTGCTGCTAGCACTTTGTTCTTTGCTTCTGTTCTGAGTGTCACATATTCTCTATATTTTTCCATCTGTCCTGTTGTGTTTCTAGCTCCTAAGTATTGTTTCCATGCCATTTTCTTCTCTCTTATTTTCTCTTTGACTTCCTCTGTCCACCAAGGTGTCCTCTTTCTCTTATTCCCAAGTCGGACTTCACCGCATGCTTCTGCTGCAGCTGTCTTTATGATATCCTTGAATTTATTCCAGAGGGTTTCCAAGTCATCAGGTCGTTCTTCTGTGTTGCTCACCGCTGCAGCAATAAGCCCTTGATATCTGGTCTTAATTTCTGGCTCTTTCAACTTGTAGGTCTTAATGCTCATTTCTCCCGCTCGTTTACTTGGTTTCTTGCGTGATGTTGGGCAGTTCCTAGGCTGAGCAACTCTTTCAGTTGTTCTTTTGATTGTTAGCAGGTAGTGATCATTTCCAATCTATGGCCCCCTCCAGACTCTAGCATCCCGGACATATTTGAATGAGGTTCTCCTAACAATGGCATAGTCGATCACTGACTTCTCATTTTTGGGTGGTTCACATCTAGTGTATGCATTATTATGTGAGGCATGAAAGAAGCGTAATTCGTTTGTTTCTCTGTTTCTCAAAACTACGTTATGACAGTAGTTAATTTTAAATCGTTTTGTCTGTTGTGCAAAGACAGGGAGCAAAAGAGAGAGCCATTCGATGGGTTGTGTTCTGTCTGGTCTATGGAAGATAGTGAATAAGATCAAACCGTACCTCATCAAATATTTCCTTGGTCAAGATTTTAAGTACTTAGTCAAGCGAAATAATAATTGTATGTGTATTGCCACTCCCGAGTTAAAGTTTTTAGATATAATCAACTACTTAGCCCCCGGTTTTAGCTATAGTAAGTGTGATAAAATTAACCGTGATACAACGTTAAAATATCTCCAAAGATAAAATGTAGGGATAAAAATAATGCGTAAGCTACTAGACGACATGATCGCCCACGCCGCGGGTCACCACCCGCCATGGAAACTAACTTGTTAGACGTGAAGGCAAAACATTTACCCTTGGAACGGGATGAGAACGGAGATCAAAAGGAAAAAATATGACTGAACACGTGCTTGAAACTAGCAAGGCTAAAAAGACGCAATTGGTGGGGAAAGGAAAACAAATTCACGTCCCCAAGTTGACACAAGGTAAAGAAATCGACAAAAGGGACCTTAGCTATTATATGCAACAGTCATTTCTTGGACGCTTTTGCGATAACTTAGTCCGTTTATTTGAATTCAGCGGCAAACGCATTACAGAAGATGCTCGAAAATATTTCAAAAAAACCAACTAACCTTGAAAAGTAACTTTTTCTTAATAATAATGTTAGGAATATAAAACCTAGCTGGCCTGATGGCCCATCTTGAGCAGTGAAATAATATGCTTTCATTTATACAGACGGATAGATAATAAGAAAGATATTGACAAAAGACTGTGTTGTTCATATCAGCGAGCGACTGCATTGAAACAAAAAATGTCACTAATTTTTAAAATTGCGGCCTTGAGACTCAAGTGCTAAAATCCAGTTAGAATGAAAGAGAGGGAATGTGGTGGAGAATTGTGGCTAAAAATAACTTTAAAGGCAAAATTGTGTAGGGGACGGCAGAGTTGGTTCAAAAAAACAAGTGTGTTTTTTTGTGAAACGCAAGTAGAGACAGACGGACCAACAGACAAAAATACATACTTGACTGAGGTATGACTGAATTGACTTTTGGTAGGAGGTTTGAATTGAAAAGGAAAAAAGGCGGTGATTGGCCACAGATAAACATATTATCGGCGCTCAGACGCGCATTTTTGCCATTCATCATAAGTTGTCCAGTAGTAGACACAGTAAATAATTCAGTGGTGTATTTCCCAGAAGCTAATTGAAATATTTAGAGGGACGCCATACTAGAGCCAGCAGCTCAGCTGAGTTTTGCTAGCATATAACTGTGTTCTCTATTCATAATTCTGGTAAGACTGAAAGTATTTCTTTGTATATTTTAATATTTGTTTAATGTTTCGAGTGATTTGATACTGCCATATTAAAATCTATCCCTTACAACAAGTAAGGATTCGCTCTAGACCCCCCGCCCTAGTTCAGGGTCTAGAGACAAACAAAATACATAAACTCCAGCAAGGATTATGAAGGGCGGATCAAGTGTTGAGATCAGTGGAACATATCACCTATCCTATTCTATGGCAAGAAGCTAATGAACATATTTCAGAATATGTAGTCTGGGGGAACTTATCCTATGTGAAACCAACTTGGTAAGATGTGCTGTATGGTCAGAGAGATCTGACCCCGTCTATGTGGTGTTGTTGTGTGTAGAGTTGTGTGCAGAAATGGTTTAGAGGATGGAATTCTGACACATGACCAATACTTTTATTTCAGAACTGTGAGTTTTTTTTATTTGGCACCAATGTGGTGTCAAATGCTATGTTGAAAATACAAGAGTGGACCCGTGCAGTCTAATATTTTGGCAGAGCATCCTTATATTGCCCCCAAGCACGGAGAGGTGGGGCCACCAGATTCCAGCACCAGAACTACTCATTCAAGATACGTGAGCGTCTGGCCTGCTGGACATTCACCAACTCAACTTATTTTCTAACACACCAACTATATTCCCATCAATAAATGGACAATGTTTAGTCGCCATAGACAGGGAGTGATGAGGCCACCCCAACAGCACATCCATTAATCGTTCTCCCAGATAAATTACAACTATAAACAGTAGTCTGCCATCAATGGTACCTATACCTTGTAGCGGTATGGCAGCTTGTGTACCCTGACAATCCCCAGAGCTATGCCAGTGGGAGTTTTACTCCTGGTAGGTTCAACCATGCTGGACTGGTCTGCGTGGGTAGGGGTCAGACAAAAGATGGTACCCTGGTCCTCCAGGTTGGGGGTTTTAGCACAGGGCCGACACCCCTGTCTGTGTAAAAAATCGCACACGTTACGGAAACAGCAATAAATGAAAATACTTTGATGCGGGACGGACATCCGGAGTCTCAGGCTCGTATGACTGACAGTGGTGAAAGCCGAAAGGAAGCCACTGATATGAAAACGGATGCCCAGACCGCAAAACACGAAACCAGAATTGGTTTTTGGAATGTCAGAACTATGAATGAGGCAGGAAAGCTGAGACAGATCACAGCAGAGATGAGGAATTACAAACTACATATCCTGGGAATAAGCGAGAGCAGATGGACAGGGATGGGGAGAATAAAAACAGCTACAGGGGAAACAGTACTTTATTCTGGTAGAGAGGACGGTCAGCACAACGAAGGTGTAGCCATTATCCTTAATAAAGGAATGGAAAGGTCTCTACTGGAATGGAAACCCATTAACAACAGACTAATAAGAGCAAGACTGAGAGGGAGATTCACCGACACCACAATTATACAATGCTATGCACCAACAAACGACAGCGATGAAGAACTCAAGGATGAGTTCTATCAACAGGTACAAAAGGAAATGGAAACTGTACCCAGGTACGATCTTATTATAGTAATGGGAGACCTAAATGCGAAAGTTGGAACACATAATAATTATAACGAAAGAGTAATGGGGAAATGCGGCAGTGGAACAGTAAATTAAAATGGGGACAAATTAATAAGCTTCTGCAGTATTAACAACCTGGTCATTGGAGGAACACTTTTTCAACACAAAGAAGTGCACAAGTAAACATGGGAATCACCAAACGGACGAGACAAAAACCAGATAGATCACATAATGATTAATGGCAGATGGAGACATGCACTACAAGACGTGAAAGTAAGAAGAGGCGCAGATGTGGGAAGTGATCATCACCTAGTAGTAGCAAGACTGAAGGTGAAACTCAGAGCTGCTGGACCAGTTGCAGTCAAACAGAAAAGATATAACATCACGAAACTTAAGGACCCCCTCACCAGAAAAGCGTTCATGGTCGACGTAAAGAGACGATATCTGATTACCAAAAGCCAGGAAAGAACAGAGACCGAAGATGTGGACCAGAAATTCAACACCATCTCAACAATATACAAAGAAAGCAGCAAGTCATGCTTGGGATTCCAGGAAAGAAAGAGCCAAGACTGGATAACACCAGAAACGCTAAACACCATAGCGAAGAGAAAGGAAATGAAAAGGAAGAAAACAGAAGCTAAGTCTCCCAGGTTAAAGGCAATATATAGTGAACAGTACAGTCAGCTGGACAAGGAAGTAAAACGTCAAACCCGTGCTGACAAAAGGACATTTCTGGATGACCTTGCAAGACAGGCAGAAGAGGCAGCACTGAGAAATGAACAAAGCACAGTTTATAAAATAACTAAAGCTATCAGTGGAAAACGAGGTGCAAACAACATAACGTTAGTAAGAGACAAGCAAGGAAATCTCATCACCACAGCACAAGGGCAGGAAACAAGATGGGCAGAGCACTTCAGAGAAACACTGAATAAGGAACCACCAGAGACTCAGCTGAATGTTCCTGAGGCTGAAAGGGACTTAGACGTAAATACAGACATTCCACGAAAAGAAGAAATTATCACAGCTATCAAAGGGCTAAAAAAATGGAAAAGCGCCTGGTCACGACAATCTGAATGCTGAGCTATTCAAGACAGACCCTGAACTAGCAGCAGAACTATTAGAACCACTATTTGCACAAGTCTGGGAAACTGAGACAACACCAACAGAGTGGAGTAAAGGAATAATTGTCAAATTGCCCAAGAAGGGCGACCTTGCAGACTGCAACAACTGGAGAGGAATTACCCTCCTCTCAGTTCCCAGCAAAATACTAGGCAGGATAATCATCCAGAGAATTTCAAAAGCAGTTGATCATAAACTGAGGAAAGAACAAGCGGGCTTCAGAAAGAACAGAAGATGTGCAGATCATATATTTACCCTCAGGAACATTATAGAGCAGTGCTCAGAATGGCAGAGACAGCTGTACATTAACTTTGTTGATTTTGAAAAGGCTTTCGACAGCATACACAGGGACAGCCTATGGAAAATTCTGAGGGCTTATGGAATTCCCAGCCGCATTGTTTCCATTATAAAAAGCCTCTATTCTAACTTTACGTGCAGTGTTGGATCGAGTAATGTAACTTTCGAAGTGAAAACAGGAGTACGACAGGGATGCCCTTTATCAACAACATTATTTTTGACAGTCATAGATTGGGTGATGCGCCAGACAACAGAGGGCAGTCCAAGAGGAATTAGATGGACAACGTTTTCTACACTGGAAGATTTGGAATATGCAGATGACATTGTACTACTCGCGCATTCACACCAACACATTCAAGACAAAACCGATAGACTGAATAAGTATGGCCAGCAGGTTGGCCTGAACATCAATCTGAAGAAGACAGGTCATGACATTAAATGTGGGCAATCCTGAGCCAATAACAGTAAGAAACCAGAAGTTAGAACAGACAGACACATTTACATACCTAGGAAGCATAGTAACACCTGACGGCGGAACAAGCAAGGACATTAACAACAGAATGAATAAAGCGAGAACAGCCTTTGCTGTTCTCAACAACATTTGGAAGTCTTCCCAGTACAGCACAAACACTAAATTAAGACTGTATGAGAGCTGTGTACTTTCTGTGCTTCTCTATGGTGCGGAATGTTGGAGAGTAACAGAGAAGGAAATGTCGAAACTGTCCTCCTTCCACACAATCTGCCTAAGGAAAATTCTCCGAATCTTTTGGCCAAACACCATCAGCAATCAAGAACTACTTATTCGGAGTAACCAGGAGGACATGCACACCATCATAGCTGGCAGACGCTGGAGTTGGGTTGGCCATGTCCTCAGAAGGGACCCTGATACCATCACAAGAACAGCTATGCTATGGACCCCCGAGGGAAAGAGAAAGAGAGGCCGACCAAAAACAACTTGGCGGAGAACTGTGGAAGCTGAGATGCAAAGAATGAACCACAGTTGGGGCACTGTACGAAGGATGGCCGCCGACCGAGCAAAGTGGAATCAATTTGTTGCTGCCCTACAAGACGCCACCAGGCGTGATGGCCGCTGACTGCTTTGACGGTTGGCGGTTATGGATCAAAGAAGAAGAAGATAAACAGTAGTAATATTAACTAGTCTTGTAAAATACATATGTACACACCTTTCATTTATTATGCCATATATTCATGCATTTCATTCATAATTGCAAAACCTTTCATATGTTCTGACCAAAATAAAACCTTGGTTCAGAACAAATAAACTTAAAGAAAATTTACTATCAAAATTTTACACAGCTTGAGTTAGTTCAGTGTGTTATAACATTTTATTAATATTATTAGACTTATTAAATATCTGTGTGTGTGTATGTAAACTACCACAAAACATTACATATCAGTACCCTAGAATTTTAACGTAGCCACATTCATTAGTAAAAAAGATAGGTGTGAGGTCGTAGTGGTAGCAAGAAGGGCCTTCTGTAAATTCACAGCTACATTTATCTCAGGAGCCTTCACAGCTGACCTCATGCATCACACTAGGTAATATCACAATCATACAATACCATCAAATCCACTCCATATATTGGGGTCTCTTGTCCCGGGATCATTAGCTCAACAGTAATATTAGGATCTTCTGGTGGGAGAATTAAATTAGGGGAACAAATTATAAAAATTAAAAGTGTCCCTTAAAATTAAAAGTGAAAATAAAAGTTGGTGAATCTTCACAGCCAGTGGTAATTAATTAGTTAACTGGCTAATTAGAATTACTTTAGACTAGAGTAATTAGAATTACTTTAGTGGTTGGAAATTTTATCTTGCTCATTGCTAAATTGTCTAAAAAATATGGCGGAGCTAGCCAAATTCAGATCAGCTGCTGTGCTAACGGCAAAGGATATGGGAATGGATGGTCAGGTTTTAATTCAATATGTAACGGCTGAATGTGATAAGTATATTGAAAGGGAAGATAGGAAGGTAGCTGAAGAGAAGAGGTTGCAAATTGAGGCTGATAGAGAACTTAAGAGGTTACAAATTGAGGCTGACAAGGAGGCTAAAGCATTAGAGGCAGAAGAAAAACGACAGCAAAGGGAGGCAGAAGAAAGAAGGTTGCAAAGGGAGCACGAATTACGACTAAGGGAGCTGGAATTACAAGGCCAGGCTCCTGAAAATGGTGCCAGCCCTTTTGCCTCAGATGCTACGCCCAGTCTGGGAGCCTCAACATCAGCTATGGGGTTTCATTTAGACCATTTTGTTGAGAAAGACGATGACATAGAGGGGTACCTCGGACGTTTTGAGTTATTAGCTACTACATATGGGTTAGAGAGAGAGAGAGGTGGAGTTTAAAGTTATCACAGGGACTGAGAGGTACTTCTTATGAAGTCTTCGCAAAAATGAACAGAGAAGACCAAGACAATTATGACATGTTAAAGCAGGCTTTGTTATTGAGGTACGAAAAAAATGGTGAATTTTATCGTAAGAAATTTAGAAATGCCAAACTGTTGTCTGGGGAGACATACCACCAATTCTCTGCCAGACTGGAAACCTATTTGGAGAAATGGACGGCTCTGGGGAAGACCCAAGATCTTAAAGAAATGATCATGATTGAGCAATTGAGAGAGTCCATGGCTCCAGACATGAGAAAATTTCTCATGGAACAAGGTGCAGAGAAGTTGGGGGAGGTTTTAAATGTCGCTGAGAGGTATCAGGCAGCCCAGGCAGAGGTAAGTGGTGCTAAAAAGAAGCACATAGACAATTTTAAAGCTCCACAGCAATTTAATAAATTTGATAATAGAGAACAGGGAAATAAAGGTAGGACAAACTTTGAACGGCCAAGAAATGACTATCGAGACAGAAACTCACAGTTCAATGACCAAAAATCCAATGAAAGAAAACCGTTTAACCAAGGAAAAAGATGGTGTAAATGGTGCAAGAAAGATAACCATAACACCGAATTTTGTAGAAGGAAACCTTCAAACATTGCTGCAATGAAGTCGGGGACTCAAAGATTAAAGGTTAATCCTAATGGACAGCAGGAACCTTATCACCCCCCAGTTTGTGAGGATGTTATTTGTAATGGGGTCACCATAAGGTGCCTTTATGATACAGGTTTGGATTATGATTCAGTTGTGAAGTCTAGCCTAGTGGACCCAAGTCAGTATACCACAGAAACAGTGGAAATACAAGGGGCGACTAAGGACATACCACTCATGACACTTCCCATCGCAAGGATAACGGTGAAAACTCGCTATGTGGAAGGAGAAATCAGAGCAGCAGTGATAGATGAACCAATCTACCCTCTGATATTGGGGTGTAGATACGTCTTCTTGGGGAATCCCGAGAGACCTGTGATCATGGCGACAGTGCAGACCAGGTCACAGAAGAAGGAGGAAGAAGGTGAACCTATAAATGCTCATCCAGAGGAGATGAGGAAGGCGCAGGCTGAGGATAGGACACTCAAGCCATGTTTTAAAAAATTGCCCAAATGCCACACACCTCCGAGCAAGGGGGAATATTTTATGAAGAACAAACTATTATACAGGAAGGCCGGAACTGGAACAAATGGTCACAACCAGCTGGTTCTTCCCACTTCATATAGGGATAAAGTGATGGAACTCGGGCATGCGATTCCCTTCAGTGGTCACATGGGGATCAGCGCCACAGGACAGCGTATAGCTTGTCATTACTTCTGGCCAGGGATAACGGAGGATATAAAAAGATATGTCAAATCCTGCCCAGAATGTCAAAGGGTAGCTCCAAAGCACTGGACTGCTCCTGCAACTCTAGGGGAAATGCCCATAGTGGGAACACCTTTTGAGAGGGTTGCAGTGGATATTGTGGGACCTCTCACTCGGACCAAGAGGAGGAACAGTTACATCCTTACTCTGGTGGACACTTGTTCTATGTGGGGAGAGGCGGTAGCCCTGCCATCAATTGATTCAAAACATGTAGCAGAGGCACTACTTACAATATTCACCCGATTAGGATTCCCGCATCAAATCTTGACGGATAATGGCTCTCAGTTCAAGGGGAAACTAACGGAAGAAGTTTTTAAGCTATTTCAAGCCAGACACTTTCATTGTAGTCCGTACCATCCACAAGGGAACGGCCAGGTAGAGAGGTTCAATGGGACTCTCATTTCTATCCTGAGAAAGCTGGCACACGAAAAACCGGATCTGTGGGATCAATTCCTGCCCGCCGCATTGTTTGCGTATCGGGAGGTACCACATAGTTCAACCGGGATGGCTCCCGCAACTCTGCTATTTGGGAGGCCAATAAAAGGTCCATTAGAAGCACTATTAAGGACCTGGACAGATGAGAAGGCGGAAGAGACTGTTACCTCATCTTATCAATACGTGAACGAACTGACCACTCGTTTGAAAGCTGGATGGAAACTGGCAAATGATAATTTGAAACAAGCCAGGAAGAAACATGCAGCATATTTTAATAGGAAGGCAAAGGACAGAGAACTAGCTGTGGGAGAGAAGGTGCTGCTTCTACTACCCGGCAGCCAGAATAAATTACAAATTGGATGGCAAGGTCCATATACGGTTCTAGAGAAGGTGTCTAGAACAAACTATAAAATTGACAAAAAGGGGAAGGAGAAAGTTTATCATGTAAACCTGTTAAAGAAGTATCTGGACAGACCACTCCAGGAAAGCACCCCCTTACTGACCTTGGCTATCGCAACTCAAATGCAAAAGGAACCACTCACCTCACATGAATACCCATTACATCCTTGTGAAACAGCAGCACAGGTAAAAGTCAGTAAGCACCTGACTAAAAATCAGAGGGAGAGAGTTCAACAGGTTCTGGAGGAACATACAGATGTATTAACCAGGCCATACAAATTTGCTACAGTATGACATGAAACTGGTAGACTCAAACCCAATCTGTATGAGAGCCTATTCTATTCCGTTCGCGAAGGAGAAGGCATTGAAGGAAGAAATAGATTATTTGTTGAAGGAGGGGATTATTTCACACAGTGAATCATCTTTTAGCTCCAGTGTCGTTTTGTTGAGGAAACCGTCTGGGGAACACAGACTGTGCATAGATTACAGGAAACTGAATGCTGTCACAGAAGGACAAGTGGATCCATTACCAGACACAAAACAGTTATTTGCCAGATTGAACAAGGCAAAATACTTTTCAAAGGTGGATCTTAGTAAAGGCTATTACCAGATCCCAGTGAAGCCTGAAGTGAGACCTTATTTGGCTTTTAGCACTTCGGATGGACATTATGAATTCAACATGCTACCATTCGGACTGAAAAATGCTCCGAGTGTATTTTCAAGGATGATGCGCAAATTGTTGGATCCCCTGAATAACCCATGTATCACGAATTTCATGGATGATATTCTCGTCGCCACAGAGACATTTGAAGACCACATTGACGCTCTAAAAATGTTATTTAATAGGCTTAGGGAGGCGAACTTAACTGCTAGGCCAACAAAATGTTGTATTGGATGCAAAGAGTTGGAATTCTTGGGACACACTGTATATCAGGGTAACATGACCCCTGATCCCAAGAACTTGGAAAAACTGCAGAGAGCACCTAGACCACAAACAAAAAAGGACGTGCGATCATTCGTGTCGTTATGCGGATTTTATCAAAAATACATCAAAGATTTTAACTCTATTTGTGCTCCTCTGACTGATCTGACTCGCAAGGGACTTCCAGATAAAATTATTTGGACTGCGCAAAGTGAATTAGCGTTCCAAGACTTAAAGGAAAAACTCACTAGCAAGCCTATTCTCAAACTGCCTGATTTGACACAGGACTTTGTCTTAAGAACCGATGCAAGTAATGTAGGACTCGGGGCGGCTTTGTTGCAAAGATCATCTTCACCTGATGGGGAACTGAACCCAGTCGCTTATGCAAGCCGCAAATTGAATAAGGCGGAACAAGGATATTCCACAAGCGAAAAAGAATGTTTAGCGTTAATCTGGGCAATAAAGAAGTTTCAAATCTATCTGTATGGTAGGACTTTTGTGGTCGAGACGGATCATCAGCCCCTCGTATTCTTATCTCAGGCTAAGCATGAAAACGCAAGATTGCTGAGGTGGTCTTTATTGCTTCAACCTTATCAGTTTAGTATCCAATATATCCCAGGCAAATTGAATGTCGGTGCAGATTTCCTCAGTCGGCACCCCTGTGATCAAAATTAGAGTATTTTATCTATGTGTATCACTGGTTTTGGAACTTGCCGTAGGCATGTTTTCAAGTGGGGAGATGTGTGATAAAATTAACCGTGATACAACGTTAAAATATCTCCAAAGATAAAATGTAGGGATAAAAATAATGCGTAAGCTACTAGAAGACATGATCGCCCACGCCGCGGGTCACCACCCGCCATGGAAACTAACTTGTTAGACGTGAAGGCAAAACGTTTACCCTTGGAACGGGATGAGAACGGAGATCAAAAGGAAAAAATATGACTGAACACGTGCTTGAAACTAGCAAGGCTAAAAAGACGCAATTGGTGGGGAAAGGAAAAAAATTCACGTCCCCAAGTTGACACAAGGTAAAGAAATCGACAAAAGGGACCTTAGCTATTATACGCAACAGTCATTTCTTGGACGCTTTTGCGATAACTTAGTCCGTTTATTTGAATTCAGCGGCAAACGCATTACAGAAGATGCTCGAAAATATTTCAAAAAAAACCAACTAACCTTGAAAAGTAACTTTTTCTTAATAATAATGTTAGGAATATAAAACCTAGCTGGCCTGATGGCCCATCTTGAGCAGTGAAATAATATGCTTTCATTTATACAGACGGATAGATAATAAGAAAGATATTGACAAAAGACTGTGTTGTTCATATCAGCGAGCGACTGCATTGAAACAAAAAATGTCACTAATTTTCAAAATTGCGGCCTTGAGACTCAAGTGCTAAAATCTAGTTGGAATGAAAGAGAGGGAATGTGGTGGAGAATTGTGGCTAAAAATAACTTTAAAGGCAAAATTGTGTAGGGGACGGCAGAGTTGGTTCAAAAAACAAGTGTGTTTTTTTGTGAAACGCAAGTAGAGACAGACGGACCAACAGACAAAAATACATACTTGACTGAGGTATGACTGAATTGACTTTTGGTAGGAGGTTTGAATTGAAAAGGAAAAAAGGCGGTGATTGGCCACAGATAAACATATTATCGGCGCTCAGACGCGCATTTTTGCCATTCATCATAAGTTGTCCAGTAGTAGACACAGTAAATAATTCAGTGGTGTATTTCCCAGAAGCTAATTGAAATATTTAGAGGGACGCCATACTAGAGCCAGCAGCTCAGCTGAGTTTTGCTAGCATATAACTGTGTTCTCTATTCATAATTCTGGTAAGACTGAAAGTATTTCTTTGTATATTTTAATATTTGTTTAATGTTTCGAGTGATTTGATACTGCCATATCAAAATCTATCCCTTACAACAAGTAAGGATTCGCTCTAGACCCCCCGCCCTAGTTCAGGGTCTAGAGACAAACAAAATACATAAACTCCAGCAAGGATTATGAAGGGCGGATCAAGTGTTGAGATCAGTGGAACATATCACCTATCCTATTCTATGGCAAGAAGCTAATGAACATATTTCAGAATATGTAGTCTGGGGGAACTTATCCTATGTGAAACCAACTTGGTAAGATGTGCTGTATGGTCAGAGAGATCTGACCCCGTCTATGTGGTGTTGTTGTGTGTAGAGTTGTGTGCAGAAATGGTTTAGAGGATGGAATTCTGACACATGACCAATACTTTTATTTCAGAACTGTGAGTTTTTTTTATTTGGCACCAATGTGGTGTCAAATGCTATGTTGAAAATACAAGAGTGGACCCGTGCAGTCTAATATTTTGGCAGAGCATCCTTATATTGCCCCCAAGCACGGAGAGGTGGGGCCACCAGATTCCAGCACCAGAACTACTCATTCAAGATACGTGAGCGTCTGGCCTGCTGGACATTCACCAACTCAACTTATTTTCGAACACACCAACTATATTCCCATCAATAAATGGACAATGTTTAGTCGCCATAGACAGGGAGTGATGAGGCCACCCCAACAGCACATCCATTAATCGTTCTCCCAGATAAATTACAACTATAAACAGTAGTAATATTAACTAGTCTTGTAAAATACATATGTACACACCTTTCATTTATTATGCCATATATTCATGCATTTCATTCATAATTGCAAAACCTTTCATATGTTCTGACCAAAATAAAACCTTGGTTCAGAACAAATAAACTTAAAGAAAATTTACTATCAAAATTTTACACAGCTTGAGTTAGTTCAGTGTGTTATAACATTTTATTAATATTATTAGACTTATTAAATATCTGTGTGTGTGTATGTAAACTACCACAACACATTACATATCAGTACCCTAGAATTTTAACGTAGCCACATTCATTAGTAAAAAAGATAGGTGTGAGGTCGTAGTGGTAGCAAGAAGGGCCTTCTGTAAATTCACAGCTACATTTATCTCAGGAGCCTTCACAGCTGACCTCATGCATCACACTAGGTAATATCACAATCATACAATACCATCAAATCCACTACAGTAAGTACTTAGCCGCGTATAAAGTTAAAGAAACCAAAGGGTTTTTCTGCTATGAGTATATTACAGATTTAGCAAAGTTAGACGAAACGGCGCTACCACCCCACTCGGCATTTTTTTCCGCCCTTAAGAACATTAACATTTCCGTCGACGAGTACGCCGAATGCCAGCGAGTTTAGACCGATAACCACATGACCACTCTACGCGATTTCCTGACGTGGTACAACAATAAAGACGTGGTCCCCTTCCTAGCGGCGTTAGAACAGCAGGTTAGTTTTTACGCGGGTCTAGGTGTAGACATGTTCAAAGACGCGATTTCGGTGCCCGGCGTAACTTTAAAATATCTTTTCAAAACCCTCCCGTCCAACGTCTCGTTTTCGTTATGTTCGGAGTGGGAGGAAGATTTGCACCACACGTTGCGCCAAAATATAATGGGGGGACCTTCCATTATATTTCATAGGCTCCATGAGCAAGGTAAAACGTGTATTAGAGGTGGCAAAATGGCACAATGCATTAAAGGTTTTGATGCCAACGCCCTTTATTTTTTGGGCGATAATGCAGAATATGCCCACTGACTTTCCCGTTAGACGAAACAGGGAGGATGGTTTCAGGTACCACAAACTCCATAAATATACCGTGCAGTGCCGCGAGTGGTTGAGTTTGGTCTCGCACACGAATAAAGTGGTTTTAAAAACCCAGTTTAACGGTAGTGAGATGTCGTTGGGTTATAGGCACATTAGGGTAGACGGTTGGGACAAAGACTCTCGTACCGCCTACCAGTTCCATGGATGCCTTTTCCACGGCCACCCCGACTGCCCACTAACCACCGGTCGTGATATTAACCCAGTCAGTAAAAAACCGTTGGCTGAGTTATACGAAAAGACAAGGGAAATTGCTGCCTATTTGGAGAACGATTGTGACGTCACCTTGGTCGAAATGTGGGAGTGCGAGTGGCAGGAATTGAAGAAAACCGATCCATCAATCGATCGCTTTCTGCGCGCCACCTTCCCTACCCGGAAACCATCTTATACCAAATGTCGGTACCCACTAACAGAAGAAAATATTCTCGCCTCTGTGCTAGACGAAACCTTGTTTGGCTTAGTCGAGTGTGACATTCATGTCCCCGACTGCCTAAAGGAACATTTCTCGGAAATGACACCCATTTTCAAAAATGTCGATGTCACGAGAGATGATATTGGGCCTTTCATGCGGGAATACGCCGAGAAACATAAACTCCTGACTACCCCCAGGAGAACGTTGATCAGGAGTTATGTGGGTAATAAGATTCTGTTGGCAACACCTCTGCTTCGATGGTACCTGACCAAAGGTTTAAAAGTCACCTGTATTTACCAGGTAATTGAATATGCACATGTAGCGTGTTTTAAACAGTTTGGGGACACTGTTTCGAACGCGCGTCGCCAGGGTGATAGAGATGATGTCTACGCCATAACCAGCGAAACCATGAAATTGCTAGGTAACGCCGCCTATGGTAAAACGTTGATCAATAAGGCGAAGCATGTAAAGGTTTCGTACACAACGGGAGAGGGTACATCTAAACTAATAAACTCCCCTCGGTTTAAAAAAATGACTCTAGTGACGGACGACATATTCGAAGTAGAAAGACTTAAAAAGATAATTAGTTGGGACCTACCCGCGCAGATAGGTTTTTTCGTGTACCAATATGTTAGAGAATGTTAGAGTTTTACTATGACTGCTTAGATAAATATGTAGATAGGTCAGATTTTCAGTTATGCGAGACAGACACAGACAGTCTTTACTTGACCCTTAGTTCAGACAACCTAGCGGACGTTGTTAAGCCCGCTATGCGACAGGAGTTTTATAGTACCTACCACCAATGGTTCCCCGCCGAAGTATGTCCCGAACATAAATCCGTTTTCGTCGCTAGTGAGGGTAAGACGCGGGTAGTTTGTCAGAAATGCCGTGAACAAAAATTATACGACAAACGGACACCGGGCCTTTTTAAATTAGAGTACGAAGGCAGAGGGATGGTTTCCCTCTGTAGCAAGACTTATCACTGTTTTGGCGACTATGACAAAACCACCACAAAAGGCTTGAACAAACACCACAACACCATCGACAAAAACACATTTTTAGACGTCCTCAACACACAACAAGCACAGGGTGGGAAAGGATATGAACCTTTAATGGGATGAGGCATGGTTAAATGCATTTCCTGCATTAGGCGGGTGCGATAGGGTAACGGGACAACTAGCTGTCTCTTATTCCCCATCCGTCTATACACCAAACCTTACTTCCTGTAATATGCTCCCTGGTGAGTATTGGCGTAATTGCCATACAAATTGGAAAAGCAAGGCTTTAGAGTTTGATCTGCCCTTTGTGCCTGCTTCAGCTCTGAAATATTCAGGCTGTTTAAAAATGACAACTGAGGGGCCGCTGAGGCGTGTCCTTGGTTCTCTATCTTGTGTGTCGGCCTGGAGTCACCTGAGGGATCACCAAGGAACATATATTTCCTTCCTAAAATGAGAAGAAAGACTAAATCGTCTACCACTGCGGCGTTGATTTTTCCCCGGACGTATCGGGTTGAAACATCAATTTCCACAACCGGAACAAGCATGTGTTTTATGCTCTTCCGAGGCCCCTGTATTTCTACAGTTTCACCAGTGTGTAGGTGGGCCTTCACCAAAGATGGACAAACTAAAGCCCGAATCATACTGGCACCGTATGGATTGCAATTACGTGTTCAGTAATGGAAGGGTAACTAGGATGTTGTTCGTATGCCTGGTGGTCATGTTTCCCTATCGGCCCCCTGATCAGGCAAGCGACACTATAAGGGCCGGTTTTCGGCCTCTTACAATCCCATGTAACATGCGTGTCAGTTTTGCACGATTTACAATATCGTTGTGGTTGTTGTTGCTGTTGGTGGGCTGTTTTGGGTCTTGTGTTGTCCGTACTTTTGGAGCTATCATCTGGGTGATCCTTTTGTTTGGGGTGACTATCGTGGTGGCGCCTCTTAAACGGATTCACTTCCGACTGGGCGCTCTGGTACCTATCGGCAAACAGTACCACCTGCTCATGAGTTTCGGCCCCATGCTCAGCCAAGAACCCTCTCATGTCAGGGGTGAGCGAGTCCTTGAACTGCTCCACGACAATCATCTCCTGCAACCCTTCATAAGATTCATCAAAGGTGCTGAGAGATCCCCACTTCTCCAAGTACGTGTCTAGCCTGGTAGCAAACTGTCGAAAAGATTCATCTTTCTGTCTTATTGCGTCACGGAGTTTACAATGGAATGTCTCTGCGTTAAGCATGAAACGCTGAAACATAGCTTTCTTCAACATATCGTAGTTGTTCTGTTCTTCCGTGGGCATCGTGAGAAACACATCATAAGCAGATCCCCTAAAGCAGACATATGGATGGGTGTGAAAAAAAAATCGAAAAAAGATCATTCGTCTTACGAGGACAAAAGACAAAGAAAATAGCCAACGTTACGACCACAAGGCCTTCGTCAGGGAAAGGAAAGAAAGTGAAGGCTAGATAGGACACATAAGAAACTAAATAAATATAAAAATTAAACCTAGGTACTTGTACTTCCCTGAAGGAATCGAGGTCCTACCACTATTACTTCCCGCAAACGGACTGGCGTGCCCAGAAAAGGAAATGACTGTCACCACCGGATGTATACAATACATACTACGAAACTAAAAAACGAAACTGAACAATAAACTACCCAAACGTAATATTAGTGGGAACTGGAAATAGAAGAGGACAGAATGAGTTGGAGATAAATAAATATGAAATAAAAAAATCAAGACATATTAAAAACAGTGTATTATATATTCTATATTTTCATACATATTATTAGAAGGCGGCAGAAAAATAGAAAAATAGGATAAGAGTGGAAAGAGTCAAAATGGAACAAGAGAGGAAAGGGGGGGGGTGACCTCAGACAAAGGTATGCAGAGTGTTAAGACCGGCTGGTTTTAGACCCCCCATGCGGTGGATAAGACGGTTCTCAAGCTGTTCTCGGCTAGCAGTGTCAGAGGAGCAGGATCTGATCGCCGTGACCTGGATGTCGATGGGACCATGGTGGTCAGGACCATTGAAGTGTATGGCAACTGGTGTGGATTTTTGCTGAGAGATGTCATTCAAGTGCTGGCTGAATCTGTCCCCAAGTCGTTTGCCTGTTTGACCAATATAGGTTATGCAGCAACGTTTACATATGATCGTATAAATGACATTGCGCGACTCACACGTAAAGCTACTGGTGATGGTGTACGTAGCCTCAGGAAAAGACACTTTGTGGGTTGAGATGACATACTTGCACGTCTTGCATCGTGTCCGACCACAGGGTAGAGTGCCAAGCTGAGTGGAATTCTCCTTTGGAAGACGGCTGCGAACAAGAAGATCCTTCAAGTTCTTGTCGCGGCTATATGCCACCAAAGGTGCTTCACCGAAAACTTCCTGGGTCACAGACTCTGCTTGGAGGATAGGGAGATGGCAGAAAATGATCTGTTTGACTGCAGTAATGTGAGGGTGATATGTCAAGATCAATTTGACTCTATCCGAAGGGGGTTTATAGTGAGGTTTGAGGGCCTCCTGACGAGAGATGGGGAGCACACGTTGGAGGGCAGAGGTGAGAACATGTTCCGGATAAAGTCTGCTACGGAAGAAATCCAACATCTCATTGGCTCGGAAGTGGAAGTCATCATCGTCTTGGCACAAACGGCGGAGGCGGAGAAGTTGTGAGAATGGAAGGGAGTCACGACAAGCCCGAGGATGAGAAGAGGTATACAGAAGGTAGCTATGGGCATCTGTCGGCTTGTAGTATACTGAGGTATTAAGGCCGGAAGGCGTGATAGTAATAGTAATGTCAAGAAAGTTGACAGATACTGTGGAGATGAGGGAAGTGAACTTGATGGTGGGGTGGAAGTGGTTGACAAAGTCGATGAAGCGGGATAAATCAGTCTCGGACATATCGGTGAGACCAATGCCATCATCGATATATCTGCGGTAAACCCGGGGAAAGGACCGGAGTATTGTTGCCATATCTGATGCTCCAAGTGGCCCATGAACAGGCAGGCATAGCTAGGACCCACCTTCGTTCCCATGGCAACACCACTAATTTGGTCGAAAAACTGACCATTGAATTCAAAGGAATTAAGTTGAAGGACTAGTTCAGCAAGACGGAGAAGAGTGTCAGTGGATATAGAAGGACAAGTGCGCTGGTCAAGAACAGACCGAAGAGCTCGGAGACCATCAGAGTGGGGAATTGAGGTATACAGAGAACAGACGTCTAATAAGAAAAGGCGGTAGGAGCGGTCAAGAAGAAGGGAATGTGAATGCTTTCCAATGGACAGTGTTTTCTAGTTAATCCAGGAAAGAGTTCTGTTTCCCCACGACCTTAGCTTCTGCCCTTAGATCCCGTAACAGAAAAAGCCCCCAACCTCATCTGAGTGTAGAAATTTCCCTATATGTAAATATTTAACACCGACAGCACGAGTGATACATTAACAAACTAGATAATGATCACACGATTATTGGGTTTATTAACTAAATATCTACACATATAGGGTTAGTAAAGGTTAGAACGTGATGATGGTAAAAGACGATTCACACAAAACACACTGATGCGATATTAATTTTGTAGTTAATTAAGTAGTAGTTAATTAAAAATGAGCTTGTGTAAAGCGAAATGATGATGATGTGATATGATACGTGTTACCAAAATGGTGAGTAATCTACACAGTCCATGTGTCTCTAAATGCTTCTTCCGGATAGGATGAATCACATGTATGCATAGAATGTCCCAAGTTGTTATAAGTTATGTCAAGTGGGGTATCTCTAAGTCGAGGACGTTCTGATGAAAACTGTTGTCTAATCTCCGGAGGGTACTGGCCAGACTGGATATCTTCACGAAATGTTCTTGATATGTAGACTCATTATCTTGAGTATGTAATCGTAATTCATAAAATATACTTTGGAGTCTGCTTCATAGAATTCGCTTAAGAGTGTGTTGCACTTGGTATAAATATGAAATTCTACTTTTGGGCTCTTTAGCTTGACTCCTGTAGTAAGCTTTCGATGGAGCTGAACTTGATATGAGTAATCAACTGTGAGCTTTAGCTTGACTCCTGTAATAAGCTTTCGAGTGATTTGAACTTGTTATAACTATGTATTGAACTTGTGCGCATGTGATATATGTTGACGAAAAATGCTGCGTCCACTGTTTGTGTCGTGGGCGAGAAATATTCCTTTTTTTAAACTGAGGAACGAAGAATGTCCTATGGCGAATTTTGCAAACCAAATGTCCGTTTTGATAACTTATTTCTGGTTAGACGTCAGACACGTAGCGTGTAGACTCAGACTTCTGATGGACTGAAGACACACAAAAGTCTTCGTAAGTTTTCACACTTAATATATACTGGTTGACTTTCATTTATTCTACATCTCACTCTTGATCTCTATGAGTTCGATTCTAATTATGTTAAATATATTGTGCATGAGAATGTGTGCGTATGGAAGACTATAACGATGATTCAACAAGCTAGATGAAGGTGAAGTATGAACTATTAAGTACTTCCTATCAGTCTATCATCTTAGAGGAAAATTTTCTGATTTTATTTAGTCATGTACTAGAAGAATTAATTGAAAAACTGGCTTTCGCACTTTTAGCTAGACGGCTAAGATAAATAACTATAGAATAAGAAGAAAGTATTAATGATCTGTATAAGATCTACTAACCTTCTTTTCCCTTCGCAAAATTCTTTAAGAACACAATACACACAGATATGAAATATTTATCCACACTGAATTCATTGCAGGCTATGCGTTAGGACATTCTCTTTACTCCACAATGTTGAAAAACTGTACTCCTCTCTCTATCGAGCTGCGCGGTATATTATATCTCTAAAAGGCAAATGTGGGTCCCTTGGACCGGTGACGTAAAACTCCGCCCATACAACCAATAGCTAGGAGACCCACTGGTCGCTCATTCCCAGGATCTCTCTTGTCCCCTGTCAGTACAAAAGTGGGTGGGGCAATTCGCGACCAACTTTCGTTGCCTGGCTTGCCTGACAAACATGTGTTGAGATAATTGGATGGCCAATGCAAAAGTATCCCCCGCCTTCCAACTGTCATATCACTCTCTGTTTGTCTACCGCTCCGCGTGTTGGCGGCGGCCTTTGTTACCTCGGTCCAAGTCAATTTGTGGCGCCGCCTATTGTATTACATGGCGGTTGGTTTAAACAGCATGAGAAGCCAAGCTGGGCGTCTCCCTGCGCCATTGTCCCAATGTTTATCCACCAGATTTATCACGAGGCAATGTGGACTTCAAAACATGATGCCAGGTATGGGGACTCAATCAAAAAATTTATTTTACCACCGGTGAAAGAACAAATATGGTTCTAGATACCGGTCGCGAGTAATCAAAACGATGAAATAGCAAATGTGGGATGAAAGAGCACAAATGTGGGAGAAAATAAAATAAGAGTGATGTAGGAAAAGATAGAGCGATAAGGCCCTGCGCTCGTTTATATATATATATATATATATATATATATATATATATATATATATATATATATATATATACATGGGAGCCGCGGTAGCATAGTGGTTAGTGCACTGGCTTCCTAGCGCAGTGGTCTATGGTTCGATCCCCAGATGAGGCGGGAATTTTTTAGGCCACAAATGGCTCCTGGGTCGACCCAGCCCCAAATGGGTACCAGAGCAACTCTTGGAAGGTTAAGGCGGCCAGCGTGATGCCGACCACATCACCCCTCGTGTGCCGACGGAAAAGATAATATGGGCCTAACACCATATTCCCAATATGCCTCAATGGACGTGTAACGGGTTCCTTTAAATAATAAATAATAATAAATTCTTTAAGCGCCAAACACGGCGCATAAGGCAGAAACCAGTGCTCTCCAGGTTGTTCGTTGTGACGCCACTCCTCTTAGCTCTTGCACATTATTTAGGCCCAACGTTCTTCCTTCTCTTATTATTGTTCTTCTGAGTGTTTCTTTTGGTCTTCCTTTTTTCCGCTTACCCTCAGGAACCCAAGTGAGCGCCTGTAGTGGTATTCTGTTGTTTTGCATTCGTAGGACATGACCGATATATGACCATCGTCTTTTCCTTATATAGTCGGAGACATATTTCTGCCTAGAGTCTTCTCTTATTTGTCGATTAGTCTTGAATTCTTTCCAACTGATGTTCATGAGTTTTCTAAGACATTTGTTCTCGAATGTATTCAGCTTGTTCTCCAATGATTTTGTTATTTTCCAACTCTCACAGCCGTATGTTAACACTGAGATAACATTTGAATTAAACAGACGAAGCTTGGTATGTATATTCAATGATCGTAATTTCCAAATGTTAGATAATCTATTGAAGGCGCTAGCTGCCAAAGCAATTCTAGTATGGATTTCTCTTGTTGTGTCACCATCCTGAGTCATTTTACTGCCTAAATAATTGAAACTTTCAACTTTCTGTAGTTTTTCCCCGTTCAAGATGATATCAAAGGTCTCGTTAGAAAAGTTCATAGCTTTAGTTTTAGAGGCATTTATTTGGAGACCAATTTTAACCGAGAGATGACACAAATTATTTATTGCTTCTTGGGATTGTCTTGGTGTTGAACTTAAGAATGCTACATCATCTGCGAAATCCAGGTCCCCCAGGAATTTTCCATTTGTCCATTTTATACCCAATTGTTCATTGTGGGTATAGTTTCTCATAACCCAATCAATAGCTATTCCAAAAAGTAGTGGTGACATAATACAGCCTTGTTTCACCCCTGTTTCTACTGTAAACCATTCTGTATTCCCTTTATTTGTTCTAACACAACATCTTGCATTGTCATATAGCGCTTTGATTATATTCACATATTTTGTTGGAAAACCATAGATTGTAAGTATCTTCCACAATGATGGGCGGTGTAGACTATCAAAGGCTTTTTGAAAATCGACGAAGGTGATAATAAGTGGCGATTGCCTTTCCACTGATTCTTCTATAATTGTTCTTAGTGTGAATATTTGATCAATACATGATCGTTTCGGCCTGAAACCCGCTTGTTCTTCTCTGATCTTTTCGTCAGCATGCAATTTAAGTCTTTCTAACATCATGCAACATAATAATTTTCCAGGTACTGATAATAGAGATATACCACGCCAGTTATTACAGTCTGATAGATCACCTTTCTTCGGTAACTTTACAATAATACTGTCTTTCCATTGTTGTGGTGGTTGTTCTTCTCTCCATACTTCATTTATAATATCTAAAATTCTCAAGAGGTTGTTGTCATTAACTGCTTTAATCATTTCCCCTGAAATTTCGTCAACTCCAGCAGCTTTAAAATTTTTTAATCTTTTAACGGCTTGTTTGATCTCGTCCAGCGTGAATTCATCGCAAGTTATTGGCAAGGTGGTTGTGGATGTTTCATTATTAAAATCAGGTGTTACTGTTGGTGGTGGTCTGTTTAGCACCTCCATGAAGTGCTCAGCCCATCTCTTCATTTGTTCTTTTTCTGTTGGTATTGAATTCCCTAATTTACCTTTAACAGGTGTTTCCATAGCAGTAGGCTGGTGACATAGTTCCTTTACCTACCTTATATATATATATATATATATATATATATATATATATATATATATATATATATATATATATATATATATATATATATATATATATATATATATATATATATATATATATATATATATATATATATATATATATATATATATATATATATATATATATATATATATATAATGATCTTCAAGGAAACTCCATAATGCCTAATCAATTTCCAAAGTCTACACTGTCAAAATCATTTTCATAGTAAACAAATCCAATTGACAGAACTGAGATAAATTCTAAACTTTGTTCAACTATTATTTGCAACGTGGTTATCTGACCACAGCAGGATCTGTTTTATCGAAATCTATTTACTTCGCTGGCTTGGCCATGTTCGCCGCATGGAAGATGGTCGCATCCCAAAAGATATCTTCTACGGACAATTAGCAGATGGCAAGAGAACAGTTGGGCGACCACAGCTGAGGTTCAAAGATGTGTGCAAGAGAGATATGAGGGCACTGGACATGGATCCAGCAACATGGGAGGTTGAAGCTGCCGATCGCACTAAGTGGCGATGCTATTTACGGCGCCACCTCAGATTGGACGAAGAGAGGCTCACACAAGAAGCAGAAGTGAGGAGAAAACGTCGAAAGGAGCACCAGGAAAATAAGCAGCTGAGGGCTGTCACCTCAGGGGCGCATTCCCATAGTCAGTTATGACTGAAGGGGCTATTATTATTATTATTTACTTGTTAATCTCTCAGGTTGTCTATTTATAAACAAATTGTTTGAATCTCTCAAGGATGATCTGGTTTCATATCTTATATTGGGAGCCGCGCTAGCGTAGTGGTTACAACACCGCTCTGGCGACCGGGTGATTCAGGATCAAACCCGGGCGACGGCATTTGAGGATTTTTCGTCGACCGGGAATTGGACTGGATTAACTCGAGAACTTGCGAGTACATTTGAAGGAGTGTCGTCGACCAGGGATTGGCGGCTCCTGAGCCGACCCAGCTCTAATGGGTACCTCCGAAATCGGCGAGTATCTGCCTGAATGGCGAGGGACACCTGTCTCTGTACCAGAAAAAGGGATACTCACGTAAAATCAATGTCAGGTTAGACATTAATAATAACCTGAGATTTCGCCTCGAGTTTAGCGGGTGTACGAAAAAAAAAAAAAAAAAAATCTTATATATTCATATGTAATGTATGCACTCTTATAAATCTCCCATCCTAGATAACTCGCCCATACATCCTTCCTTCCATTCTGCTGGTATTTCTTCTCTCTCTCTCTCTCTCTCTCTCTCTCTCTCTCTCTCTCTCTCTCTCTTAGAATTTACCAAGTAAATTGTATAATGTCTATGTAGAGGGGTAAATATCTGATTTGAATGCCTTTGCTGGAATGGTATCTGAGGCACCATGAAGCTGCTGATCGCACCAAGTGGCGATGCTATCTACTGCGCCACCTCAGATTGGGCGAAAAGAAGCTCTCACAGCAAGCAGAAGTGATAGGAAACTCTTTTTTTCTGGAGACGCACACTCTCTTCGGCAGGCGTGCTATGTCTTAGTTGCCTTTAGGGAAGTACCCAGGCCTTATTTTTATATCTATTTAGATTCTTATGTGTCCTATCTAGCCCTCACTTTCTTTCCTTTCCCTGACGAAGGCCTTGTGGCCGCAACGTTGGCTATTTTCTTTGTCTTTTGTCCTCGTAAGACGAATCACCTTTTTTCGAAGTTTTTCATACCCATCCATTGAAACTGTCTACAGGGCGATACAACAGGAGGTTGCCAGCATCAAATGACTTTGACATCCAATAGCGAGTTTCACATATTAAACTTCACGTGGTAATATATACATATATATGTTAGTTCACATGTTAGTAATAAAATATGACATGTAAATCACAACTTACGCCAATCTTGGCTACAGACTTGTTGCTCAGATGAATAAAAGAGACGATTCTGTCTCTTACACGCGTCTGGGGTGTCTTTAATTTGACAATAGATTCCCTCTCTGCCCCCCCCCCCCCCTCTTCCCCCAACCGGTATATTGGTTTATTTTAGTTAGTTGGGTATATTAGTATTTTATGCAAGAGTGCATGGGTATTTATTTTAATTTGTCTTTCATTTGAAGTTGTTCTTTTTTTTCCAGGATGTACGAACTCGCACTTTTATTATTGTTACTGTGGACTGATTTTGTTGTTTAATAAACTATAAAATGTACACTGGATCAGTTTCTCTATAACTATACTGTACTTATATGCTTGTTTGTATAGTTGTGTCTGTGGACTTTAGTGAAACCTTATCTCCTTTATGGTAGTCAGAGGTGGTGAGTCAGTAGCTCTTAACTAAGTCACAAGTGGCGAGGGAGAGTCAATCTCGGTTCTCACCCTCGAAGCTATAAGTCTCATATTTCCACATTCACTGTCATTCTCAACTAAATCTATCTTCTCAGACTTTCTCATAACTAGTGTCTTGTCTCTATACTCAGACAAACTCTAAACTTAAATCCACTTCGTGACAGTCACGTAAATGGACATCTGATGCCTTGCATACACTCTCACATGCAGATCGGTAGACACACATGACAACATGGGTAAGCTGTAATACTTATTACTTTATTAGAAAGTAATGTTGTCATAACAAGTCGGCCCATAAGCGATTATGTCACAGTTGTCTGCCCACATGTGTCACACAGACAGTAATCTCGTTATTTGTCGTATGAGTACGCAAAAACTCCGTGTCTGCCCATCTGGGTTACCAAACGAGTCGCTTATCCGCGGTTTAATCTAAACACGCCGGCGCTCATCTTATCTAGTTGCTTCTCGTAGGCTGGGATAAACATTATTTGCAAGAAGTATCACAAATGTTTGAACATACAAACTACTTGCTCTTTAGCCGATAATGAGAAGAAATAGGTACTTTTAAAAGTACACAAATAAAAATCAGTACAAATTATGTCTCTGATCCTGTCGGAGTGAAACCGAGATCGTGAAGAGGTCGTCCATTTCGTCACACGGCCCCTTATTCTCCTTTACACTCTGGGGGGGGGGCCCACCTGGGTCATGACCCCCTAGTGTCTCCGCCTCCTGTTGCCTTGTGTAGGAAATGAACCCACCCCACCTTGGTTGCAGCTTTAAAATCCACAATTCTGCCAGCCAGAGGCAATTGTGAAAGTAACCCTTATGTTGAAAACAAATTATTGCGGTCGTTCCACGACTAGGGACAGACACTGACACACTTGCGTGAAGCCATTGCGAGCTGGCAGCTGAAATCTACCTTCACCCGATACCTCATATAATACACGCGGGTTACCTGTAAGCCACCGTCCTTTCACCATACAACGAAAAACTCAATGTATTGCGGAGTTAGATAAATGTCAATTTCCGAATGTTTCGTATACCGCAGGTGGGGCTAGAGATTACTGTCTCGAGTTCCATAGCCCATTGCGGTTGTTCCACAGCCAGGATGATGCTTTTTCCGCAGTTTCACTACGCGTCTTCAGTGCCCTTGTTCTCGACTGTCCCCTCAGCCCCAACAGTTTCAATAAATCATACACTGATGCAGCCACAAGCCCTCTTGCGCTCACCTCAACAGCCATGACCCTTGCAGTGAACCCGTCGTGTCTCTGTTCAATCAGTATAACCTGATGCGATGATGGAGAATGCGGCACAGGAAAATAAGCAGCTGAGGGCTTTCATCTCAGGCGTGCATTCCTACAGTCAGTTATGACTGAAGGGGCTATTATTATTATCTGGATCACCAGTTCGTCTATCTTTTAGAGGCTTTATCATCTACGGACAACTGACAGATGGCAAAAGAACAGTTGGGCGGCCGCAGCTGAGGCTCATTTTTTTTTAAAAATTAATGAAGAAAAATTTCCCGTTCAACCTCTGATGGATTATAATTAGGATATATATTGTTGTCAATTCCAAATAATATGAACAACTGCCGATATGAGAAAGTGGCATCACATTTGTCAAATCATTGTAAATAGGGAAAATCACAATTACCAATTATGCTGAGGCTCAGATGTGTGCAAGAGAGATATGAGGGCGCTGGACATAAATACAGCAGCCTGGGAGAATGAAGCTGCCAATCACACCAAGTGGAGATGCTCTCTACGGCACCGCCTCAGATTGGGCGAAAAGATACTCTTACAATAAGCAGAAGATAAAAGACAACTTGGAAAGGAAAACCAGGAAATAAGCCGCTGAGGGCTGTCACCTCCGGGGGCGGATGCCCATAGTTCAGCGGTTTTCAACCTGTGCGCCCTGGGGCGCCATGACTGACGGTCAGGGGCGCCGTGGGTGGGCGTGGATTTTTTTTTTCGTATTTAGCTGTAAAGAAAATACAGAGCTGAGGGAAATTTCATTTTTGGTGTTTGTCATCCTGATGTTGGCCAGCCTTTTTATTTATTTATTTAACGTATAAGCACAATTGTGATCGTCCCTATTTACAATGATTTGACAAATGTGATGCCACTTTCTCAAATCGGCAATTGTTCATGTTATTTGGAATTGAAAACAATATATATCCTAATTAGGCCTATAACCCATCAGAGGTTGAACGGGATATTTTTCTTCATTAATTTAAAAAAAAAAAATGAGTGCAGTATGTCAGTGAATGATTTTCAGACAACAAAATAAAAAAAAAATGTTAGAAAGAAACTACTTTATCTGTGCTGTTTTCTTTTTTGTAGTAAGGGTTTTCAAAGTGCACGTTGTGTATATTTTTTCTTGTACGTGTAATTTTTTCACAGATTGTCCAATTGCAATTTTTTTTTATTTACATTAAAAAAATTACATTGTTTAAAAGCCTTTCCAAAGCTGCTCAAAAAAAGTTATGCTAAATGTCGAAACATCGCTAGAGTTTTTACCAGTTATATCCCACAGGGGAGCCGCAGAAAGAATGTAGTTGGTCAGAGGAGCCATGGACTCAAAAAGGTTGAAAACCGCTGCCATTGTCAGTTATGACTGAAGGAGCTAATGTTATTATTATTAGGGCTGAACAGGATATTAAAAAAAAAAGCTATTACACCTTGCGTGTTGAGTAGCATGTTGATGCAGCGCAAGTCATAATTTTATTAAAACAATGTTTCTTTGTTTTCCCCCTTCGTGGTTCAGAACGAGTGGTCATGTAGGTCTTACGACAGCGTTTCCCTGCAGCTCCCCAGCCTAAGCCATTTCCAGCTACCAGTTGCCTGTAGAGAACTCTTTATGGTAGCTGCGTTAGGGCTGAGGGGACGAAACTGTGGAAAAAAAAAACGTAAGCAATATTATCTCTGGCGGGAAGAGTTGCTTGCAAACATGGCGCAGGCTAGGTTGAACGATTTTTTTACATCTAAAAAAAGAACCGACATTGCACATGCCGCGAAGAGACGTAAAATTGAAATTCAGCTTAATGAAGCTGAATATAAAAGAACGTTCAGGACTAGATCCAAGTCTGACGAAGGCAAACACTTACCAGCCACAAGTCTTCTGAATCCACCAGGCTCTGAACAGTTGAAACAAGACGATGGCGTTCATAAGCTTCCTGCACCTACTCCTACTGAGATATCTAAAACGCTCCCAAAGGTCATGCGTGTCACTGATATTCGTTCGAAAGAAACAATTTCACAAGTTTCTATAACAAGATCAGGTAGAAATAACGGAAAGCGATTGAAGCATCCTGCCTATTCTAGGAGTAAAGGCAAAACAAAGAATGTATCATGTGTGAAGTCGGAATGTGGACAGACAAAACTGACATCTTTGCTAATAAAATCCTCATCGAACTTAACTTCGCATTCTAATAGTGATGTAGAATCGGAATCACAGAGAAGTTGTGCTGATAGTGAAGATGGTGATAAAGACATTCAGGACACGGAAGCTAAAAATGAGGTAAACCTTGATCATCACACAGTAATGGAAGAGGTAACTTCATTTTGGGATAACCATGATGATGGTGATCAGAGCACACCACGTAAAAAAATGATCAGCACAGTAGATATAGTCTCCGAAGGATCCCATTCCCGAAGGCGAAAAGTTCCTGTTCGGAAGCAAAGCCGCAGCAAATCACAAGATTTTGTGACTGTGTCAAGCTTGGCCAAGAAGAAACTAGACCTTGTTCCTGAGCCAGGACCCTCAAAGGTATTATGCATATGTGTTAGAGTTCTTGTATTTCGTTCAGTGGTTATGGGTGTTTATCATTCAATTTATTTTCATAAGATGAAGATATACAGAGTTATATAGCTGAAATAAATAACAATGAGCCGTACGTTCGATAGGGACTCCAAGAAGAATTCAGAGACGCAGTAATAAGGGTTAGGTTTAGGAATCCTAAACCCTAACCTAAACAGTGTGGGCCACTTATTTGGATAGCGTCGAAGAACACGTCCCACTAGTGTGCATTTCAACCGAGTTATGGGCCTACTGGTGAAATAAAGTCTACAAAATTAAGAATGTTCAACTAAAATGTCAGGATAGTCCTATTATATGGCTCTGAAACATGGAGAACAACAAATTTGAAAACTCATGTGGGTGCATAGAATGGAATGATTGAAACGGTCTGACACAGTGCCAATGTGGAACTCCAGCAAAAAGCAGACGAGTGCCAGTTATAAAGAGGTGAGGAAATGGCTTTGACATTAAGGTGGAGCACACATTGAGGAAACCAGCAGAAAGCTGTCCATGTCCTGGAGTCTCCAAGGTGGAAGAAATATAAAGAAAAGAGAAATGGTGGCAGATTTCAAAGGGATAAAGCATTAAAAAAAATAGTATTGAAATGAATTGGGCCATCTGTTTGATACAGCCTTAAAAAAGAATTAAGAGATGCAGTAAAAAGGGGTCAGGGTTAGGTTTAGATATCCTAAACCGTAACCTTAATCCTAACCCAAACAACGTTGGCGACTTACTATGATGACATCATAGATGACATCATAGAAGATGTTGGAAAGTAAAAAATAAGTTGAAAAAAAGTTTCCATTGTTAAAGCACAATAGATATGCTGTTTGCATGACCTTGTGTACTCCTTGGTTCCAGCAGATCTCTGAAGAGATAAATAATGGGACCACTGCCCCCTCAGACAGGCTGTACAAGGCCACTAATATGATGTTTATGCATGAGGCTGGCAACCTCATCATATAAAACAAATAGCGACTGCTACAAAATCATGTGACTTCTTGGTGCAAGCTTCCTGCTAGGGGAGCAGCTAAAGTGGTGGCTCCATTCTGCATAAAGGAAGTGCAAAGGAAAATGTTGTTATATGACATTAGATAAGCTGTTTGTGCCACTTGTGGTGTACAACTGATCTACAGTTGTTATATGACATTAGATAAGCTGTTTGTGCCACTCGTGGTGTACAACTGATCTACAGTTGTTATATGACATTAGATAAGCTGTTTGTGCCATTCGTGGTGTACAACTGATCTGCAGTTTTATTTTGCTTAATGTAAATATTTGTATGTGCTGCATATTTTTATTGTAAAAAATTTATGTGCAGTGGGTTGTTGATCTGGTGTTTTGGTTTAATTCTGCACATTGTCATTTTCAGTTTGTTGTATAGGACTCAATAAGTAGAACAGATTGGCTATTGATACAGAAACTGCTTACCATAATTTCAGACTGATAATGACATAGTAGATGATACAGATGACGAAGTGAGTGCTGTTATGACCGACAAATGCCATTTGTTAGCCCTGGTAGCAGAGATATTTATGCCACCCGATCAAGCAGTTTCGCCATTGCCTGCAACACCTGAACGTCCAGGAGAAGTATCCTCGTCACCAGAACCTGTAGTGCCTATTACTCCTAAACTGCAAAATTTATCTCAGAAACTGAAAGCACTCTCGAAGATGGTAAGTCATTGACTGAGTTTGGCTGCTTTATTTACTTTTTAATCAGACATTCTTAGTTACAACATTCATTACTTGTTAGCTTCACACATTCTTAGTTACAACATTCATTACTCGTTAGCTTCACACATTCTTAGTTACAACATTCATGACTCGTTAGCTTCACACATTCTTAGTTACAACATTCATTACTCGTTAGCTTCACACATTCTTAGTTACAACATTCATGACTCGTTAGCTTCACACATTCTTAGTTACAACATTCATGACTCGTTAGCTTCACACATTCTTAGTTACAACATTCATGACTCGTTAGCTTCACACATTCTTAGTTACAACATTCATTACTCGTTAGCTTCACACATTCTTAGTTACAACATTCATGACTCGTTAGCTTCACACATTCTTAGTTACAACATTCATGACTCGTTAGCTTCACACATTCTTAGTTACAACATTCATGACTCGTTAGCTTCACATATTCTTAGTTACAACATTCATGACTCGTTAGCTTCACACATTCTTAGTTACAACATTCATTACTCGTTAGCTTCACACATTCTTAGTTACAACATTCATGACTCGTTAGCTTCACACATTCTTAGTTACAACATTCATGACTCGTTAGCTTCACACATTCTTAGTTACAACATTCATTACTTGTTAGCTTCACACATTCTTAGTTACAACATTCATTACTCGTTAGCTTCATTTGGACAAGAGGCTTTCAACAAATTCACTCCAAGCCTTTTTTGTCCTGTACCATCCTTCAGTATCTTTCTATATCTTCATGTTCCATTTTATTTGTATCTCCAGTTCTATATTCATAATTTGCCTCTGATTTTGGAAATGACATGGCAAAGATCTACTTACTCCTGCTTCATGGGGAAAAAACATTTATTTTTCTGGATAGTTGGAGATACTGGAAGCAACAGAGTTAAGAACTGCATAGTTGGAGATACTGGAAGTAACGGAGTTAAGAACTGGATAGTTGGAGATACTGGAAGTAACAGAGTTAAGAACTGGATAGTTGGAGATACTGGAAACAACAGAGTTAAGAACTGGATAGTTGGAGATACTGGAAGCAACAGAGTTAAGAACTGGATAGTTGGAGATACTGGAAGCAACAGAGTTACGAACCCGGACCTTAAACTTTGAAACCATATGAAGACTTGATTTTAAGGACCATCTTCATTGCACATGGACAACTCCATCAGTGCTCCGATCTCCTCCCTTAGATTACACAAGGAGGATCTCAGCACAGTGCATGAATTCTGTATCACTGGTGGGGATCCCAGTGTGTGTATACAGAAATCACACATTCTATAAATATTTTTATGGTGGGTAGGTTTCCTAATTTTTAAATGTTGCCAGGGCAGCGGCCGCATGGCCTACTCTTTCCAACAGCCGAGGGATTTTAAACGTGCACAACTTGTGCATGGGATCTCCTATTTTATCGCCCTTATCCGAGAAGGTTACACATCTGATCTGACTACCCTGGAGATGAGGAGGGAGTATGACATCATCAGGAACCTCTGGTTGTGACAAAATTCCACATAGTATATTCTTTGTGCTGGGAGCGACTCGTGTGACGACTTAAAAACTAATAGCAACAGAAAATGCATTGTATCAAACATGAGAAACCACCTAGTCAATTAAGAGTTATAATTGGCGACTGTCTGCTGTTTCTCTGACTTTCTCATTTGATTTGTTCAGGGTATCTTTTCTATCCTTCTTAGGAGCCCCATCTCTGCTGTCTGAAGTTTTCTTAGCATCTGTTTATTTTCCAGGTCTTGATTGTATAATGTAGGATTATTGTAGCATTACTGATGACAATGTTTAGTTGGTCTGTGTGTTAAAGTCTTGTCATTTCTAGTTGTGAAACATCTTTTTACTGCAGCTGCCAGTGGTCCAACTCTGTAGCAAACGTTTCTTTCATTTACTGTTTACTGATTAAATTGCCTCAGAATATACATTTATTTTGTCTATAAAGATTGATATGTGACCGAATATAATTTTTCTGGTTGCATCTTTATTACCCATTTCACTTTGGGTTGTGTTGTCTAAGTGCATTGATTTTAAATTACTGTTTGACAGTTTACGGGCTCAATTGTCAGATAAGCAACAAGTTTCTTTCTTAATTTTATTTGTCCACAGAATGGCCAGGCTTTAAAAAATAGGTTAAAGCAAAGTGGTAAAATATATGACATTAAAGAAAAGTTGGGGGAGCTGGACAAGGCTGTTAGAGAAGACAAAAGCCAGAAAGTGGCTGTTGAGACTTTTGTTACAGAAGATGCAGAGAAATCAGAGAAAATGTAAGCATTTTCATTCATTACATTTTTACCGTTTCTTAATTTTTTTAGATACGTTGAGACTAGTTGATACTTCAGGTTTGTTTTGACCCACTAAATCAGATTACATAAAGTGCAAATTCTGCATGGAATGTTAGCTGTCCCTATTTTCCATCACGTGTGTGCACAAGTCATCTTGATGGTGCATCCCGACTGATGACTTTCCTTCTGTTTATGTCTATTTCCTACAAACAACACTGTAGTCTTCAACTTTTCTTGTCATTCAGGTTTTCAATAAACTCTGAGTTTAAAAAGGTCAAGGTAGTCCCATAGTAGAAACTGCTGTAAGAGTGAAGAATTTTCACTGTACTAGGTCTGGCTTTATGACCAGTTCCGTTCTTCGCCACCAGTGCCTTCCCTAACACAAAAGCAGAGTCAGGTACCCATTTAAAGCTGGGTAGATGAGTGTGATGCTACCAGGTTTTGAACACAGAACCTGGTAATTTTGCAGCTAGAGGCAAGCACTCAAACCAGTCGGGCACTGTTATGACTTTATGTACAAAATAAGGTGTTTGGTTACAGATAACACTCTTTTATTATTGATCTTTTCGATCATTTTTCCAAGATCACTTTGTTTCTGTTTTACTGTGATTCAGTATATGTTCTTCACCCTCAGTCCTTATGCTGTTCTTCACCCTCAGTCCTTATGCCGTTCTTGACCCTCAGTCCTTATGTTGTTCTGGACCCTCAATCCTTATGTTTTTCTTGAAGCTTCCTCCTGAGGATACTTTCAATTTCCTCATCTCTTTTTGCCCATGTTTTTGCTCCCTACAAAATTCTGAAGATTTTTAGTAAACAGAACTTTTGTTTTATATATGGGATGGTTAAAATGCTAGGAGAGGCTTCTTGTTTGCCCTGTAGTACATAATAAAATGGCTTAGCCCACCTTTGTGAACAAATTCTGGAATAGTATCATAAATGTCATGTTGTAGTGAAAAGAAATACTTAGATAAAGTCTGTCTAAAAAAAGCAGATGTTTTAGGTTTTCCAGATGTATTACATTCCAGTCATAGTAGGATTGCCAAGTAATTTTGGTCAGGGTGTAGCAGGCTCGTTGCATGAGAGCAGTAAAGATATGCCAAGGTCACAACATTGAACAGAAACTGTTTATCAGTATTGCCAAAAAAAAACTAAAAAATCTGGCGAATTATATAACATCTGGAGGACATCATTTCTTCATAGGTTCTGATAGGTCACATCTTTATGTCAATCACATGCTCAGTCCATGGAGTTTCCAAGTATTATGAGGTTATGTCCAAAAGTCCCCAGACTATAGCCATAATACCACTAGTATTATTACCACTATTGTTATTGTTACTTGGTTCATGGATAGGGCCTTGAGACATCCCACAAACCTGTGTATGTGGGGTAGAATGCCATCAGGTTAAGAGGATTAGTGGCACTTTGAATCCTAAATATTAGAGAGAAGGACTTGTTTTTATTAGCACCCTCATCTGGTGTGTGATCAAGGCGACAGCAGGTTGTGATAGTTCTCACCTTCATGTCAATCCCAGAGCCCTTCACAGTTTTGACAGTGTTAAACATTTTGGCACTTGAATGCCTTTGTTTTTCTTTGCCCTTGTTCTGTATTCTTAGTTTTTCTCTTCTTCCTTTCCTTGTATATTTGATCTGGCTGTCCCCATCATTGGGATTTAGAGATTTAGACCTTATTATTAAGGTGACATAGCATTTATGCTTTTTTCTTTACTTGTTTTTTCTACCTCTTTTGCTTTTCCACTTTCTTCCCTTATCTTGTCTATCCATAGCCTTCAGGAGGAGCTTGCTACTGTGGGTAGGGTAGCAAATATGCCTGTAAAGCAATTAGACATAATAATTTTTTTTTTTGCTTTATAAATTTATTCCTGTAGAACCCCAAACACCATTTTTGCAGATACTTAGAATTGTGTGGAACACAATTTGAGAAACACTGGTCTTTGATATAAACTCTCTACCAGTATGCCTATAGGTCAGCAACAGTCGTAATATATGTCCATGATTTTTGTCCCCAGCTTGCCAGCTTTCCAGAGGTTTGAGAATCTGGTGGAAGAAGGACCTCCAACTTTGTCCCTGCCCTTCAGTTACAAAATCTTAGAAGGTGCATTTCAAGCCATGGATACTGTGGTCAGCATGATGCACAACCGATCTGAAATGTGTACCTTCAGTAAACTGAGAGCAGCGGTTCAGAATATGACAAAGAAGTAAGTTAAGGTTGACTCTGTCACATTCAGAGCTCTTGTTAAATCTCAGTCATTGATTGATGGGATGAGTGAAGTAATTTAAGGTTGAGTCTGTCACATTCAGAGCTCTTGTTAAATCTCAGTCGATGATTGATGGGATGAGTAAAGTAAGTTATGGTTGAGTCTGTCACATTCAGAGCTCTTGTTAAATCTGTCATTGATTGATGAGATGAGTGAAGTAAGTTATGGTTGAGTCTGTCACATTCAGAGCTCTTGTTAAATCTGTCATTGATTGATGAGATGAGTGAAGTAAGTTATGGTTGAGTCTGTCATATTCAGAGCTCTTGTTAAATCTGTCATTGATTGATGAGATGAGTGAAGTAATTTAAGGTTGAGTCTGTCACATTCAGAGCTCTTGTTAAATCTCAGTCAGCGATTGATGGGATGAGTGAAATAAGTTAAGGTGGAGTTTGTCACATTCAGAGCTCTTGTTAAATCTGAGTCGGTGATTGATGGGATTAGTGGTCTGTGTCTGACAATGTAAGAGTAACTCTAGAACCTGGATTTTCTTAAAGAAAATGGTTTAAGATTGTCAGGTGAAGATCTCATTACTGTGTGATACCAGTGCTGACATCAAGTGAAGATCTCATTACTGTTTGATACCAGTGCTGACATCAAGTGAAGATCTCATTACTGTTTGATACCAGTGCTGACATCAAGTGAAGATCTCATTACTGTTTGATACCAGTGCTGACATCAAGTGAAGATCTCATTACTGTTTGATACCAGTGCTGACATCAAGTGAAGATCTCATTACTGTTTGATACCAGTGCTGACATCAAGTGAAGATCTCATTACTGTTTGATACCAGTGCTGACATCAAGTGAAGATCTCATTACTGTGTGATACCAGTGCTGACATCAAGCAAAGATCTCATTACTGTGCGATACCATTGCTGACATCAAGCGAAGATCTCATTACTGTGTGATACCAGTGCTGACATCAAGCGAAGATCTCATTACTGTGTGATACCAGTGCTGACATCAAGCGAAGATCTCATTACTGTTTGATACCAGTGCTGACATCAAGGGAAGATCTCATTACTGTTTGATACCAGTGCTGACATCAAGTGAAGATCTCATTACTGTTTGATACCAGTGCTGACATCAAGTGAAGATCTCATTACTGTTTGATACCAGTGCTGACATCAAGTGAAGATCTCATTACTGTTTGATACCAGTGCTGACATCAAGCAAAGATCTCATTACTGTTTGATGCCAGTGCTAACATCAAGTGAAGATATCATTACTGTGTGACTTCAAACAACAGTCGAATTCATCATGAGAACTCGTCTGACGGTGTAATCATCAAAGATGCGATCGCAAGAAGAAGAAGAATTACTGTGTGATGCCAGTGCTGACATCAAGTGACAAAATATCATCATTTTCCATTTTGCTCCCTATGGAGCATGGAGCCACCGCTGCAGTTATCCCCCTTGCAGGAGGCCTTCACAAAGTAGTGAATGCTATGAATTTATTTACTTGATTGATCACTTGTTATAGAGTTCCTGTTGTATATGATCTGACAAGTTGTGTAATGTAAGTCTTCATACCTGATTTAACTGTCATGAATTCCAATAGCTTGAATAGCACAACTGCAGTGATCTATTTTCTCACCTGTGATGGCTTTAGCAGATTGGTTTCACTGACAAGCAAGACTACATTCTTCAGGGTTCGTAGCGACCTGGAAAAACCTTGAAAAACTTGGAAAACGAAGAAAAAAAAATCCTGGCCTTGAAAAGCCTGGAAAAATGGCTAAAAGTCCTGAATTTTCCGCATCGGACCAAAAAAAAAAATTACGAAATCGAAAGTTCGATACTTTGCGTCCATTTTTCGGTTATTGATGGTATTTTTCGTTAAAGCTCAGTTACTGTAGAATTTTTACTTCCCTTTGCGCACTAAATCCATTTCCAGAAGTTTTTGGCAGTTTCGTTTTCGGCGCTTTGCGTTAATGACATAAACGCAGATTTATTTTTAGCGCTCGTCGCGTCTGTTGTTACTCTAATGCCACTGGGAAAAACACCAAGAACTTCATTCAAGTTGTATTAAATCGTGCATTTCAACTGAGGTAAGTAATAAATTCATGTATCTCATAAAACCTATTTAAATAAGTCCAGTTTATAGATAGGCCTACTGTACTTGCATCTGCAATTTACAATGTTGGCCTATTTACAGTTTTATTTTTAACCATGGCCAAAATTAGCCTATAGGCAAGCGTTTGAACGAAATTTCTTGGTTTACATCTGCATACGGGAATATATTTGACACAGTTTAAGATGGTCAGGAATAGAAATTGATGGCGATTCCATATCCTATAGCATACCCTGTTATCAGACCCATGTCCCACTGTTCATTTCACCACATTTTTTAGAAATAAATATATTTTGAATGCTTTTTTTTATTAAATTTATGATGGAAAGACTTATCCCGTTCTACCTCTGAAGGGTTATAGGCTAATTAGGATAGGCCTACATGTTTTCAATTCCAGATAACATGAATAACCGCCGATACATGAAAGTGGCATCACATCTGTCAAATCACTGTAATTAGGATAAATGAAAATCACCAATTTTGTGCATAGGCCTGTTATTTAAAAAAAAAATTAAATTAAAAAAACAATCCAAACAAACGAAACAAAACCCAACAAAGATAGTAAGTGAGGGGGGGTGTGGTTGTAAAGGCCTGCTGTTTCCAGTTAGATATTTAATAGATTTTCACTTATCATAAGTATTACCCTCCCAATTACTATATATTACCTTTTGTTCTAGTTAAATATTGTTTGACTATATTATGTATGCGTTTAGAATTTTGACTTGGTAAATTTACATAGCTTAGGGCTACTCATAAGTTATTTGTGCGTTCCTTTTTTTTTTTTTTTTTTTTAAACAGAAAAGAACACAACCCCAAGGAGCAGTTTTTCCCTCAGAAACATCTAAACCATCTAACACTACTCCCTCGGACACGTCAAAATCGTCTAACACTACTAGGAGACCTACAGATGTGACATCATTTGTGACCAAGGAAGAAACTCTCAGAGCTGAGATTATTTGGACTCTTTTTTCAGTAAAAAGTCACCATAGTTTTAATTTAAATTTCATATGCAACAAGGGACATATTCTCTTCTGTGGTAGTTTTTATTCAGCCTTCAGCTTTATTTCAAGACCTGAAATTCAGATTGGTGCCTTTGGAACAGTAACTGAAAATAGGAAGCATTTTCCTGTAGCACTGAAGAAAAAACAACTCAAATTGAAAAAGACAAATCTCCTGTGTTTTGTGCGACAGAAGATAACGCATGCCGACAGTCACCTGGCATGATACGAACAGGTTTAACCTTATATCTACTGTTCACTCCAATGATAATATAAACAAGACAGTTAGAAAGACAAATTCTTTAGGGCAGAACAATTCAGAAGCCAGTGCCTGCAGAAAAATACAGCAAAAGTATGGGAGGTGTCGACCACTTCAGCCAACTAGGTGCAAGCCTACCCAAACAGATCCTATTTCTATATCATTTCTTAGTTGAAACTGCCCTGGTCAATGGGCACATAACCTACAACACTGCCAACTCTACAAAAAAAAAGATCAAAGCAAAGATCAGGATGTCAGTATGACTCTTATTGAACCTGCTATTCTTCAACGCAATGTGACACCTTCAAAACCACAGGTCACAACAACACGACTTACTGAGCACCACTTCATTGATAAATATGAAAGGGCAAGGTACAAACCAGACTGTAAAGTGTGTAAGGCTGCAGGGAACAGAAGCCAGGCTTGCATGTACTGACCAGATTGCAATGTACCTCTATGCCTGATACCCTGCTTCAAGTTATACCACACAGTCAAGGATTATCAACGATCCAGACAAAGACTTGCAGAGGCCTACAGCTACAACTTCAACCCCAGTTAATGAAAAAAGCAGCTCAGACTCCAACTAGAGGTACTTAACTACTCAAACATTTACAAACGCTCATTGTCAGATGCCACAGATGCAGAATACATTCAAAAAAGACAAACACGAAAAATACAGGTTTATTTTTGCATTTTATTCACAATTTTATTAGCCTTTTATGTTGATATACGTGGTTAATCGTTAAATCAATACCATCCATGTCACTAACATTTTATTGTGCTGATGTTGAACAAATTCACTAAAAACTTGGAAAAGATGTCTGTTTTTCAATCTTTTATGAATTTGAAAAAAACAAAAACTTCTTTTTAAAGAAATCTTCAAACACCCTTGGTAATGGGAGACGGTAATGCTCCGGATTGCTGGTCAGCAAAGTGATAATTATATCTAAGAAAATTAGATGAGGATAATATTAGAGTTTCTTATCCTTGAAAATCACGTGCTGGACCTGGAAAAAGCCTCGAAAATGCTTGCAGAAATTTGCTATGAACCCTGATTCTTCTTCACATCAGTATGTTGTTTAAGACTTGATAGATGAGCTCACAGCTTCTCCTTCATTGTATCAGGTCAGAACTGTTGGTCCACCTTTCATGTCATGTGATTTCTTTTTTCTCACACTGTTTCCATTCAACATAAACTTCACGATTCTAGCAAACATTTTTATTGTTATTGTTGTTCAGAATCGACATCATTGCACTCTGGGCAAACCATAGGTGCTCAGTCTCCCTCAGTATATGTCAAAGAGTGTGAATGCTAACTGTTCCTGTAGCTCGCTGGTTATAAACACAATGGATGCATCCTCTCATATGTCCATTTCTGCTAGCCTGACATTTTTACTTTCATGACTTGTTACGAACTCTCACGTGAACTTTCAACTTACAATATTATCTTAAATTTGTGTCTGATTAATTATTCTGACATAAACTGCGCTGTTGAAATAGCTCTTCCTGCAGGAAACCTAAGCTAATTATAGATCAGTTATCTCTGTTTGACTTCAGTTATCATATATCTGTTGTTATATACGAGAATGAACTATGAAGAAAAATTCACGTCATATTATTTGCTTCCCAGAAACTTTGAAGAAAAAACGGTAGGCCAGATAAAGGCTATTGTACCTGAAGCTTACATCTTTAGACAAGAAAACAACATTCCATCATTTGGGAAAAAGACACCTGGTTACCAGCTGACAGTGGAAGCTAACCTGAAAGATGGTCAGTCATATTCTGTGTGTGTCAGTAATAACAGGGGGTTGCTGTAAGACTGGTAATAGAAAGTTAAAGAAATGAAAAATGGTATACAGGCCAGTTTTACAAATGAACTGTGCACTAGAAACATGGCACATTTTGAGCCAACCTTTCACCACTCAGCTACAGACGCAACAAACAAAGTGAAGAATGGATGATATGAGAATAATATCACGTCATAGGTTTTTGTTTTGTTCCCTCTGTGCTCCTTACACCAAACATTCACATGCTCTGGCAGAAGTGGCAGCTGGTTTAACATGATCAGGTTGCCAGCCTCGTAGACAACCTTATATTAGTTGCCTTGTACAACAAGCCTGATGATGTAGTAGTTGTATCTTGTACAACAAGCCTGATGATGTAGTCGTCTTATTCTGTCTGTCTCTTTAGATGCCCTAGGGAAACCACACGGTGCTTCTGTTAGTTTATATGATTTTATTGTAGTTAGTTTCTTTCTTTCAGTATTTCTTTCTTGAGTTTCATTTTTATTAGTTCAAAATTTTTTTTCTTCATGTCTATTGTCATTTTCTATGTTTCTTGCATATGCTTACTTATGATGATCGGATTATCTTCTGTTGTCGTGTTCTGTAATTGTATAATTATATATATATATAAAGTGGACTTATTACATCAACAGCATGTAACAAAATAAAAACAGTTGTAAACAACTAGCTTAAATATACAACCTAAACATATTCAGGTAAACAAAGGTAAGTAAGACATTTTGTATTTATTCTTTGCTGGCACAGAATGAAAAATAATGAAGCTGGTGTCATATTTTTACACAAATTATGTTTGTCACCTATGTTACTATGATTATGTTTGTCACCTATGTTACTATGATTATGTTTGTCACCTATGTTACTATGATTATGTTTGTCACCTATGTTACTATGATTATGTTTGTCACCTATGTTACTATGATTATGTTTGTCACCTATGTTACTATGATTATGTTTGTCACCTATGTTACTATGATTATGTTTGTCACCTATGTTACTATTAGCCCAAAATAAATAAAGGACTGAATATGGTTTGCAATATAATTTTTAACTTATAAAAAAATATATATATATATAATAATCTGCCTAAAATAAATTATAAGCAGCAACATTTCAACACACCATTTCTCAGGAGAAATGGTGTTGTCCTCAGGACATGAGGAGGAAAGAGCCCACCACAGTAAAGGGGTGGCTCTAATGCTGTCCAAGGAAGTACAGAAGGCACTTATAGAATGGGAAGCCATGGGACCCTGAATTATAACAGCAAGGTTTATATCAGCCAAAAAGAAAGTAAATATAAACATCATCCAGTGTTATGCACCAACAAACGATAAAGAAGAATCTGAGAAAGAAGACTTTTACACCAGACTACACAGTGTCTTGGACAATAAGAAAAGAAAGGACATCACAATTTTGATGGGGGACCTAAATGCGAAAATAGGAACAGACAACACTGGCTTTGAAGAAATCATGGGAAAGCATGGATTAGGAATGATGAACGAGAATGGGGAACAATTAGCAAACTTCTGTGCTTCAAATCAACTAGCTATAGGAGGAAGCATATTTCCACATAAAAGAATACATAAAGCAACATGGATATCACCAGATCACAGAACTGAGAATCAGATTGATCACACATGCATAAGTAAGAAGTTTAGGTCATCATTGCATGATGTGAAAGTATGTAGAGGAGCAGATCAGACCACCATCTTCTGTTGGCTAAAACAAAATTAAAACTCAAGAAATTTACAACAGCATATAGCTATAGACAACAGTACAATGTGGGATATCTAAGAAATCAGGAAATAAGAGAAAAATTTTCAATCACAGTATTCAACAAATACCAAGTACTCCAACAGCTGGAAGATGAAACAGATACGGAAGACCACTGGCAACAAGTAAAAAATATATGGAACAAGACATGTGAAGAAGTACTGAGAAAAAGTGAACATCAGCACAAAGCATGGATAACAACAGAAACCATTAGTAAGATAGAAGACAGGAAAAACAAGAAAGCAGATTTAAACAGAAGCAAAACCAGAAGCTCCAAAGCCAAGGCTCATGAAGTGTACATAGAAACAAACAAAGAAGTAAGAAGAAACATCAAAAGAGACAAGATGAAATATATTGATGATTTGGCAAGGGAAGCAGAGGAAGCTGCAGCAAAAGGAAATATGAGGGACCTGTACAACAACACAAAGAAGCTAACAGGGAAATATAAGCAAGCAAATGGCCTCATAAAAGATAAGAATGGAAAATTCCTTAGTAATATACAAGAACAAATGAAGAGATGGACAGAACATTTTGAGGAACTTCTCAATAGACCATCTCCAACTAATCCCCCAGACATCCAGCCAGCAGAAGATGAGCTACAAATCAGCTGTGAACGACCAAGTAGAGAAGAAATAAAGAAAGCCATTAAGCTTCTGAAAGATGGAAAAGCATCTGGTCCAGATTGCATTCCAGCAGAGGCCATCAAAACATATTGATACCTCTACAGAGATATTATACAAACTACTTGGCAAAGTCTGGGAGAGAGAGGAAATACCAGCAGAATGGAAGGAAGGTTATCTGGTCAAGTTGCCTAAGAAGGGAAATTTACAAAAGTGCACAAATTATAGAGGAATAATGTTACTATCAGTGCCAGGAAAAGTATTAAACAGAATCATCCTTGAGAGATTAAAAGAGTCCATAGACAAGCAACTGAGAGATGAACAAGCAGGTTTTCGACAAAACAGATCCTGTACAGACCAGATAGCCACATTGAGAATAATAGTTGAATAAATTCTGGAATAGAATTCACCGCTATACATCGGAATCGTGGACTATGAAAAGGCATTTGACAGTGTAGACAGAGAATCCCTTTGGAAATTGATGAGGCATTATGGAGTTCCCATGAAGATCATTAACTTAATAAAGAAGACCTATGAAAACATGACATGCAGAGTTCTTCATGAAGGAAAACTTACAGAACTGTTTAGGATTAGAATGGGAGTGAGACAGGGATGCCTCTTGTCTCCATTTCTTTTCTTACTAGCAATAGATTGGGTTATGAAAACATCAACATCACACAACAGAAATGGAATCCAGTGGAATCTGACTAAACAGCTTGATGATCTGGATTTTGCAGATGACTTGGCTCTTCTGTCCCATAACCATAATCAGATGCAAGAGAAAATGAAAATTCTCGATGAGAGGTCACAACAAGTGGGCCTGAAAATACACAGGGAAAAGACAAAGATTATGAAAATAAATGCAAGAAATGATAACAAGAACTTGAAGAAACACCACTAATAGATGTAGAATTGTACACATATCTTGGAAGTAATATAGACAAAGTTGGAGGGACAGACAATGATATCAAAATAAGAATACAAAAAGCTAGAGGAGCTTTCATTGCATTGGGAAACATGGAGAACAAGAGAAATCAAGTTCAACACAAAAATAAGAATCTTCAACTCAAATGTGAAGTCAGTCCTATTGTATGGCTCTGAGACATTGAGAGCAACAAAAACAACAACCAAAAAGCTAGACTTTTATAAACGGGTGCTTGCATAGAATAGAAGGACTGAAATGGTATGACAAAGTCACAAATGTGGAATTGATGACAAGAACCAGACAAGTGCCAGTGGAACAAGGGTTGAGAAGCAGACGCTGGCGATGGATAGGACACACATTGAGGAAACCTGTTGATAGCATTACAAGGATGGTACAGGACAGGAAGTCTTGGCATGTGTTTGTTGAAGGCCTATGCTCCTTGGGGAGCTAAAGGGTATTGATTGAACATTTCAACCTTCAACCCTTTATGCTCATGGCGTTTAGAATTCTTTTGAGTCCATTAGAAATCTGCAGCCCAGTAGATCTTAATTTTCCAATCTCGTCAATGACGTAGGTAGTAAACATTTTGTTTGTGGCAAACAACTATGCAAGCTTGGAAAATATTGAAGAAGATAAATATTATTACAACTGTCTTGTCATGTCTGTGTGACCTATTGTGTATATATTTGTCTCTGTCAATTGCCCTCCATATTTCTTTCAGACAACAAAAATAATGAAGGAGCTCATACATCCGAGGGAAAGCCCACATTTACAGCTTCAGCATTGCTGAAACGCAATCATCGCTTCAAAAACAATTTGCTGAACTATTTGAAACAACTTCACAAGGTATCTTAGCAAGATTATATCAGTATTTTGTTTATTAAACGAAATGAAGTTAGTCTTACTGTATGCTAATCTGTCCGTGTTTTTTTCTGCATCAATAAACACCCATCTGTTAAAACAAAAACACACGTACATATGTATTGATATACCTTGAGAAATATTACAGATGTTTTTAGTGCATTTAGAGATTATAAAAATTGCTGTATGTTTTCTTGTTCATTTAGTTGTTTTTGGAACAAGGGTAATTATTATTTATGTGGATGCTGCTTATTAAATACAGGATGTCCCTAAAGTTGTGAAATTCTAAGCTTTAATAACTTTGGATGTACACGTGATAGAAAAACCACTAGAAAAGGCATTTAAAACATAATTGATGTAGTTTTAACTCAATTCAGTTCAAATTGTATAGGCTTAAATATAACTGCCATCTTTTGTGACATCATTCATTCTGATTTTCCAACAAATAGTTAAGCTTTTCTTTTACTGTGGCCATTTTCAATCAGTTATGGAATCTAAACAAAAATTAACTCAAAATTGATAAAACTAATATTTAAAAAAATGCATAAATTATGCTTTTATATGCCATTTACAGTGTGCTTCTGTACTACGTACATTCAAAGTTTTTAAAGTTGCACAAGGACCTTAGGGACACACTGTTCATTAACATACTGTATATATTTTGTTATATGTCGAGAAATTTATTCCCATTTTGGACCTTAAAAAAAATTACCACCATGGAAGCTTTAGATGTGTCAGAAATCTATTTATAACAGGTTTAGCTAAATACAGAGATCTCTTTGCTACTTATATGGCAGACAAAAGATTAAGACTTTCCAGGCTGGCGATTTCAGGCGTTTTAAACAGGAAAAGGTGCTGAAAGTGATAGAATTTGCAGAAAGCCACTGAAATTCCAATATGATGCAGGGATTCGTATTCGCCGAATAACTCGTTCCACTTATAATTGGGTCGTTTATTTTGGAAGCCTCTTAAGTCTAGGGGTCAATTTATAATCAGATCGCCCTATACTCAAGAGTGTATGGTATTTAGTATATTGAATTCTGAGAGCATTTCACTGTGTGCATACTCTAATTAAAATCTAATTTTATTATCTTATTTCCTCCAACTTTTAGAGTTTTTTAGCGTCTCTCAACTGTCCATTATCTGTGCCTGATGATAAACTTACACGCTGGCATCCCCGGTTTCAACTAGACAAAGTGCCAGAAGTGGTGCCAGCACCCCTCCCACAACCACCTGATGTCAAAGTGTACCACTCTGCGAAAGATGTATTGGCAAAGCAGAGAGGAAGATTGAATCCACGGGTAGGTGAACTCACATTTCCTCCAACTCTGATCCATGCTTGAAAATCTGTATTTCTGGTCTTTTATGTGGATTTGACAACTTCTTTCGTCACATTACATTCATCTCTATTTATTCTTTGCCTCATTTTCCCCATGTCAGAATTTGAAGACTAAAATGGCAGATTAAATAAAATAGTCATAATTTTGTTACACTATAAAAATAGGATCACATCCTCAGAAGAGACCGTCGCACCATCACCAGAACTGCCATTCTATGGACTCCAGAAGAAAGGGGGAAGCAAAGCCGACCAAAAGCTCCACCTGGCGGAGAACTGTGGAGGCAGAGATGCTAAGTATGAACCAGAGCCGGGGCACCACACGAAGGTTGGCTGCCGACCGAGTCAAGTGGAGACAGTTTGTTGCTGCCCTACAAGATGCCACCAGGTGTCATGGTCACAGATTGCTTTGCCAGTCAGCAGCCATTGACCAAAAAAGAAGATAAAATAGGGGCCATCAACTCTGCGCCAGCGGGCACAATTGCTCCCACAAATGCTTTTTCTGTGTATGCCAGCAGAAGATTTGAGATGAGAAAGTTAAACAGATGCAGTTTGCTGGATTATAATTTCAAATTCCCGCTACTGAATGGCTGAAATATTGATCCTGATGAAATCACGAAAACGTTGCAGTAGACTTGTGAAGTTGTTATATACAAGGGCTGATATTCTAACAATCTTTGCACTAATGCAAGTTCTGGGTATTACTGCATCATTTTCCATTTTACCATTATTTGTACCCATCGCTGTTATTGTAAGTTTAGCAGTATACAGATGTAAGCGTTCAAGCTGAGAGACAACGGACATACTATTTCCATCCAGAGGGGAAGATTTTTATTACTTTGTTAACATAAATGGGAAATATGTTTGGTTACTATGTGGTAGTAGTATTGCGGTGCCAAAAAAAAAGATATTTTGTTTATTGTGTGGTGGTAGTGTTGCAGTGCCAAAAAAAATATTTTGTTTACTGTGTGGTAGAAGTGTTGCAGTGCTAAAAAAAAATATTTTGTTTAGTGTGTGGTAGCAGTGTTGCAGTGCCAAAAAAAAAGTGTTGTTTAATGTGTTGTAATAGTGTTGCAGTGCTAAAAAAACGTTTTGTTTACTTGTGGAGCAGTGCTGTGTCCAAAAAAAAGGACTTATTTTGTTTACTGTGTATAGTAGTGTTGCAATGCCAGAGAAAAATCACATTTTGTTTACTATGCTGTTGGAGTGTTGCAGTGCCCCCCAAAAAAACATTTTGTTTACCATGCTGTAGAAGTGTTACGGTGCCAAAAAATATAAAAAAATAAAGTAACGCATCATTTTCAAACAAATCACATCTCATTCTTTGACTTGAACATATTCTGTGGATGTGACGGGACTCTCAGTACACCAACATCTGTGGATGTGACGGGACTCTCAGTACACCAACATTTGTGGATGTGATGGGACTCTCAGTACACCAACATTTGTGGATGTGACGGGACTCTCAGTACACCAACATTTGTGGATGTGACGGGACTCTCAGTACACCAACATTTGTGGATGTGACAGGACTCTCAGTACACCAACATTTGTGGATGTGACGGGACTCTCAGTACACCAACATTTGTGGATGTGACGGGACTCTCAGTACACCAACATTTGTGGATGTGACGGGACTCTCAGTACACCAACATTTGTGGATGTGACGGGACTCTCAGTACACCAACATTTGTGGATGTGACGGGACTCTTAGTACACCATCATTTGTGGAAATCATTTTCAGTCTGCTGGTTCCCCATTAAATGAAGGCGGTTGAACAATGTTAAGTCCTTAACTACATTATGATGATCTATCTGCACATGTTTTGTATACATGATCATAGATTGACTATACTCATGTTCATTTGTACAATCACCCTAGTTTTCCTGACAACTTATAACATCATAAAGATTAGTAACCATCTACAGCAGGGGTTCTTAACATTTTTTGTGCCATGGACCCCTTTGATTGTCCAGTGAAGGCTACAGACCCTTTTGCTTGTCCAGTGAAGGCTACGGACTGCTTTGATTGTCCAGTGAAGGCTCCAGACCCTTTTGCTTGTCCAGTGAAGGCTACAGACTCCTTTGATTATCCAGTGAAGGCTATGGACCCCTTTGATTATCCAGTGAAGGCTACAGACTCCTTTGATTATCCAGTGAAGGCTATGGATCCCTTTGATTATCTTTGGATATTCCCACTAGGCAGCGGTGGTTTGAATTCAGAGTTTTACCTTCTCTTAGATAGGCTACCAACCAAGAATCATGGGCCCTATCTGCCCGAAGTTACTTGTTTTAAGGCGCCAGTGACTCGCCTTCGCCCCTTCTCCCATCAGTGGAAACAGTTCCGCTGGGCTCAAATTGAGCCACACATGAAGGCCAGGAGCTGGGCTTGGTTGTCAGAGGCTATGTGATGTGCGTTCCATAGAAGCATTTATCTGTAGTGAGAGCTTATCCTCACTACAGCTCCAGGCTATAACAACCTTTGGAACATGTAGTCATACTGAAATAATAAAAGCAATCTGTTAAAAGAATATAATTCTTTAAGTGCAAAAATCTATGATAATTTTCGGAGTTAAAATGTTGATGCAAATAAAAATCAAATTTTTAGATCGTGTACATGGACCCACTAGAATCCATTCATGGAACCCCAAAGGGTCCGTGGACCACAGGTTAAAAAACTTAGCTCTACAGTCTGTGTAGTGGTGAAATGACATTGACAAGGGTTAAAGGTCGGTATGTCTGGGACAGGTGTTCTGGGCTCTCCCAAGGAATTGTCACGCCCTACACAGAGCCACTTCTCAGCTCCCCCTGCTTATCACTGGGTCCATAGTGAGATCCTCCTGCATGCAGTCAGCCAGGTCAAAGACAGAATTGCGTCTGGGGCTCAAGTGACTTCTCCAAGCTTAGTGTACAGAGCTGGTCTCCTCAAGTGTGAACACAGGGGGAATCCCTGGAAGTGTGTGGATGATTTCAAGAGTCAATAAGGGTGTAATTAGCCTCACAGACAGAGGTTCACTTCCATATATGTATATTGTAACATTGTGCTTAGCTGGTGATCATATAATGATGACTCCAGATATGCCTCCATGCCTGCCATCACAATAAATTTAGTAAATTAGGGATATTTAAAAAACTTGTTCTTTATTTCCTTTTTTTTTTGGTCGTGTCTAGGTTGAAGAAGCACTGTCCAAAGTTATTGCTGAGCAAGAGGATGGAACCGTCATCAGTCAGAATAATTCCCAGGATGATTTAGTTTCATCGTTATCCTCTACACCATCATCATCATCATCTTCAGTCACAGAACAGAGTACACCCTCCCTGATAGGCATCCCGCCTGCCCTTCTTGCCAAGGTAAATGACACGTCTGCCAGGTTGTATTGAAAATTTCAAGTCGTTCTTTTTTTGCTCATAAATTCATCATTACCCTTCATCTCCCTTTTGAGCAAAGGCCTTCATATAATCCCTCCTGTCCTGTGCCATCCATTTCAGGCCTTTCTATGTCTACTTAATCCTCCAGTTTATGTCTCCATGTGTTTTAGGTCTATTTCTTTTACTATGAGAATTTCAGAAAAAGAATAGCCTTGTAATGCTATCTGCTGGAGCCCTGCACCAGCATGTTTTCTTCATCTTTTATTCCACCATATTTGGTGCATTCTCTCAGTTCTGTATTGGTGATCTGGTCATATTATGTCAGTCTGGTGCATTCTCTCAGTTCTGTATTGGTGATCTGGTCATATTATGTCAGTCTGGTGCATTCTCTCAGTTCTGTATTGGTGATCTGGTCATATTATGTCAGTCTGGTGCATTCTCTCAGTTCTGTATTGGTGATCTGGTCATATTATTTCAGTCTGGTGCATTCTCTCAGTTCTGTATTGGTGATGTGGTCATATTATGTCAGTCTGGTGCATTCTCTCAGTTCTGTATTGGTGATCTGGTCATATTATGTCAGTCTGGTGCATTCTCTCAGTTCTGTATTGGTGATCTGGTCATATTATGTCAGTCTGGTGCATTCTCTCAGTTCTGTATTGGTGATGTGGTCATATTATGTCAGTCTGGTGCATTCTCTCAGTTCTGTATTGGTGATCTGGTCATATTATGTCAGTCTGGTGCATTCTCTCAGTTCTGTATTGGTGATCTGGTCATATTATGTCAGTCTGGTGCATTCTCTCAGTTCTGTATTGGTGATCTGGTCATATTATGTCAGTCTGGTGCATTCTCTCAGTTCTGTATTGGTGATCTGGTCATATTATGTCAGTCTGGTGCATTCTCTCAGTTCTGTATTGGTGATCTGGTCATATTATGTCAGTCTGGTGCATTCTCTCAGTTCTGTATTGGTGATCTGGTCATATTATGTCAGTCTGGTGCATTCTCTCAGTTCTGTATTGGTGATCTGGTCATATTATGTCAGTCTGGTGCATTCTCTCAGTTCTGTATTGGTGATCTGGTCATATTATGTCAGTCTGGTGCATTCTCTCAGTTCTGTATTGGTGATCTGGTCATATTATGTCAGTCTGGTGCATTCTCTCAGTTCTGTATTGGTGATCTGGTCATATTATGTCAGTCTGGTGCATTCTCTCAGTTCTGTATTGGTGATCTGGTCATACCATTTCAGTCTGGTGCATTCTCTCAGTTCTGTATTGGTGATGTGGTCATATTATGTCAGTCTGGTGCATTCTCTCAGTTCTGTATTGGTGATCTGGTCATATTATGTCAGTCTGGTGCATTCTCTCAGTTCTGTATTGGTGATCTGGTCATATTATGTCAGTCTGGTGCATTCTCTCAGTTCTGTATTGGTGATCTGGTCATATTATGTCAGTCTGGTGCATTCTCTCAGTTCTGTATTGGTGATCTGGTCATATTATGTCAGTCTGGTGCATTCTCTCAGTTCTGTATTGGTGATCTGGTCATATTATGTCAGTCTGGTGCATTCTCTCAGTTCTGTATTGGTGATCTGGTCATATTATGTCAGTCTGGTGCATTCTCTCAGTTCTGTATTGGTGATGTGGTCATATTATGTCAGTCTGGTGCATTCTCTCAGTTCTGTATTGGTGATGTGGTCATATTATGTCAGTCTGGTGCATTCTCTCAGTTCTGTATTGGTGATCTGGTCATATTATGTCAGTCTGGTGCATTCTCTCAGTTCTGTATTGGTGATCTGGTCATACCATTTCAGTCTGGTGCATTCTCTCAGTTCTGTATTGGTGATGTGGTCATATTATGTCAGTCTGGTGCATTCTCTCAGTTCTGTATTGGTGATCTGGTCATATTATGTCAGTCTGGTGCATTCTCTCAGTTCTGTATTGGTGATCTGGTCATATTATGTCAGTCTGGTGCATTCTCTCAGTTCTGTATTGGTGATCTGGTCATATTATGTCAGTCTGGTGCATTCTCTCAGTTCTGTATTGGTGATCTGGTCATATTATGTCAGTCTGGTGCATTCTCTCAGTTCTGTATTGGTGATCTGGTCATATTATGTCAGTCTGGTGCATTCTCTCAGTTCTGTATTGGTGATCTGGTCATATTATGTCAGTCTGGTGCATTCTCTCAGTTCTGTATTGGTGATCTGGTCATATTATGTCAGTCTGGTGCATTCTCTCAGTTCTGTATTGGTGATCTGGTCATATTATGTCAGTCTGGTGCATTCTCTCAGTTCTGTATTGGTGATCTGGTCATATTATGTCAGTCTGGTGCATTCTCTCAGTTCTGTATTGGTGATCTGGTCATACCATTTCAGTCTGGTGCATTCTCTCAGTTCTGTATTGGTGATATGGTCATATTATGTCAGTCTGGTGCATTCTCTCAGTTCTGTATTGGTGATCTGGTCATACCATTTCAGTCTGGTGCATTCTCTCAGTTCTGTATTGGTGATCTGGTCATATTATGTCAGTCTGGTGCATTCTCTCAGTTCTGTATTGGTGATCTGGTCATATTATGTCAGTCTGGTGCATTCTCTCAGTTCTGTATTGGTGATGTGGTCATATTATGTCAGTCTGGTGCATTCTCTCAGTTCTGTATTGGTGATCTGGTCATACCATTTCAGTCTGGTGCATTCTCTCAGTTCTGTATTGGTGATCTGGTCATATTATGTCAGTCTGGTGCATTCTCTCAGTTCTGTATTGGTGATCTGGTCATATTATGTCAGTCTGGTGCATTCTCTCAGTTCTGTATTGGTGATCTGGTCATATTATGTCAGTCTGGTGCATTCTCTCAGTTCTGTATTGGTGATCTGGTCATATTATGTCAGTCTGGTGCATTCTCTCAGTTCTGTATTGGTGATCTGGTCATATTATGTCAGTCTGGTGCATTCTCTCAGTTCTGTATTGGTGATCTGGTCATATTATGTCAGTCTGGTGCATTCTCTCAGTTCTGTATTGGTGATCTGGTCATATTATGTCAGTCTGGTGCATTCTCTCAGTTCTGTATTGGTGATCTGGTCATATTATGTCAGTCTGGTGCATTCTCTCAGTTCTGTATTGGTGATGTGGTCATATTATGTCAGTCTGGTGCATTCTCTCAGTTCTGTATTGGTGATCTGGTCATATTATGTCAGTCTGGTGCATTCTCTCAGTTCTGTATTGGTGATCTGGTCATATTATGTCAGTCTGGTGCATTCTCTCAGTTCTGTATTGGTGATGTGGTCATATTATGTCAGTCTGGTGCATTCTCTCAGTTTTGTATTGGTGATCTGGTCATATTATGTCAGTCTGGTGCATTCTCTCAGTTCTGTATTGGTGATCTGGTCATATTATGTCAGTCTGGTGCATTCTCTCAGTTCTGTATTGGTGATCTGGTCATATTATGTCAGTCTGGTGCATTCTCTCAGTTCTGTATTGGTGATCTGGTCATATTATGTCAGTCTGGTGCATTCTCTCAGTTCTGTATTGGTGATCTGGTCATATTATGTCAGTCTGGTGCATTCTCTCAGTTCTGTATTGGTGATCTGGTCATATTATGTCAGTCTGGTGCATTCTCTCAGTTCTGTATTGGTGATCTGGTCATATTATGTCAGTCTGGTGCATTCTCTCAGTTCTGTATTGGTGATCTGGTCATATTATGTCAGTCTGGTGCATTCTCTCAGTTCTGTATTGGTGATCTGGTCATATTATGTCAGTCTGGTGCATTCTCTCAGTTCTGTATTGGTGATCTGGTCATATTATGTCAGTCTGGTGCATTCTCTCAGTTCTGTATTGGTGATCTGGTCATATTATGTCAGTCTGGTGCATTCTCTCAGTTCTGTATTGGTGATCTGGTCATATTATGTCAGTCTGGTGCATTCTCTCAGTTCTGTATTGGTGATCTGGTCATATTATGTCAGTCTGGTGCATTCTCTCAGTTCTGTATTGGTGATCTGGTCATACCATTTCAGTCTGGTGCATTCTCTCAGTTCTGTATTGGTGATGTGGTCATATTATGTCAGTCTGGTGCATTCTCTCAGTTCTGTATTGGTGATCTGGTCATATTATGTCAGTCTGGTGCATTCTCTCAGTTCTGTATTGGTGATCTGGTCATATTATGTCAGTCTGGTGCATTCTCTCAGTTCTGTATTGGTGATCTGGTCATATTATGTCAGTCTGGTGCATTCTCTCAGTTCTGTATTGGTGATCTGGTCATATTATGTCAGTCTGGTGCATTCTCTCAGTTCTGTATTGGTGATCTGGTCATATTATGTCAGTCTGGTGCATTCTCTCAGTTCTGTATTGGTGATCTGGTCATATTATGTCAGTCTGGTGCATTCTCTCAGTTCTGTATTGGTGATCTGGTCATATTATGTCAGTCTGGTGCATTCTCTCAGTTCTGTATTGGTGATCTGGTCATATTATGTCAGTCTGGTGCATTCTCTCAGTTCTGTATTGGTGATCTGGTCATATTATGTCAGTCTGGTGCATTCTCTCAGTTCTGTATTGGTGATCTGGTCATACCATTTCAGTCTGGTGCATTCTCTCAGTTCTGTATTGGTGATGTGGTCATATTATGTCAGTCTGGTGCATTCTCTCAGTTCTGTATTGGTGATCTGGTCATACCATTTCAGTCTGGTGCATTCTCTCAGTTCTGTATTGGTGATCTGGTCATATTATGTCAGTCTGGTGCATTCTCTCAGTTCTGTATTGGTGATCTGGTCATACCATTTCAGTCTGGTGCATTCTCTCAGTTCTGTATTGTGATCTGGTCATATTATGTCAGTCTGGTGCATTCTCTCAGTTCTGTATTGGTGATCTGGTCATACCATTTCAGTCTGGTGCATTCTCTCAGTTCTGTATTGGTGATCTGGTCATATTATGTCAGTCTGGTGCATTCTCTCAGTTCTGTATTGGTGATCTGGTCATATTATGTCAGTCTGGTGCATTCTCTCAGTTCTGTATTGGTGATCTGGTCATATTATGTCAGTCTGGTGCATTCTCTCAGTTCTGTATTGGTGATCTGGTCATATTATGTCAGTCTGGTGCATTCTCTCAGTTCTGTATTGGTGATCTGGTCATATTATGTCAGTCTGGTGCATTCTCTCAGTTCTGTATTGGTGATCTGGTCATATTATGTCAGTCTGGTGCATTCTCTCAGTTCTGTATTGGTGATGTGGTCATATTATGTCAGTCTGGTGCATTCTCTCAGTTCTGTATTGGTGATCTGGTCATATTATGTCAGTCTGGTGCATTCTCTCAGTTCTGTATTGGTGATCTGGTCATACCATTTCAGTCTGGTGCATTCTCTCAGTTCTGTATTGGTGATGTGGTCATATTATGTCAGTCTGGTGCATTCTCTCAGTTCTGTATTGGTGATGTGGTCATATTATGTCAGTCTGGTGCATTCTCTCAGTTCTGTATTGGTGATCTGGTCATACCATTTCAGTCTGGTCCATTCTCTCAGTTCTGTATTGGTGATCTGGTCATACCATTTCAGTCTGGTGCATTCTCTCAGTTCTGTATTGGTGATCTGGTCATACCATTTCAGTCTGGTCCATTCTCTCAGTTCTGTATTGGTGATCTGGTCATACCATTTCAGTCTGGTGCATTCTCTCAGTTCTGTATTGGTGATCTGGTCATACCATTTCAGTCTGGTCCATTCTCTCAGTTCTGTATTGGTGATCTGGTCATACCATTTCAGTCTGGTCCATTCTCTCAGTTCTGTATTGGTGATGTGGTCATATTATGTCAGTCTGGTCCGTTCTCGGTTCTATATTGGTGATCTGGTCGTACCATTACAATTCTTTAAGATTTCATTTTGATCTCATGATTCACAGTTATTAAAATTCACTGACGTGCTCACAGGATGTGCCAAGGCACAACATGATGTCTCAGAAAAATACAACCACTTTAATCATGATATGCTCTTTTAGTTTTAAGGTATTGATAAAGAAACTTTATTCTGTTTTATTTCATTTTTGCTTAGCTCAATTGGCTAAAGATAAAGTTAATGAAAATTGACAGTGTCTTAGAATACACCTGGTTATCACAACAGCGAAAGTTCAGATTTTTGTGTGTTTCATATTTTTAAGTTTGTATGTCTGCAAGTTTGAGTTATGAAAACATCGGCATCACACAACAGAAATGGAATCCAGTGGAATCTGACTAAACAGCTTGATGATCTGGATTTTGCAGATGACTTGCCTCTTCTGTCCCATAATCAGATGCAAGAGAAAATGAAAATTCTCGATGAGAGATCACAACAAGTGGGCCTGAAAATACGCAGGGAAAAGACAAAGATTATGAGAATAAATGCAAGAAATGATAACAAGGTTGAACTTGAAGAAACACCACTAAAAGATGTAGAATCGTACACATATCTTGGTAGTAATGTAAGCAAATCTGGAGGGACAGACAGTGATATCAAAATAAGAATACAAAAAGCAAGAGGAGCTTTCATTGCATTGGGAAACATGGAGGACAAGAGAAATCAAGTCCAACAAGAAAATAAGAATCTTCAACTCAAATGTCAAGTCAGTCCTATTGTATGGCTCTGAGACATGGAGAGCAACAAAAACAACAACCAAATAGCTACAGACTTTTATAAACGGGTGCTTGCGTAGAATAGAAGGACTGAAATGGTATGACAAAGTCACAAATGTGGAATTGATGACAAGAACCAGACAAGTGCCAGTGGAACAAGAGTTGAGAAGAAGACGCTGGCGATGGATAGGACACACATTGAGGAAACCTGTTGATAGCATTACAAGGCAGTCCTTGTTCTGGAATCCACAGGGAAAGAGAGGCAGAGGTAGACCAAAAAACACATGGAGAAGAGAACTGGATACAGAGGTGAAAATGATGAGGAAAACATGGAAAGAACTTGAGCAGTTGGCACATGACAGGAAGACTTGGCATGTGTTTGTTGAAGGCCTATGCTCCTTGGGGAGCTATAGGTAGTGATTGATTGATGTCTGCAATTAAACTGTAGTTACTATTTACAAATTGATAAATTTAATAAAGCTCGGTTTTTTTTTTTTTTTTAAAGTTGTTTGTTGAATGAAAATAATGTCCTGTATGACTGAGTATTCAGTAACTCTTCCCCTTCAAAAATAGGTTTAGTTAAGTTTGAGTTTATTTGTTTGGTAAATAATTGCAATTCATTTTGTGACTGAGTAGTAACACATTAACTACTGAAGTGAAAAACATGCTGTGGCGTAATTAAAGTTTGTTCCCATTTTCACCCTGTAGGTGTATGCAGAAATTAAGCTCTAGTTTTCTTAAATATTTACAGATTTTTATGAATTACACGTCATTTTAAAGATATCAAGCTGAAAAAAGGAATGATTATTTAGTATGGTAGATATTATTAATATTATAAAATGATTGACACACAAAAAACATTTCAAATTTAAAAATAATTATCAGCTTACCAACATTTTGCAGTTAATGCCTTTATTTTGGTGATTATCACGTAGTATATCCAATGACAAGAGAAACAAGCCCAAGAACACACATACTGACTAATGTTTACACTATTAATAACTTGCACCGTCACACCTACACCACTTCCAAAAAGTCTCATTATTTGCATGCAGACCTGGTTCACGAGTTGGGACGAAACTAAAACTATTTGTTTTTTCACACTTACTAACTTGCTGCCATTATTTTCTTTCTTTAGTTATATTATTTCCGGCACCGTTTGTAAATCTAACCGAGGTCTTTGCTCTTTAACGACCCACCGATGGCCCAGGACTTGCAAAACTTTTGCTATCATCACTGCTGGAATCGTCTCTACTATTGTTACACTACTATAAAAATCACTATTTGAACCAATGTCCACATTGTTTTCACTATTGTTCTCATGGCTAGATCTATCAATCAGTTGTTGAAACAAGTTTCTAGTCTGTTCAGCAGTTAGACAAGGTGTACGAGCGTTATTTGTGGCCCTATCACTCGTTGCCATGGTAAACAGTTTTATGATTTGGTAAATAACGTTTGAGAAATATGAATATAATATTAATTTTCCAGTCGGACATTACCCACGCTTATGGATTTCGTTTTCCAGTGGTAAATTAAAATCTTGAACCAGATGGAGTGTTTCGGTACATTTTTCATTCGTTTTATTACTAAACAGATAGCCGCCCTGAGCGGCTCGCTGCCAAAATGATGAGATTTCATGCGCTGATGACAGTGTCTCGTAGTTAATGTGTTAAATAAATCCCCCAGTGCTATACCAGTAGGGGTGAGACTAAAGCTGGCACCCTGGTCCTCCAGGTTGGGGGTTTTAGCACAAGGCCATCACCCTTTCTATGTTAAAAACAATCACGTTACGGAAACAGCAACACATGAAAAAGCTTTGATGCGGGATGGACATCAGGAGTCTGAAGCTCGTATGACTGACAGTGATGAAAGCTGAAAGGAAACCATTGTTATGAAAATGGATGCCCCGATCACAAAACCAGAATTGGATTCTGGATGGTCAGAACTATGAATGAGGCAGGAAAACTGATGCATTTCACAACAGAAATGAAGAACTACGGATTATATATCCTGGGAATAAGTGAGAGCAGATAGACTGGGACAGGGAGAATAAAAACAGCAATAACACAACGCTATGCGCCAACAAATGACAGTGATGAAGAGGTCAAGGACGAATTCTATCAAGAGCTACAAAAGGAAATGGAAACTGCACCTAGATATGATCTTAATATTATAATGGGAGACCTGAATGTGAAAGTTGGAACACTCATAATGAAAGAGTAATTGGAGAAATACCGCAGCAGAACAGCAAATGAGAGCGGGGATAAACTATAAGCGTCTGCAGCATTAACAACTTGGTCATTAGAGGAATGCTTTTTAAATTCACAAATTAACACGGGAATCACTGAACGGCTGGGACAGAAACCAGATAGACCACATTATGATCAATGGTAAATGGAAGCAGTCATCACAAGATGTAAAAGTAAAAAGAGGTGCAGATGTGGAAAGTGATCGCCACTTAGTAGTAGCAAGGCTGAACGTGAAACTCAGAACTGCTGGACCAGTTATGACTAAACAGAAAAGGTATGACGTCATCAACTGAAGGACCCCCTTACTAGAAAAGCTTTTGTGGTTGATGTAAAGAGACGATATCAGATTGCCAAGAGGCAGGAAAAGACAGCAGCTTATGATGTTGGCCAGAAATTCAACACCATTTCAACTATATATAAGGAAAGCAGTGTATCATGCTTGGGATTCCAGGAAAGGAAGAGACAAGATTGGATAACGCCAGAAACTAATGTTTCCACAGCGATGAGAAAAGGATTGAGAAGAAAGAAAATAGAAGCAAAGTCCCCCATGTTAAAAGAAATATATAGCGAGCAGTACAGTCAGCTGGACAAGGAAGTAAAACATCAAACCCGAGCCAACAAAAGGAAATTCCTAGATGATCTTGCAAGAAAGGCAGAAGAGGTAACACTGTGAAGTGAACAAAGCACAGTATATAAAATAACTAAAACTGTCAGCGGGAAATGGGGTGAAAACAATTTTACGTTAGTAAGAGACAAGCAAGGAAATCTCATCACCACAGCACAGGGGCAGGAAGCAAGATGGGCAGTGCATTTCAGATAAACACCGAATAAGGAACCACCAGAGATGCAGCTGAATGTTCCTGAGGCTGAAAATGATCTAGACGTAAATAGAGACATTCCCCGAAGGGAAGAACTCATTACAACTATCAAAGGGTTAAAGAATGGAATAGCTCCTGGTCATGACAATTTAAATGCTGAGTTATTTAAGACAGACCCTGAACTAGCAGCAGAACTATTAAAACCACTATTTGCACAAGTCTGGAAAACACAGACAACACCAATGGAATGGATAAAGGAATAATTGTCAGATTGCCCAAGAAGGGCGACCTTGCAGACTGCAACCGCTGGAGAGGAATTACTCTCCTCTCAGTTCCCAGTAAAATACTAGGCAGGATAATTATCCAGAGAATTTCAAAAGTAGTCGACCATAAACTGAAGAAAGAACAAGCAGGATTCAGAAGGAACAGAAGATGTGCTGATCATATATTCACCCTCAGGAACATTATAGAGCAGTGCTCAGAATGGCAGATACAGCTATACATTAATATTGTTGATTTTGAAAAGGCTTTTGACAGCATACACAGGGACAGCCTATGAAAAATACTGAGGGCTTATGGAATTCCCAGCTGCGTTTTTTCCATCATTAAAAGCCTCTATTCTAACTTTACATATTGTGTTGGGCACAGCAACCTAACTTTTGATGTGCAGATAGGAGTACGACAGGGATGCCCTTTATCAACCACTTTATTTTTAACAGTCATAGACTGGGTGGTGCGCCATACAACAGAGTACAGTTCAAGAGGAATTAGATGGACAACGTTTTCTGCACTGGAAGATCTGCAATATTCTGATGACACTGCACTTCTCGCACATTCACATCAACACATCCAAGAAAAAACAGACTGAATTAAGTATAGCCAGAGGTGGACCTGAACATCAGTCTAAAGAAGACAGAGGTCACGATACTCAGTGTGGGCAGTCTTGAGCCCATAACAATAAGGAACCATACGCTGGAACAGCCGGACACATTTACATACCTAGGATGCATAGTAACACCAGACAGTGGAACAAGCAAAGACGTCAACAACAAAATGAATAAAGCGAGAACAGCCTTTGCTAGTCTCAACTACATCTGGAAGTCTTCCCAGTACAGCACAAACACCAAATTAAGATTATATGAGAGCTGTGTACTTTCTGTGCTTCTCTATGGTGCAGAATGCTGGAGAGTAACAGAGAAGGAAAAGTCAAAATTGTCCTCTTTCCACACAATCTGCCTAAGGAAAATTCTCCAAATTTTTTTGGCCGAATGCCATCACCAACCAAGAACTGCTTACTTGGAGCAACCAAGAGGACATGCACACCATCATAGCTGGCAGACGCTGGAGTTGGGTTGGCCATGTCCTCAGAAAAGACTCCGATGCTGTCACAAGAACAGCTATTCTGTGGACCCCTGAGGGAAAGCGAAAGAGAGGCAGACCAAAAACAACTTGGCTGAGAACTGTTGAGGCTGTTATTGTTATTATTAATCAGAATCGACTTCACTGCACTCCGGGCAAACCCATAGGTGCTCAGTCTCCCTCAGCAAATGTAGAAGAGTATGAATGCTAATTGTACCTGTAGCACGCTGGTTGTACGAGGGATGGTCAAAAAGTAATGCCTCGTAATTTTTAATTTCATTCAATAGGCAAGAAAACAGATAAAATTCACATTGAAATGTAGCCCCAAGTCTGAACTTCAAAAATTTATTTCTCAATGTAGTCTCCGTTATTTGTTACAGTTTTTGTCCATCTTCTCACAAGGGCATGTATCCCCGCACGGTAAAAATGTGTGTCCTTTTTCCTAAACCACTGGCGTACGGCGCGTTTAAGGGTCTCAGTGTCCTCAAAGCGATGACTGCGAAGATCTTCTTTCAGTGGTCCAAACAGATGGAAGTCAGAAGGTGAACTTTTGAACTTCTTTCTTGTCGGCGATGTTGTGTGATGCCATTCCATTGACTGTCTCTTGGATTCTGGTTAAAAAAAAAATGAACCCAAGTCTCATCACCTGTCACAATATTCGATAAAAACTCTTCTCCTTCAGTTTCGTAACGGTGCAGGAGGTTGATGGCTATGGTTTTCCGTGTTTCTTTATGTCTGTCTGTCAGCATTCTGGGTACCCACCGTGCACACTTTGAATAACCCAGGTCTTTAATGATGTTCTGGACACTGCCTTTACTAATGGACAACATGGATAAAAGTTCATCCAGTGTTACCCGACGGTCACCACGAATGATGCCATCAACTCGATGAATGTTGTGTGGAGTCACTGCGGTAGACAGACGGCCAGTCCGCTTTGCGTCAGCCATTGAGGATTGACCTACTTCAGCTTCGTCACAACGATGTACCCAACGTCGGACAGTGCTAACATCCACTGTTGAATCTCCATAAACATTCTTCAAATGTTCGTGGATGCAAATTGGGGTCTCGCCTTCAGCATTGAGGAATTCTATGACATAACATTGTTTTAACCGAACGTCTTTGGCAGCCATTTTTAAACTGTTACAATGGTGCCACCTGTTACTGAAACAGGTTGGTAATGCTATACAGTGCAGAAGAGTGTTTGAGGAATCCTGATAAATTTACAAATTGCACACCGCTGCAGTATTTACATACATAAAAAATAGGAGGCATTACTTTTTGACCGTCCCTCGTACATATGACGGATGCATCCTCTCTCACGTCCATTTCTGCTAGTCCCACGTTTGATGCCAAACTCCAACAGCCTCAGCCTTGTTGATTCATCTATTGCAGTGTCATTATCCGGCAGGCGATCATTAATAGCCCTTAGTATCTGTTACGTGTCGTTTATATGTTAATGTTAACATTGTAGTGACAGGATGGTTCCTGTAGCCAAGATAACGTCTAGGGTAATAAATCTCTAGACACCACAACCAGCCCCACACCACTCAGAATGATATGAGTCACAATGGCCGAAAAGGGACAATATACACTTTAATAAAGACTGCATGCAGCTCCACAAATAAATAGTTCATGCCAACAATATAATGACAGATCATATGCAGTAGACGAAAATGCCGTAAGCAGTCAGGAAGGCTGTCCTTTTCTCAATAAGCTTTATTCACATCAATACTCGACACTGAGCAATTATACTCCTTTGTCCAAAAAGATACTAGATACATCTCACCAAAGATCTTGATGTATTAGTAATAATAGAACTCCATTTTAAACACTTTAACAATCAGGAGCTCAAACACATTACATCTACTCGCCATGACACACACTCCAATCTCTCCAGCCCTTCTCCCCTAGTTTCCCGTGAGCCACCCAAGCATATCGGCTTAACGACGCTCACCTGTCTTTCTCAGTGACCCATATAAAATAAACAAAAAGAGCCCTGCTGAGCTAATCTATAATAGACACAGTTGTTTTGAATTTTACTCATAACAGTATCTCTCCCTTATCCATGTCCAGTGTCCCCACTATGGGTGCTCTCGAGGCCAGTCTGTCAGCCACATACCCCTGCATGACCAGGACAGTAGATCCACACCAGTTCTTCAAGACTTTGGGCTTCTATTGATGTTTTCCGTTCCTGCCACAACCATCCGTTGGGAACTTTCCGAAGCATGGCTTGAGAGTGACAATGTAACTGCCCTGGTTGATGGAGTTTCAGACAGCCACCTCAGTGCTGCAGTAACTGCCTCTACCTCCATTCTCATGCTGGAGGTTGTTGTCATGTAGGCTCCACTCTGTTCAGCGATGACCCTGGCCTTTATTCTCGCAGAGAAGCCCCATCCTGATTTCTCACCACACACTACAGACCCATCAGTGTACACACTGGCGTCATCATCTCCAGCATGATCACTTATCAGCTGATTAATCTCCAGCTCTGCTTTTCCATTGCCCCAAGATCTGCACTCTCTGCCAAGGCTAATGATGACCTACTGGTAGTTTATCCAGTTCTCCCATGACTTACTCCACTCTTCCCCTTTGGATACATTTTCAACCACCGTCCTTTTCAGGACGAACGAAGAAGAAGAAGAAGAAGAAGAAGGATACATTTTCAACCCTGGTCACCTGACCAATCGTAGTCTCTGCCTGTGCCATCCATGACACTCCCCTCTTGATTCTTGCTCCTTTGATGTCAGCTACATTTACATGTAGGGGGTGTCTTTTGTCGGTGGTTACCTGCATATATGCTTTTGCCTGGGCCATCACAAATCTGGTTCATCACAAATCTGGTTCTAATCGACAGCAATCCGAGCATGTATCTCATTGTCACAATGGGGGTATCACGCGTACAGCCCACAACTACTCGCATCCCTTCATGAAGTCTTGCATGAAATCCGTTGAAACCAGCACGGGCAGACTTATGTAACTGCACCCTTTTCGCTTTATGGCTAGCTGGCGCCCTAGTGATAACCATGAGGTTACCCCCACCTCTGTCACTGTGGACTTAAGATTCTCTCCTGCCTGTGAGTTGAACCCACTGCGCCACTGTTGAGGCTGAGATGCAAAGAATGAACCAGAGCTGGGGCAGTGCTTTAAGGATGGCCACCAAACGGACAAAGTGGAAGCAGTTTGTTGCTGCCTTACAAGACGCCACCAGGCAAGATGGCCACTGACTGCTTTGACAGTCTGTGGCTAAGGATCAAAGAAGAGATGAAGAAGATTAAATAAATGTCTGCCATAAAAATAATAAAACACTAAAATACCCTGGGTGCACACCCCAACAAAATGTGTTGTACTCACTAATGTTAGTGTGACGGTATGTTTTACGACTACCATAGCTGGGATGCTCTGCTAGGTGCAGAACAATGTTTACAATGGTGATCTTTGGTTAAGCCTAGCAAATTCATGTCATGGGATACAGTCATGTGACCAAGGTGCTGGTAAAGAAGCCGGCTAGTAGTCAGTCTCGAGCATGCCTGCCAAGTTGGCTGAGCGTTTTTCCATCCAGTCTAAGGACCATTTCACATGACCATGAGGTTAGACTATTGCCATTGAGATTGTGTGGCTATTTTGGTTTTCAGCAGAGGGGTTGTATCCCTGCTGCTAAGCAGCAACTTGTTATGAGGTTGGTAGTTTAACATAGCACATATTTTTTAGCTCAGTGTGGTTCTCTTTTTGTTATATGTGGGCACTTCTGCAATGTACCATGTGGCGTGATGGAGTTGCAGTCTGGTGCAAGGCTCCTGGTTACTTCTAATCTATTTTTTCCTGGTCATGCCATGTGGTTATTTGTACAAACTCCGCCTAGGCCGGTCCCAAGCTCGGCTGAAAAAAGGAGGAGGGTGGCCTGCATGGAGGCCGTAAGGAGGCAGCCCCTCCACCATGCAAAGGCACAACAGGCCAATCACCTGTTTGCTTTAAACTTTTGATTATGAGAACTACAAGAGAGAAAACCGTACTGATTCTAAAGACGACGAACTGGAACGGACTACGACTTATGGAACTTGGAACACAAGAAGTATAAATGGGAAAGAAGAGGAGCTGGTGGAAGAGATGAGGAAAGCAAAACTAGAAATCCTGGCTATAACGGAAACAAAGAAAAAAGGACAAGGAGTCATGGATCTCGATGGCGACACGCTGCTCTACAGTGGTGTACCCACATCTGAAAGAGCTAAAGGGGGCGTGGGTTGCATTGTGGCCAAAAACCAAAAAGATAGTATCAAGGGATGGAACTTTGTCTCGGAGCGCATTATGGTTGTAAAACTAAAAGAAGGAGAAACCATAGTCAACCTGGTCATGGTGTATGGGCCAAATGAGGATGAGAGAGCAGAGGTCAAGGAGGAATTCTTCGAGCTGCTTCAAAGGACAGTGGGTGACTGCCTATATGAAATTATCATGCTCGGACATTTCAGTGCCAGAGTTGGAAATGACCATGCTAGATGGGGTGGAGTTATCGGAAGATATGGAGAAGATACTCTCAATGACAATGGAAAGTGACTCCTTAGATTCTGCAGTGAGCAGAATCTGATCATTACAAACACAAAGTTCCCCCATAAGCGTATACATGCATATACTAGATGTGAACCAACAAAGAATGAGAAGTCAGTGATCGACTATGCCATTGTTAGGAGGAGCTCATTCAAATATGTCCGGGATGCTAGAGTCTGGAGGGGGCCAGAGATTGGAAGTGATCACTACCTGCTTACAATGAAAAGAACAACTGAAAGAGTTGCTCGGCCTAGGAACTGCCCACCATCACGCAAGAAACCAAGTAAACGAATGGAAGAAATGAGCATTAAGACCTACAAGCTGAAAGAGCCAGAAATTAAGACCATATATCAGGGGCTTATTGCTACAGCGGTGAGCAACACAGAAGAACAACCTGATGACTTGGAAACCCTCTGGCTTAAATTCAAGGACATCATAAAGACAGCTGCTGCAGAAGCATATGGTGAAGTCCGACTTGGGAACAAGAGAAAGAGGACACCTTGGTGGACAGAGGAAGTCAAAGAGAAAATAAGAGAGAAGAAAATGGCATGGAAACAATACTTAGGAGCTAAAAACACAACAGGACAAATGGAGAAATATAGAGAATATGTGACACTCAGAACAGAAGCAAAGAACAAGGAGCTAGCAGCAAAACAGAAGTCCTGGAAAGAATTTGGAGAAAAGCTAGAAAAAGATGCGCAAGAAAACCAGAAATTGTTCTATAAGACCCTAAAGAACATGAGGAAGGAAAAACAATGCCCTCTCAAATTTATAAAGGACAAGCAAGGCAAATTGCTTACTGTCCCGAAGGAAGTAATGGAAAGAATATTTCTCAGAACACCTGGATGGTGAGCATGGTGAAGCATCAGAAATGATAACCACTAGCACAGAAGAGAAAACCAATGATGGTGAAGATGACTTAAAGATGGAAGAACTGAAGGCAGCACTGGAGAAAATTAAGATGGGCAAAGCAGCAGGGCATGATGGTATAACACCAGAAATGGTTAAGTACATGGGAGCATCAGGTGACCTATTACTCTTAAGGGTCCTACAGGCAGCGTGGTGCAAAAAAGACCATACCAAAGGATTGGGAGATTGCCATCATAACACCGATTTTCAAAAAGGGTGACAATCGACAATGTGGAAACCATAGAGGCATATCCCTACCAATTTTCAAAAAGGGTGACAATCGACAATGTGGAAACCATAGAGATATCCCTTCTCAGTGTCCCTGGTAAAATCTACTCTAGAATCCTAGAGCAGAGACTCTGACACCTAGCTGAGCCACAATTTGATGTCCAGTGCGGATTCCGAGCAAACCGAAGTACTCAAGACCTCAGACAGCTGAGTGAAAAGGCCCTTGAGTATAAGAGTGAGATCCATCTTTGTTTCATAGATCTGGAAAAGGCATTTGACAGGGTCCCCTGGAGCAAACTTTGGGACTATTTGGCAAGGAAGAACATTCCAGCACCTCTGATTCATGCTATACAGAGCTTCTACAAGTCTTGCAGAAATTATGTGAGGACAGCAAACCATAAGTCAGAAGAGTTCAGGACCACCACTGGTGTAAGACAAGGTGATATCCTGTCACATTATCTTTTCATACTCCTCATGGACGATGTCATCAAGGCATGTAATGAGAGAACAAGAAAGTATTCAGTGGGGTACTGGAAGATGAGACAGGTCTGTATTTTAGAGCTGGCATTTGCTGATGATGTTGCCCTGATTGCTAAATCAGAGGCACATCTCCAATCCAACCCACAAGTCTGGAAGGAAGAGCTAGAGAAGAGAAGGATGGTCATAAGCAGCTGTAAAACAAAATCCATGGTGATATCACGACAAGAAAGAAGACATCAGATTAAGCTGGGAGAACAGGTCCTGGAGCAGGTCAACCACTTTAAATACATTGGAGCTATTATAGACCGAAAGGGGGGCATCAAAGAAGAGTTGGCCACTCGAAAAGCAGCAGCTGGGAGACTTTTTCAGGCCATAAATCGAGGATTCCTCAGCAAGAGAGAGGTTGGTAAGAAAACGAAGATGGCTGTATACCGCTCCACCTATGTCCCAGTCTTGACATATGGATGCGAGTCATGGGCAATGACTACAACCCATAAAAGCCAGATCCAAACCTCAGAAATGAGGTATCTGAGGAAGGTGGTTAAAGTAACAAGAAGAGACATGGTCCGCAACCAGACGATACGTCAAGGCCTAAAATCCCACCCCCTGCAGACCCAAGTAGAACAGTCCGAACTAAGATGGTTTGGCCATGTCTGCAGAATGGGAGAAGATCGGCTACCATGATAAGCATGGGAAACAAAGAGCCAGCGATCCAGACCCGCAGGACGACCCAGAGGCCGCTGGGAGGACAACATTAGACAATCTTTGAAGGACTGAGGACTAGAATGGAACCAGGCCAGGAGGAAGACAGCCGATAGGATAGTCTGGCGCTCTCTCTCCCAAACCTCTACAACTCACGGTAGAAGGGGAATGACTAAGTAAGGTTATTTGTACAAGTTGTGTTCTCCCTTTATTTAAGTGTGAGACTAGTTATGTGGTCCCCTCAGCTTAAGCCTTATGTTGAGCCTTTGTAAGTCTGTCCTCACTTCAAAAACCCACACAATTTAGTTTCGTCACAGTTAGTATTTACTTACTTACTTAGTCGTTCCCCTTCTACCGTGAGGTGTAGAGGTTTGGAAGAGAGAGCGCCAGACCATTCTATCAGCTGTCTTCTTCCTGGCCTGGTTCCATTCTAGTCCTCGGTCCTTCAAAGATTGTCTAATGTTGTCCTCCCAGCGGACTCTGGGTCGTCCTGGAGGTCTGGATCCCTGGCTCTTTGTTTCCCATGCTTGTCGTGGTAGCCGATCTTCTCCCATTCTGCAGACATGGCCAAACCATCTTAGTTGGGACTGTTCTATTTGGGTCTGCAGCGGATGGGATTTTAGGCCTTGACGGATCGTCTGGTTGCGGACCATGTCTCTTCTTGTTACTTCAACCACTTTCCTCAGATACCTCATTTCTGAGGTTTGGATCTGGCTTTTGTGGGTTGTAGTCATTGCCCACGACTCGCATCCATATGTCAAGACTGGGACATAGGTGGAGCGGTATACAGCCATCTTCGTTTTCTTACCAACCTCTTTCTTGCTGAGGAATCCACGATTTATGGCCTGAAAAAGTCTCCCAGCCGCTGCTTTTCGAGTGGCCAACTCTTCTTTGATGCCTCCCTTTCGGTCTATAATAGCTCCGAGATATTTAAAGTGGTCGACCTGCTCCAGGACCTGTTCTCCCAACTTAATCTGATGTTTTCTTTCTTCTCGTGATATCACCATGGATTTTGTTTTAGAGCTGCTTATGACCATCCCTCTCTTCTCCAGCTCTTCCTTCCAGACTTGCAGGTTGGATTGGAGATGTGCCTCTGATTTAGCAATCAGGGCAACATCATCAGCAAATGCCAGCTCCGAAATATAGACCTGTCTCATCTTCCAGTACCCCACTGAATACTTTCTTGTTCTCTCCTTACATGCCTTGATGACATCGTCCATAAGGAGTATGAAGAGGTAAGGTGATAGGATATCACCTTGTCTTACACCAGTGGTGGTCCTGAACTCTTCTGACTTATGGTTTGCTGTCCTCACATAATTTCTGCAAGACTTGTAGAAGCTCTGTATAGCATGAATCAGAGGTGCTGGAATATTCTTCCTTGCCAAACAGTCCCAAAGTTTGCTCCAGGGGACCCTGTCAAACGCCTTTTCCAGATCTATGAAACAAAGATGGATCTCACTCTTATACTCAAGGGCCTTTTCACTCAGCTGTCTGAGTGTGAAGATTAGGTCTTGAGTACTTCGGTTTGCTCGGAATCCGCACTGGACCTCATCCAATTGTGGCTCAGCTAGGCGTCGGAGTCTCTGCTCTAGGATTCTAGAGTAGATTTTACCAGGGACACTGAGAAGGGATATGCCTCTATGGTTTCCACATTGTCGATTGTCACCCTTTTTGAAAATTGGTGTTATGATGGCAATCTCCCAATCCTTTGGTATGGTCTTGTTGCACCATGCTGCCTGTAGGACCTTTAAGAGTAATAGGTCACCTGATGCTCCCATGTACTTAACCATTTCTGGTGTTATACCATCATGCCCTGCTGCTTTGCCCATCTTGATTTTCTCTAGTGCTGCCCTCAGTTCTTCCATCTTTATGTCATCTTCACCATCATTGGTTTCCTCTTCTGTGTCAGTGGTTATCATTTCTGATGCTTCATCATGCTCACCATCCAGGAGTTCTGAGAAATATTCTTTCCATCTTTCCATTACTTCCTTCGGGGCAGTAAGCAATTTGCCTTGCTTGTCCTTTATAAATTTGAGAGGGCATTGTTTTTCTTTCCTCATGTTCTTTAGGGTCTTATAGAACAATTTCTGGTTTTCTTGTGCATCTTTTTCTAGCTTTTCTCCAAATTCTTCCCAGGACTTCTGTTTTGCTGCTAGCACTTTGTTCTTTGCTTCTGTTCTGAGTGTCACATATTCTCTATATTTTTCCATTTGTCCTGTTGTGTTTTTAGCTCCTAAGTATTGTTTCCATGCCATTTTCTTCTCTCTTATTTTCTCTTTGACTTCCTCTGTCCACCAAGGTGTCCTCTTTCTCTGGTTCCCAAGTCGGACTTCACCGCATGCTTCTGCAGCAGCTGTCTTTATGATATCCTTGAATTTATTCCAGAGGGTTTCCAAGTCATCAGGTCGTTCTTCTGTGTTGCTCACTGCTGTAGCAATAAGCCCCTGATATCTGGTCTTAATTTCTGGCTCTCTCAGCTTGTAGGTCCTAATGCTCATTTCTCCTGCTCGTTTACTTGGTTTCTTGCGTGATGTTGGGCAGTTCCTAGGCTGAGCAACTCTTTCAGTTGTTCGTTTGATTGTTAGCAGGTAGTGATCACTTCCAATCTCTGGCCCCCTCCAGACTCTTGCATCTCGGACATATCTGAATGAGCTTCTCCGAACAATGGCATAGTCGATCACTGACTTCTCATTCTTGGTTGGTTCACATCTAGGGTATGCATGTATGCGCTTATGGGGGAACTTTGTGTTTGTAATGATCAGATTCTGCTCACTGCAGAATCTAAGGAGTCGCTTTCCATTGTCATTGAGAGTATCTTCTCCATATCTTCCGATAACTCCACCCCATCTAGCATGGTCATTTCCAACTCTGGCATTAAAATCTCCGAGCATAATAACTTCATCTAGGCAGTCATCCACTGTCCTTTGAAGCAGCTCGAAGAATTCCTCCTTGACCTCTGCTCTCTCATCCTCATTTGGCCCATACACTATGACCAGGTTGACTATGGTTTCTCCTTCTTTTAGTTTTACAACCATAATGCGCTCAGAGACAAAGTTCCATCCCTTGATACTATCTTTTTGATTTTGGGCCACAATGCAACCCACGCCCCCTTTAGCTCTTTCAGACATGGGTACACCACTGTAGAGCAACGTGTTGCCATCGAGATCCATGACTCCTTGTCCTTTTTTCTTCGTTTCCGTTATAGCCAGGATTTCTAGTTTTGCTTTCCTCATCTCTTCCACCAGCTCCTCTTCCTTCCCATTTATACTTCTTGTGTTCCAAGTTCCATAAGTCGTAGTCCGTAGTCCAATCCAGTTCGTCGCCTTTAGAATCAGTCCGGTTTTCTCTCTTGTAGTTCGCGTAATCATGATTTAAAGCAAACAGGTGATTGGCCTGTTAGTATTAACTTCGATCTGAAACTGTTGCTTTAGTGAATGATAACGCCTTTGAAGGATGAAAACTCAGCATTATAACAAATATATTGTAGCTTTTTTTTAGCAGTAATATTTGACATTTTACTGAAGATTGTAAAATTACACACCATATTATGTTATATTTCTATCCCAGACAACGCTAATTACCAGGCCCACTTAACATATAATGTCAACAACATCAGGCTTAAGCAGGTTCCAGAGTTCTAATACCTAGGAAGAATTTTTACTGACAATGGAAAACTTGACAGAGAAATTGAAACAAGATGTAAAAAAACCAGTGCTGTGACTTACCAACTGTCACCACAACTCAAACATGAGAATTTCAGTATGGAAACTAAACAACAGATCAGAAATAGTATATTCTTGCCAACTTTTTGCTGTCAGTGTCAGACATGGTCACTGACCAAAGCAGAAGAGAGGAAAATCATATCCTGTGAGATGAGACGTTTAAGAAAAGTGAAAAAAAAACTACTTCTTGCATCAAGTATATGGAGACACAATCAAGTAGTTTGGCCATCTCATGAGAATGGAGTCAGTAAATGACCACTATGAGCCTACAACATTAGACGATTTGAGTTCAGAGCACAGGGAAGACCAAGAGACATCCTACAACAACACGAGCTGACAGCAGCAAGGCAACCACACTTGGCTCAAGAAGACAAACTTCTGCTCCCCACGACACTTGACTTGCAGTATTGGAATAACAGTAAAGTCAGACAACATAAATAAGTTAACAAGCTGAAACTGTTTGCTGTAGGCACTCCATGTTCTTGTGATTTGGTTTGTAACAAGTTGTCCACAGTTCATCATTCATGAAACTGTAAAAGCTGTTCAATTTGTTATATCTTTTTTTATATTGTCTCAACAGATACGTGCTAAGGAAGCCCAAAAGATGGAGCAGGCATTAACTCGAAGTCCATCAGAGGACAATAAAACCAGAATTATGAGCCGTCTGCCAGAGATCATTAGAATTCTTAGAACGTATCCTTTGAATTTTGGCAGTTTTTTTAACGTTGGGTTATTATAACATTTTACATCTTGCCAGATGTGTCTCTACTTTTGTAGAGTAACTTTCATATTTTGGCAGTTTTTGTAACGTTGGGTTATTGAAATTGATAATAACATTTTACATCTTGCCAGATGTGTCTCTACTTCTGTAGAGTAACTTTCATATTTTGAAATTGACTTGCTGTTTCTGTTTCATTGTCTTCATTCTTAAACTGTCATTAAAGCATGAATCATCAACTTAGGTCTCTGTCATGTCCTTTTTGAAAACCTCTCAGTATTCATTTCTGTTTTAATAATTTGAGCCTCCTTGATTTATATGGTTTTCATCTTTTTATTTTTCTCAGTGGATATCGTGTTGGGTGTTATCTAGTGATATCATGTTGGGTATTATCTAAAGATATCATGTTAGGGGTTATCTAGTGATATCATGTTGGAGTTTATCTAGTGATATCATGTTAGGGGTTATCTAGTGATATCATATTAGGGGTTATCTAGTGATATCATGTTAGGGGTTATCTAGTGAAATCGTGTTTGTGGTTATCTAGTGATATCATGTTAGGGGTTATCTAGTGATATCATGTTAGGGGTTATCTAGTGATATCATGTTAGGGGTTATCTAGTGAAATCATGTTTGGGGTTATCTAGTGGTATCATGTTAGGGGTTATCTAGTGATATCATGTTAGGGGTTATGTAGTGAAATCGTGTTTGGGGTTATCTAGTGATATCATGTTAGGGGTTATCTAGTGATATCATGTTAGGGGTTATCTAGTGAAATCGTGTTTGGGGTTATCTAGTGATATCATGTTAGGGGTTATCTAGTGATATCATGTTAGGGGTTATCTAGTGAAATCGTGTTTGGGGTTATCTAGTGATATCATGTTAGGGGTTATCTGGTGATATCGTGTTAGGGGTTATCTAGTGATTTTTTTTTTTTTCTCTAACCAGTGGCACCCAAGCTTTCCAGCTCTTTTGGCCCAATGACATGTCATTGCGAGGCTGGGGGGTCAGTGGACTTTCCTTCCAACCCGGTCAGGAGCTTCGCTCCTTCCTATCCACACGGGATTTATGTGCAGGAGCCGTTCAGGTTATTCAGTCAAATTTCCGGTCGTAAACATTCCTTCAAACGCTGACGCCTGGGTTTGAACCATGAAAACCTGGTCGCCAGTACAACGCCTTAGCCATTACACCAGCGCGGCTCCCAGTGATATGTTATGGGTTCTCTAGTGATATCTTGTTAGGGGTTCTCTAGTGATATCTTGTTAGGGGTTATCTAGGGATATGTTGGGGGTTATCTAGTGATATCATATTTGGGGTTATCTAGTGATATCTAAGGAAAGTGCCTGTCCAGCCACCTTGTACTGTCATAGGGCAGAAATGTAAAAAAGGGCAATGATGAAATAAAGATTTTGACATATGTCATTTTTCTGTTTTACAACTGGTTTCTTCTGGTCTACAGTAACTCCTTATTGCATCTCTCCAGATCATCCTGACCTGAGAACCTTCAGTGGTTTATTCCATATTTTTTCCTCCATTCCTGATATTTGTCTCACATTCTGTGGGTTTCAGACAAAGGGCAAATTTGTTCTTGTCTGTGGGTTTCAGACAAAGGGCAAATTTGTTCTTGTCTGTGGGTTTCAGACAAAGGGCAAATTTGTTCTTGTCTGTGGGTTTCAGACAAAGGGCAAATTTGTTCCTGTCTGGGTTTCAGACAAAGGGCATATTTGTTCTTGTCTGTGGGTTTCAGACAAAGGGCATATTGGCTGATGACTTTGTGTTATGTCTATGATCCCTTCCACACTGTTAATTCTGTAATTATTATTTTGATTCCACTTACGTGACCCTGTTACACCAATTTGATCCTTCTTTTTTGCTCACGAACCTCTTTAGGAGTGTCACGGGATTGCCTCCCCTGCTCTGCAGTGATGGTCAAACAATGGCCAAAATTTAGAGTATTCAATGAGTGTCTTTAAAGGTATCTGCTGTCGCTCAAGATTACTCTTGGAAGAGTTGTAAATAGAAGGATAGTGCTTCTATTTTAGGGAGCCTTCATAGGATATTTCAGAAATCAACCACAACGCTGAATTTATCAAGGCCATTGTGAACTTTGTATCAGCCCGCCCATTCTATGAAGATAAAGATATATTAGCGCGTTTCCAAGCCCACACCTGAATAATTCCGTAAAATGTACTTAAGTAGCTCTGTTGTATTTATATTCAAGATAACTTATTCATACATGTACACTTCTCTCTGTAATAATTAAATAAACTTTTAATTTATAGATAAAAGTTAGTTGCTTATCCTTTACAGGACGTGGCAATCAACCCCAGCTTTTATTGGCTGTTTGTGATTTTTCTAGGCAATTTTTTTCATTCAGTAGTTTGCCATTGCTTTCTGAACGGTACGGCGCTTATACCATTGTTAAAAATCCACACAATGCGATCTGCTACCAAACCGCCCGCAGCAGGTTTCGAACCTGGTATATCTGGATTATGAAACTGCGTTCATATCCATTAGACCACAGACGCTGACAATTTATAGATACATATAACAAATTTATCTGGAATTTGCAGATGACATTGCACTACTAGCACATTCACATCAACACATCCAGGAAAAAACGGATAGACTTAATAAGTTTAGCCAGCAGGTGGGCTTGAACATCAATTTAAAGAAGTCAGAGATCATGACGCTCAATGTGAGCAACCCTGAGCCCATATCAGTAAGGAATCAGCAACTGGTACAGACAGACACCTTCACATACCTAGGATGCATAGTAACATCAGATGGCGGGGCAGGCAAAGACATCATCAGAATGAATAAGGCAAGAACAGCCTTTTTTAGCCTAAACAACATCTGGAAGTCCTCTCAGTACAGCACAAGCACAAAATTAAGATTATATCAGAGCTGTGTTCTTTCTGTGCTTCTCTATGGTGCGGAATGCTGGAGAGTTACAGAGAAGGAAATGTCGAAATTGTCCTCTTTTCACACAACATGCCTAAGAAAAATTCACCAAATCTTTTGGCCGAATACCATCACCAACCAAGATCTGCTTACTCGGAGCAAGCAAGAGGACATGCACACCATCATAGCTGGCAGACGCTGGAGCTAGGTTGGCCATGTCCTCAGAAGAGACCCCGATGCCATCACAAGAACAGCTATGCTTTGGACACCTGAAGGAAAACGAAAGAGAGGCCGACCAAAAACAACCTGGTGGAGGACTGTGGAGGCTGAGATGCAAAGAATGAACCAGAGTTGGGGCACTGTACGAAGGATGGCCGACAACCGAGCAAAGTGGAATCAATTTATTGTTGTCCTACAAGACGTCACTAGGCGTGATGGCCACTGACTGCTTCGACGGTCGGCGGCTAAGGATCGAAGAAGAAGATAACAGATTTAACCTTTAGCACGCTGCCGTCGACATATGTCGACGAAGGCAACCTATGTTCTCCCAGCTGTTGTCAACATATGTCGACAGCGTTTATCATCGTTTTCTAGCACATGACTTGTGTACACGTGATTTTCAGCCCCGGATGTTAAGTTGTAACTTTATTTGCAAGAGAGTTAGCTTCCATTTCCGATTTTACAAAAGTGATGGGTGTATCCGCGTTTATTTTTTGTAAATTTTTTTAAATCGAAATGAATCCGCATCGAACACGCAGCCATTTTCGCTATAATTTCATTGGATTCTGACGCCATGAGGTAAGGATGAAATTTTTGTCTTTATAAGCGCTGATATCGGTTCTCAGAATATGTTTGATGGCTGAGATGGAAACGAAAGTAGAATGGCTTTCCTGGTATGTATTTTTTTAGGGGTTAGGATTAAGTGTGTCGGAAAGGTTTAGGGTTGCGATCGAATATCACGGCTGACGAGAGCGTTTATTCCTTTGCTACTGATGATGGGTGTAACGAAAAGATCGTCATTTGATTTGTATTGGTCTATTGGTCAAATGACTTTCATTGAGATGCAAGGGAAATGGACTCTTCGTGTGTTGGTTATTTTTTTAAATTTTTTTTTTAATTTTAAAATTAAAATTTTTTTATTTTTATTTTTTTTACATTTTTTTCGTTTTTTTTCATCTTTCCTTTCCTCTCTTCCTATCACATCTAACATGTACACAAACAAATTTTATATCATCAGATTCATCATTCATTTATTTATAAAAATTCCAAAAATTATAGCAATTGACCAAGAAACGCAAAAATTATAGACATTACAAGTCACCCACTATAAAAACGGGACGCTGTGAAAAAGAATGCAGCTGTAGGCGACAATTTTTGCCAAAGAATGCAGCGTGCTAAAGGTTAATAATCAGTTATAGCTTAACATGAGTAAATAAATAAGTGATGATAGTGAATTGAACTATTGAGTTTTTCTTCACTGAAAATGGTTACGGCGGTGGTTTGTTTGGTATTTTGCTTTGGCCAGATTAAAATTACTTAACTGGCCAGAGGTTGAAATGGTTTGTTGACTGCTCCATAATCGTCGACTTCTGTAGTGAGGGCACGTCCCAGGCATTGCTGCAGGGGTAACTGCTCCTAACGTCAAGGCAATTATCTTCACAACCTGTCAGAGGCAGGCATCTAGCGTAGCCCACAAGCTCTTGTTCCACAGACTTGTATCAATCTGGTATCACACACTGGTATCTCCAACTTGTACCACAGACTTTAGAAGAAACAAATGTCTCTGCTAAGTATTGGTTTCCTGACACTAGTCAGGCGCCTTCCCTGCTATCCGTTCCACTGACCCTTCCTTTATTTCTCAGTAATTTTACCTTCCCTGAGCATCAATGATAAACCCAGTGGATAGGATAAATCATAGTTAATTCAGATAATATGATGGGGGAAAATGTGGCTGGACAGCAGAAAATGACTTTTGCCTGATTTAAGCATGTTTAAATATACATATGAACTTATTAAAATGTTCATATAATAAATATGTACAACATGATGTCACCATCATCCTCTCCCTGTTCCACTTGGAGCCTGGGGCTACCTCTGCTATTGGTTCCTGTGAGAAAACCGGCATAAAGCAGTCACCAGTGTTTGCTGTGGTGGTTCATGACTATCATTTTCATATGCTGAGGTTGCCAGCCTCGAATGAACTTGTACAACCACCAGTGAGTGAAACATGTCAAATATAAAATTGTATATATTACAACTTACCCCATATCAGGTTATAATTTACAGACATCTGGCACAGGAAGACTTCCGAATAATGTTGGACCACAGATTTTGAGGCTGTCTTACAGGTAGTCGAGTATTACTTTAATTATAATCTCACTGTTATCCTGTTTATAGGTTCCGAGGACTTTGTAGTTTCCAGTATTATAAAGTCAAGTTTTCTTGCTGGTTGATTTCAGAAGATCCTCAATACTTGGTCCAATCCTCTTTATTGAAATCCTACTTTTCTTTAGTCCTGGCTTGTCTGAAGGTGTCGTCTTGACTCAGTAGAACAAAGTGCCGGAGTCTAAACTTGTGTTACAATATAAGGGACTTTTTACCCACACTCTTCTAGCTTTCTACGCTTTGAAAGTCTCCAATTAAATGTAGTCTGGTTTAATATATTTTGTCTATACCAAGCAGATTCAAATGTTTGACTTTAGTATATATCTTTTCCCCCCACTGTTCATGAAATTCTGCATGACAGGTAATTTCAACATCCTCCCAAATAAGGTATTAACTCTACCGCTTTTTAGACAGACTCATGTCTGTAATTCATAACAAACTTTCAGTTTAATTTGTTCTCATAAATGCTAATAAACAGGAGTCTACCTGCGGTAAAGTTACCTAATATCCTGCCACACTCAATGTACTTTCACAGTTTATCTCCGGATTGTTAATACAAGAAGTATGGGTGCCAAGCTTGGTGTGAGCGAGATACATTCACACCTGTGTGTGCTTTACACAGGTAAGGCGGATTTATCTGGCTGCTCCCTGCTGGGTTGTTAACGTTATCTCTACCCATGGTAGGTCAGGCAAAATAACAACATGAAACTTGAGTCATGCATTCCAAAATGAGAAAATACGGATAAAGAAGAAATAAATGGAAGGCATTATATAGAGAAAAAGACAGGTAGAACACGATAAAAGGAAGAGCACGGTCATTTCATGACAAGGAGCACCTCTAGCTTTCTAGTTATAATTATCTAGTTGTCTTCCATGCGTCTGTGTCATACAATTGGAATTTTGTATATTTAAGTTCAAAATACATATTTATTAAATGAGACTTGATTTCTTCAAATTTCTGAATACACATATGGCTATATGTGCTCTTCATGTGATTTCTTTCCCCATGTCTTAAAGTTTACACACGTTCATTCATTCCCTCCTTGTTTGTATTGTTGCCTGATATGTATGGGTCTGTTTCCTGTAGGACGGGTGATCAAGTGCAGCCAGCTTGTCAGGTGCTACATTTGTTATCTTAATCTCTGGGTAAAATCCTGTATCCAGGATTGTGTATTAGTGATTTTATGGTCAAGTTCTGGTCAAGTTTGTTCCTCAGATTACTTGACTATAAATTCTTGAATACCTTCATCTTCTTCTTCTTTTTAATCATCAAGTTTGTTTACAGTCGAAATGACCTGTCTCCATTTCCCAGAAACCCTTACACCCTTCTGTTTTTGGATAAGTCAAGCTTATCAAGGGTTTTGATGTCTGTGTATACATAAACACACATACATACTCTTTAACCCGACTTGCCAGATATTTTGTGACTGAGAAAAAACCTGCCCTACCACTTGAAGCTGTTTATAAGAAACTTGAGGAGAGTTACCGCACAGGAATTTCACAGCGTAAGTGTTTACTAGTAGTTGATATGTTCTAAGCCATCATGAAATAAAGATGTCATTTTTTCCCCCTTGTTTTATGACAATAATTTTCCCTGATTAACTCATTCCATTTGTTCTTAAGCTCTTTATGGATCATGGAGCCGTTAGCACAGCTGGCCCCCTTATAGTTAGACTGTATGCCTGCATCAGAGCTCTCATGCTTTTGTCGTGGTGGTTTCTGTATATATTGTTTCTACACAATGAGTTTGCCATACGTGCATAACCTCATACGTATTACCTCTTAAAACGTACCTGAGATAGTAGTGGTCCGGTTCTGTTTTTTTTGTCTCAGAGATCACGAACAACCACACAGGGCTAACATTTTACGTTGTCTCAGAGATCACGAACAACAACATAGGGTTAACGTTTTACGTTGTCTCAGAGATCACGAACAACCACACAGGGTTAACATTTTACGTTGTCTCAGAGATCACGAACAACCACACAGGGTTAACATTTTATGTTGTCTCAGAGATCACTAACAACCACACAGGGTTAACATTTTATGTTGTCTCAGAGATCACTAACAACCACACAGGGCTAATGTTTTATGTTGTCTCAGAGATCACTAACAACCACACAGGGCTAATGTTTTATGTTGTCTCAGAGATCACTAACAACCACACAGGACTACCGTTTTATGTTGTCTCAGAGATCACGAACAACCACACAGGGTTAACATTTTACGTTGTCTCAGAGATCACTAACAACCACACAGGGTTAACATTTTATGTTGTCTCAGAGATCACGAACAACCACACAGGTTTTATGTTGTCTCAGAGATCACGAACAACCACACAGGTTTTATGTTGTCTCAGAGATCACGAACAACCACACAGGGTTAACGTTTTATGCTGTCTCAGAGATCACTAACAACCACACAGGGTTAATGTTTTATGTTGTCTCAGAGATCACGAACAACCACACAGGGCTAATGTTTTATGTTGTCTCAGAGATCACGAACAACCACCCAGGGTTAACGTTTTATGTTGTCTCAGAGATCACGAACAACCACACAGGGTTAACATTTTATGTTGTCTCAGAGATCACTAACAACCACACAGGACTAACGTTTTATGTTGTCTCAGAGATCACTAACAACCACACAGGACTAACGTTTTATGTTGTCTCAGAGATCACTAACAACCACACAGGGTTAACATTTTATGTTGTCTCAGAGATCACGAACAACCACACAGGGTTAACATTTTATGTTGTCTCAGAGATCACGAACAACCACACAGGGTTAACATTTTATGTTGTCTCAGAGATCACGAACAACCACACAGGGTTAATGTTTTATGTTGTCTCAGAGATCACTAACAACCACACAGGGTTAACGTTTTATGTTGTCTCAGAGATCATGAACAACCACACAGGGCTAATGTTTTATGTTGTCTCAGAGATCACGAACAACCACACAGGGTTAACGTGTTATGTTGTCTCAGAGATCACGAACAACCACACAGGGTTAACATTTTATGTTGTCTCAGAGATCACGAACAACCACACAGGGTTAACATTTTATGTTGTCTCAGAGATCACGAACAACCACACAGGGTTAACGTTTTATGTTGTCTCAGAGATCACGAACAACCACACAGGGTTAACATTTTATGTTGTCTCAGAGATCACGAACAACCACATAGGGTTAACGTTTTATGTTGTCTCAGAGATCACGAACAACCACACAGGGTTAACGTTTTATGTTGTCTCAGAGATCACGAACAACCACACAGGGTTAACGTTTTACGTTGTCTCAGAGATCATGAACAACCACACAGGGTTAACGTTTTACGTTGTCTCAGAGATCACGAACAACCACACAGGGCTAATGTTTTATGTTGTCTCAGAGATCATGAACAACCACACAGGGTTAACGTTTTACGTTGTATCAGAGATCACGAACAACCACACAGGGTTAACGTTTTACGTTGTCTCAGAGATCACGAACAACCACACAGGGCTAATGTTTTATGTTGTCTCAGAGATCACGAACAACCACACAGGGCTAATGTTTTATGTTGTCTCAGAGATCACGAACAACCACACAGGGCTAATGTTTTATGTTGTCTCAGAGATCACGAACAACCACACAGGGCTAATGTTTTATGTTGTCTCAGAGATCACGAACAACCACACAGGGTTAACGTTTTATGTTGTCTCAGAGATCACGAACAACCACACAGGGTTAACGTTTTATGTTGTCTTAGAGATCACGAACAACCACACAGGGCTAATGTTTTATGTTGTCTCAGAGATCAAGAACAACCACACAGGGCTAATGTTTTACATTGTCTCAGAGATCACGAACAACCACACAGGGTTAACGTTTTATGTTGTCTCAGAGATCACGAACAACCACACAGGGTTAACATTTTATGTTGTCTCAGAGATCACGAACAACCACACAGGGCTAATGTTTTATGTTGTCTCAGAGATCACGAACAACCACACAGGGTTAACATTTTATGTTGTCTCAGAGATCACGAACAACCACACAGGGCTAATGTTTTATGTTGTTAGGTAAAAGATTGAATGGATGCTCCTGAGGGGGTATGGGGCCATAACTGTTGTCAATATGGAACATGGTTTCTGAATCAGTTTTACACGTTTTATCGTCTCCGAGACCCAAGGGAAGTAAATGTGGTATTAGGAGTCTTATTTCCATGTGGTTCTGGGGGGGGGGGGGGGGGGAGACAAAGAAATTATAGGACCCCTGCACCCACCTGGCTACTGTAAGAAGCAACAACTAAGATTATGTTGTACATGAGGCTGGCAGACCATATTGCTACAAAAACTGCCACTACAAGAACATTAGTGGTCCCCCATGCTGCGTAAGGAGCACGTATTTTGGTGTCAAATTGTTGATTGAATTTAGGCTATGTCTGTGTTTCCAATATGAAGTCTTGATTGAAATGATGATGTTCAGCAGCACCGTGTCTGGACTTGTTTCTGTTTAGTGTTTTGAGTTGTTAAAGTTGATTGCTGCATGCAGTCTTACAACATTTCTAACTCTTTGGTTGTTTTATGACGTGTCGTCACAGTGTAAGCCTGCCAACCACTTGGTTGCTTTATGACATGTCGTCACAGTGTAAGCCTGCCACTTGGTTGCTTTATGATGTGTCGTCACAGTTTAAGCCTGCCACTTGGTTGCTTTATGACATGTCATCACAGTGTAAACCTACCACTTGGTTGCTTTATGATGTGTCATCATAGTGTAAGCCTGCCACTTGGTTGCTTTATGACATGTCATCACAGTGTAAGCCTGCCACTTGGTTGCTTTATGATGTGTCGTCACAGTGTAAGCCTGCCAACCACTTGGTTGCTTTATGATGTGTCATCACAGTGTAAGCCTGCCACTTGGTTGCTTTATGACATGTCATCACAGTGTAAGCCTGCCACTTGGTTGCTTTATGATGTGTCATCACAGTGTAAGCCTGCCAACCACTTGGTTGCTTTATGATGTGTCATCACAGTGTAAGCCTGCCACTTGGTTGCTTTATGATGTGTCATCACAGTGTAAGCCTGCCAACCACTTGGTTGCTTTATGATGTGTCATCACAGTGTAAGCCTGCCACTTGGTTGCTTTATGACATGTCATCACAGTGTAAGCCTGCCACTTGGTTACTTTATGATGTGTCATCACAGTGTAAGCCTACCAACCACTTGGTTGCTTTATGACATGTCATCACAGTGTAAGCCTGCCACTTGGTTGCTTTATGACGTGTCATCACAGTGTAAGCCTGCCAACCACTTGGTTGCTTTATGATGTGTCATCACAGTGTAAGCCTGCCACTTGGTTGCTTTATGACATGTCATCACAGTGTAAGCCTGCCAACCACTTGGTTGCTTTATGATGTGTCATCACAGTGTAAGCCTGCCACTTGGTTGCTTTATGATGTGTCATCACAGTGTAAGCCTGCCAACCACTTGGTTGCTTTATGATGTGTCATCACAGTGTAAGACAACCACTTGGTTGCTTTATGACGTGTCATCACAGTGTAAGCCTGCCAACCACTTGGTTGCTTTATGATGTGTCGTCACAGTGTAAGCCAACCACTTGGTTGCTTTATGACGTGTCATCACAGTGTAAGCCTGCCAACCACTTGGTTGCTTTATGATGTGTCATCACAGTGTAAGCCAACCACTTGGTTGCTTTATGACGTGTCGTCACAGTGTAAGCCTGCCAACCACTTGGTTGCTTTATGACGTGTCGTCACAGTGTAAGCCTGCCACTTGGTTTCCCCCCTTTAAATTACTTATTGTTTTTCACAGTATTTTGGGGGACATTTCTGCACTTTGGGGTTTTTTTTTTTCAGAATCTCCAACAAAGTGATGAATATCTTTGAGCTTTGCAACCATCCAGCTCATTTTTCCCTGTTGTCTCTCTGTATTAATTTGTTTCCCCCAAAAAATCCCATAAGTCTATCTCTTGTGTCATGTTTCATATTACTTTAGAGGCAAACTTTTTTTTTTTTTTTTCTGAAAATGAGGAGTGATGTTCTGTACTTTTTCTATTCATTCTTTTGGTCCAGTTAAATAATGCTAATTTCTTCAGCTGTCATCTCCCAAGTAGGTGTTGTGTCACCAGAGAGCATTTTGATTCACAGTTTTGTATCTGCAGTGTCATGAATTAAATAACATCTGTTAAGTGGTTGAGGCTGAGAGTTAACATTTCTTGAGTGGTTGAGGCAGGGAGCTAACATCTGTTGAGTGGTTGAGGCTGGGAATTTAAGTTTTTCATGCATATGGGGGCTCTTAACACTGTCTTAGAATGAACACCTTTTTTTCATTTTAAAATCTTATATTTATAAAGTTTTGAGTCCCCTCTTCTGTCAGCTGTTTCCAGTAATACCTAGCTTGTGTAAACCCAGGTTTTATGATATCACATTCACATATTTAATACCAGCTTCAGCTGTAACAGTGTAATGTACGTCACCAGCAGTTCTGTTATCCAGGGCAGACGTGTACACAAACTTAAATGCCCATGTCTTGATAAAAGAAAAAAATGACATTATAATTAAATGATGGAAGAGAAGAAGCAGGGGACATAACATGTTTTTTTATGACCACATACAGGAGATGTGGAGCAGCACATGGAGATATTGAAAGAACTGGCCCCGGAGCTCATTTCTGTGGTGGAGATCAAGCGTGGGAAGTTCCTCAAGTTAGACAAAAATGTAGACGTGCAGGCTGTCTCTAATCGCATCCTCAATCTCGTCAAGTCCAGAAAATAACCAATAAATTGAATGTCAATGTTTTTAGCAGTGTTATTTCTTATAGCTTTATCTTTATTGAATATGAATGTTGCACATCGATAAGAAAATTTTAATGCAGAGATAAATTTTTATGTATGTAGTTTCTCGATTTTTGTACAATTTATTTTGATATTTCAAGATATTTCTTGTACACTGCGAAAATGGCATGTCTTTCTGCAATCATATTATTAATTCTTGTAATTTCAAATGCTCAAGATAAGTTGGCAAAGGTGTCATGATATAATCCATTTTTATTGGTGAGACTGCCACAGGTCTTCAGTATTGCATTTTGTTAGAATTAATACCTGAAAATTAGAGGAGAGAAATAAGAGCATTCTTGATGCTATAAGCAGTTGTTTGTGTGGTAGGGTAATGGAAACAGGCAACCTTCCAAGTCTCAAGTCGTCTGGCCAATGTTCAGGGAATGAGTAGCTGCATCAGAGAAACCAAACACTCATTCCCACTGTGGTGGAACATGTTGAGACCCGACAGTGCATAGTAAGCTTGAAGGAATAACTCGAGCGCCAGACTTAACCTCAGATTTTATCTGGTTGACTTCATGCAAAAGGATCCCAAAATTGACAAGACTGGTGTGGAGAGCTTTGTGCAAGACGTGACGATTCCTTGGAAGAACCCAGGCCCAGAGTATAGCCCTGCTCATTAGGAGAGCCCCCTTGGTTGACAGGGAATGTACATTATGCAGGCCTTTTCCCACTGATATCCTCATCAAATGTGAGGTTGCCTTGGACACATGCTGAACAGGATAAAACACGAGGAAAAGGAACCAGTTAATGACTCCCGAGTCAACAGGTTGCATTCAGAAAAGTCTAAGATATATGGTGGATTTGACAGTCTAGTTAGTATGAATGAAATTGCTTTGTAATGTGTATGCAGCTTAAATATTCTATTCCAAAATTAAAAAGATATCAGTGAAGGTCATGGCTGTACCATGCAGCAGTGTTGTCCAGTAAATAGATCAACCCATTCTATTTAGTGTTTATGCTAGGTAAATTTTTCGTTTATAGTGCTGTCTTGTCTTTTTGCCATGTCTGTCATCAAAACATTTAATTAATAACAGTGTCATATTTTGTTTCATTATTTAGCATTACTGGAATTATAACATTTAGGACTTAGGACATGTCAACAAGAATATCATGTCCAAACTTCACACTGTCTGCAGCACTTGTTGCTGTCTGACTCTTTCTGTTTTGAGACGCTTTTCGCATTCTTCTTATTAATGGTTGGATTTGATAACCTAGACTTGTGGATGAGAACCAGACACAAACATTTCAGCAGAAGTTTGGAGAGAAAAAGTGGTGTTGGATAGAACATATAGTCAGGAAACATCCTGTGGTATAACCAGACAAATCATTCACTGAAACCCATGGAGAAAGAAGAGTTGGAGGGCAAAGAGAGTATGGCGAGGAAACAACCTCATGATCAAAAGCTGAAAGAGATAGCCTAAATAGAAATTGATTTAGAGGAAAAATAGCAGCTGTATGATCCAGGAGGATTGATGATGAGGGGATTTATATTATTCAAGATTTCACTTGAGTTGTCATTCAATATTTGATGTTCTAATGCCTAGTTTGATGCAGCACTTAGAATCAGTGTGATACAATATTATCTTCCATTAGACAGCTTCACTTGCACATTTGTACCCACAATATATGTATTTTGGATTTTTTTTTAAAAGGGTAGATTACCACGGTAACACATTTTTATTTAGAGAAAAGCTAAAGTTAACCATGAACAACCGATAATAGTAATTTAAGTAGGAAGGAAATATCAAAAGGTGGATGGGAAGTCGAGGGTTGAAAAAAAAAAAGTGAAGAACTATTCATAATGGCTATAGGATCTGTAGGTTTGCGATTACTGTAAGTTTAGGTAACACTGACTTAGAAGATATATTAAGCTTCAGTTGACTTCTTGATTATTTTGTAATTTGACATGCTAGTGAAAATAATTGAAGCAGGCAGCTGGGCACACATTTAACCCTTTACCATCCTGTCCAGTTTACTATATCTTTATCCAAGGCAAGGGGAGCAACTCTAACACAGTTACCTTCTAAAAAAATTCATTAAAAAAAAAAAACAGCTAAAATTATGTTTATTAGTTTTAATTACACAGAATTGAATTGTGAGCCATCTGAAGTATTTCATAATAACTGTATATATAAGTATTGTGCAACGACAATTTAATTAATGTGGTGAAATCATATCTTTGTAAAAATTGTGAACGATTGTTATGCTAATTCATTACCACAAAAGATACAAACATTCATTTTTATTAACGAAACATAAATATTCATGACGTGATGAATAGACCACTTCATTGCAATAAATTCTGCACACTAGGCAGTCATAAACAGTCTCTGCGGTACGCCCAGAAGATATTTTTGGTTTGTTCTTTGAGAAAACAAAACATTGTTTTGCATATGCATTTGTGTACGAGGGGCATTCAGAAAGTAATGCACCACACCGTTTTTCTCAGCTAATAATGAAGATAGAAGTATGAAATTTTGCACACTTTAAATATGCCATGTGCCAATTGTGTGCACCAAATTGCACTGCAACCGGCCAAATAATACGGCTGCCCTACACCGTTGAAATGGAGCGTGTTAGCAACATGCGTTATAAACTGCGAATTGTGATAGAATTTCTCGTTGCAGAGAAGGAAACTGTTGTGAATATTCACAAGCGTCTATGTGATGTGTATGGAAGTTTTGCAGTCGACAGGAGTACAGTCAGTCGCTGGGTTCAGAGAATCAAAGAATCAGGAAGTGGAGATACGGAGCTCCTTGATCGGCCGCGCTGTGGACGTCCTGCCACAGCCACCAACGCAGAAATGTTGAAATGCGCTGAGAGCATTATTCTTACTGATAGGCGAATCACTACTCAACAATTGGCCTTACAGCTGTCAGTCAGCATTGGTAGTGCAAATACAGTTATAAAAACTCTCGGATTTTCTAAGGTTTGTGTAAGATGGGTTCCTCGAAGTCTCACAAATGACCACCGATTGCAAAGGAAAGCAATTTCTTCTGAATTGTTGGAGCGTTTCAATGCTGATGGAGAGAACTTTTTGGCTAAGATCGTTACAGGTGACGAAACCTGGGCACATCATTTTGAACCTGAGACAAAAAGACAGTCAATGGAGTGGCATCATCCACAATCACCAAGAAGAAAGAAATTCAAGACAATTCCTTCAGCTGGAAAGGTCATGATCACTGTCTTTTGGGACATTGAAGGTATGATTCTTGTGGACGTTATGCCAAGAGGACAGACAATCAATTCGTAAGCTTACATTAAGACATTGAAAAAACTCAATCAACGTTTTCGCAGAGTTCGGCCGCACAAGAATCCAGCAGACCTGCTTCTCCTTCACGACAATGCACGCCCTCACACAAGTCTGGCAACACGGGAAGCAATCGCCAAATTGGGTTGGACTGTACTACTCCATCCACCCTATAGTCCCGATTTGGCACCCTCTGATTTTCATCTATTTGGTCCACTTAAAGATGCACTCCATGGGACAATGTTTCAAGATGATGAAGGAGTGATTCATGCAGCGAAGAAATGGCTACATGATCAAGACAAAATCTGGTACGGGCTAGGAATACATGCACTTGTTTCACGCTGGCTTAAAGCCGTACAAGTTTATGAGGATTGTGTTGAATAATACCGATGTTTACATGACATATCCATGTATATTGTATATAAATTTCATGCTTTTTGAATAAACAGATCCTGAGAAAAACGATGTGGTGCATTACTTTCTGAACGCCCCTCGTAAGTTATTGTTTGCTGCTTTTTCCTTGTTTGTATTGAGCTCATTCGGTACATTCTTTGCTCCTAAACAAACTGAAGTAACCATAAGAGGCAGCATCTAGATCTAGAGAGTGTTTAGGTCCAGGGTTTCTGACAAAAGTCACAAATTTCAACTTTGTTGACAAGTTTCATTTGATCTATCATTAGTATCAATACTACGTTCACTAGAATCAGTTTTGTCAGTGCCGCTGTCACGAGTCTAAATCGGGTTTGTATTCAGTATCCACATCTGATTCGGCGGCCACCCTCATCGTTTCGATAAAAGAGAACATCATCTGTCGGCTTCCGAAGCAAAAGTTCCACCACCTTCAAAACCATGACTATAAAAAAAATCACACACAAAAAATCGAAATAGCGATTGATTTCGAATATAATTTCAGAAAACAGAAGCTTTGTTTGTTAATAGCGAGATCTCGTTGCACTGTGGCAACGAATGATAACACACATTTAACAGGCGGAATAGGCCGTTTTTGACGGGACCTTAGACTTTGCACCTGGGTGATTTTGGGCATTGTAAACGGTAAAGGTTAAGACTATGTTGTATGTTAATAATTTCTGTATGAACATTGTTTGAATATATTTTTGTACAAGCCATACTTGATATTAGCTTACCCTTGCCTGTCATGTTCATAATAATATTAATAAAGGCTTCATTTTTACTGAATAATTTCCCACCCAATGTTTAAACATAGTTTTATTTGTCAATCTGTTGGAAAAGGAGTCTGTTGACTGATATCATACAATGGTGGGTGTTAAATATCCTTCTTTGTTGAATTCCACCAGAGTTAAATGCTGTTTCTATATATACTGTTGAATGGTGTATAGATATGAAATTGTATTGTTCCTTGTTCACACTGACATCAACTATTTACAGGACCACAGTGTTAAGAGGTATGGTGGTCTGTGGAAGCTCCAATGCTAAAGACTTGTTGTTGGCCCCAGCGTTGCTCGTCAGAGTGGTTGTTAGGAATAGGAATATCAACTCGACCTACGCAGTGGTGTGTAGACATAGAGTGAGAGTATAATACGCGAATGATGAAAGAGTTCGAAGAGTTGATAACTGTTCTTTTACTCATGTATGGCTGGAAGTCATCAACGCCAACTGCTGTGTACTTTTTGTTACAGTTTAATTGGACGTACACATTCGACAGCACGGATACAGTGACAAATCACAGGTTGGCATAATACATCATGGTACAATTGATAAATGGTCTTGCAATGATACATGGGCACTCGTTGAATAATAGCACAATGGAATGTCAGTAGACAAGCACTCAGTATTGCCCATATATATATCACCTGAGTTTACTGACAAAGCACGTCAGTTTATAAACAATATTCAAGATGGCTTCTAGACCTAACCTCGTCTAGCGAAGATTCCTTTAAATAATTGTTGGGTCCGTTCATTCTAATGGTGAAGAACTTCGTTACGCGAATGGTTGCAAAGAAACAAAATGTCAGAAAATGTTCTTCAAAACGAACTCCAACAAGTAGTGTTTAACTGGTCACTTACTGGCAGCACACAAGTCTGTGATGACTGTACATATATTTTATTTAACGTGACACATACGGAGTGGAACACACAAGACGATCATGGTTACAGATTACAGATTACAGATGCAAATGTCATACTTTAAAGTTGCTGATCATACTCTTAAATTCTTGGAGATTCTTCAACAATCAAGTCCTCTTCTATCCAAGTGAGCTGAGGATCACTTCTGTTACCCTCTAATATACATTTACAATGAAGTCCGTTGACCTTCTTACAAGGACGTCTATTGTGGTAAACGGATTCATGTTCGAGGATCAATCTTTGATATCATACCCGTAAAATTCCCACTTTCTTCATACAATACTTATGTAGCATATATATAATCCAGACCAAGTCATACACGGCAATACAATCAGGTTAGAGTCTTCTGTTGACTAACCTCTCCCAAAATCCATGCCATGACTTTGGCATTGGCGAAACGGCATATTAAAACATGTGAAGCATACAAAATCAATTAACTTCGTTTCCTCGTAGGTATCCTCCCTCTACGGTAATTCAAACAAGGCAATCGACTCCGTTTGTCCATTCTAGGAATGACATACTACGATGGATTCCCGCTAGACCATAACTAGGAGCGGCCTGATACTTCAATTAAAATCAATAAACATTCAATGTGAAATGGGGCGACACTTACATGATACTTCCACTATTGGCTTCGACATGAAGACCAATATATATATCAATAGAAATAATGGCTTCCACCAACTTGCCACGAATACAAGAAATATTCCACGGACATCAACATCGTCCGTACTGCCCCCATACAAAACATGACGTCAGAATCCCTAAACTAGGTTACCCGTGCGTCCAAAGCAACTCACACTGCATTGTGCACGTCAGTGCGTGAATCAATCGAACGCTCAAATAATATAACTATATTAAGACTGGTGCGTACATTTGGCAGGACCGAAGACTACCCCCTTAGGTAATAAATGTACGTAACAATAATGTTCAGCACATATTTTTCATATAATCATATTGAACCGCTAGTAATGGGTTCTCATCTGTAGCAGTGATCTCTGGACTCATCAAGCGATAATACGGGGCATCCCTTTCTCTTCCTGATAGTCCTTAAATATGTGTATACAAGATGGCTTCTGGTGAGCTGTCACTCACGTTTGGATACAGACAATGAATCTGTATTAAAGTTAGTCATTCATTAAATGTTCTCATTGCTCTGTAGATTCTATCATGTTACAATTGACTTCATCATACAAGATATAGTGCTGCTAGAAATGAATGTCATCTTCATCTGATTAAGTATTCCCTCAGACGTACAAATCGTGCGTCTGCCTATCGAAAACGATGGCTTCGTAAGAGAGTTCATAAGAAGTGCTTTTGTTACCTTGGTATCAGAAATATGATTCTGCCATTCCTTGGCAATAAGAATAAACACTGGGGTAAAGCATATACGATAGGTCTAGACGACTATCACTTTCCCCTACACATAAATCGATCACTTTTTTCCGGCGACAAGCCGATACAGAAAACACGACAGCCCCCATCATCAGGGCGAAGCCAAATCACACCTCTCTAGCCACACATCCGCTGAACAGCCTTTGACCTTTCTAGCGACAAAGAACATATAGTTCGACTTAGATATGTAAAGACATACAGATATAAGACAGACTCGTCCTACCTAGACAAACACTACACATAAATTCAGGCCATAGATATTCTGAAGCAAGAACAATCTATTTCTACCCAAACAAAGAATAAATCGTAGTAAAACTAGATTCATCCGCGGAGTTCGATCGAAAGTGGCGAAACTCCTTTCAAGGGAAGTAACTCAATAATGACTTTTCCTTAAGCACTAAAAAGTATCTATTTTGTTTACAAAATATTTGCGAACATAACAAGCATACAAATGTATAATATTGCAAGATATCAAAGACTGCACGTAACAGTGGGTCCAATAATTATCAGTCTGTTGACTGTGATATCATACAATGGTGGGTCCAATAATTATCACAGTCTGTTGACTGATATCATACATTGGTGGGTCCAATAATTATCACAGTCTGTTGACTCTGATATCATACAATGGTGGGTCCAATAATTATCACAGTCTGTTGACTGTGATATCATACAATGGTGGGTCCAATAATTATCAGTCTGTTGACTCTGATATCATACAATGGTGGGTCCAATAATTATCACAGTCTGTTGACTGTGATATCATACAATGGTGGGTCCAATAATTATCACAGTCTGTTGACTGTGATATCATACAATGGTGGGTCCAATAATTATCACAGTCTGTTGACTGTGATATCATACAATAGTGGGTCCAATAAGACTGTGATATCATACAATGGTGGGTCCAATAATTATCACAGTCTGTTCACTCTGATATCATACAATGGTGGGTCCAATAATTATCACAGTCTGTTGACTGTGATATATCATACAATGGTGGGTCCAATAATTATCACAGTCTGTTGACTGTGATATCATACAATGGTGGGTCCAATAATTATCACAGTCTGTTGACTGTGATATCATACAATGGTGGGTCCAATAATTATCACAGTCTGTTGACTGTGATATCATACAATTGTGTGTGTCCAATAATTATCACAGTCTTTTGACTGTGATATCATACAATGGTGGGTCCAGTAATTATCACAGTCTGTTGACTGTGATATCATACAATGGTGTGTCCATGTTGACTGATATCATACAGTGGTGTGTCCATGTTGACTGTGATATCATACAATGGTGTGTCCATGTTGACTGTGATATACAATGGTGGGTCCATGTTGACTGTGATATCATACAATGGTGTGTCCATGTTGACTCTGATATCATACAATGGTGGGTCCAATAATTATCACAGTCTGTTGACTGTGATATCATACAATGGTGGGTCCAATAATTATCAGTCTGTTGACTGATATCATACAATGGTGGGTCCAATAAGACTGTGATATCATACAATGGTGGGTCCAATAATTATCACAGTCTGTTGACTGTGATATCTTACAATGGTGGGTCCAATAATTATCACAGTCTGTTGACTGTGATATCATACAATGGTGGGTCCAATAAGACTGTGATATCATACAATGGTAGGTCCAATAATTATCACAGTCTGTTCACTGTGATATCATACAATGGTGGGTCCAATAATTATCACAGTCTATTGACTCTGATATCATACAATGGTGGGTCCAATAATTATCACAGTCTGTTGACTCTGATATCATACAATGGTGGGTCCAATAATTATCACAGTCTGTTGACTCTGATATCATACAATGGTGGGTCCAATAATTATCACAATCTGTTGACTCTGATATCATACAATGGTGGGTCCAATAATTATCAGTCTGTTGACTGTGATATCATACAATGGTGTGTGTCCAATAATTATCTCAGTCTGTTGACTGTGATATCATACAATGGTGGGTCCAATAATTATCACAGTCTGTTGACTGTGATATCATACAATGGTGTGTCCATGTTGACTGTGATATCATACAATGGTGTGTCCATGTTGACTGTGATATCATACAATGGTGTGTCCATGTTGACTCTGATATCATACAATGGTGTGTCCATGTTGACTCTGATATCATACAATGGTGGGTCCAATAATTATCGCAGTCTGTTGACTGTGATATCATACAATGGTGTGCCCATGTTGACTGTGATATCATACAATGGTGTGTCCATGTTGGCTCTGATATCATACAATGGTGTGTCCATGTTGACTGTGATATCATACAATGGTGTGTCCATGTTGACTGTGATATCATTACAATGGTGTGTGTCCAATAATTATCACAGTCTGTTGACTGTGATATCATACAATGGTGGGTCCAATAATTATCACAGTCTGTTGACTGTGATATCATACAATGGTGTGTCCATGTTGACTGTGATATCATACAATGGTGTGTCCATGTTGACTGTGATATCATACAATGGTGTGTCCATGTTGACTGTGATATCATACAATGGTGGGTCTAATAATTATCACAGTCTGTTGACTGTGATATCATACATTGGTGTGCCCATGTTGACTGTAATATCATACAATGGTGTGTCCATGTTGACTGTGATATCATACAATGGTGTGTCCATGTTGACTGTGATATCATACAATGGTGTGTCCATGTTGACTGATATCATACAATGGTGTGTCCATGTTGACTGATATCATACAATGGTGTGTCCATGTTGACTCTGATATCATACAATGGTGGATCCAATAATTATCTGAGTGGTTTAGAACCGTTTGCCTCTTGTGGCCAAGTTACCTGGTTCTGGGATTGAAACCTGGTTGCTTCATGCTACAGCAGGGTTTCTTAACTTTGATCATCCGATGAAGGCTATGGACCTCTTGGGAAAGAAAAAAATGTACACAAAAACATAATAAAAAAAGTTGTTAAATTTTAGGTTGTGTACACAGACTGCCTAAAATTTAAAGTTTGTTTATTATGCTTTTATGTCCTTTTTTTTCACCCAAGAGGTCCATAGCCTTCATCGGACAGTCAAAGGGGTCCATGGAACGAAAAAAAGGCTAAGAAACCCTGCTGTAGCATGAAGTTAAATTTTAGGTTGTGTACACAGACTGCAAAGTGACAAATGTCGAGGTGTTGTCAAGTGCTGGCCTTAATAATAAATAAATATGTTTCTACTAACCCACAAATACATTAACTTCTCTAACGCTGACAAATATATTCACTTCTTTTACACTCACAAACACAATCACCTCTCTTAACTGACAAACACAATCACTCCACTTACATCCACAAACATAATCACTTCTCTTACATCCACAAAATGAAAGAAAACAAGAGAAGCAATTCCGTATGTACATGTCATTTTTTTTAATTAGAAAACTAGTGACAACTTGAACTGCTCCACAGGCATACTGTCTCTTACAATTTTACTGAACACGTTCACAACTGACAGGAAAACTTTGGACAATTCTGCAACAGAATCATCATATAATAGCATTACCATCAGGCAATAATGTGATTGGGTCATCATACCGTACAATCAAACTTATATAACACCAGCCACCAGACATGATCTAGTAGCTAACAACTTGTCATTTAGGACACTCATCTTCCATACAGAAGGGTCATTCAATTGTGATGTTTTTGATGATTACTTCAAGAATATTTATGTTATGTGGACTCACATTCACAAAGATCAGTGCGTTTTTTTTTATTCTGTAAATCAGAGTGTATGTTCAAAAAAATTTTAAGCCATGAATGGACACTGATACAAGAAATAATGTATACCAGCTTATAGTTGCCAGCTAGACTTCTCAGGTTACTTCCTTTACTTGCCACCTGTTACAGGACATGCGGGGGGGGGGGGGGGGGGGGGGTGTTTGTTATTATTTCAAAACACTAATATTATTTCTCTTGGCTTGTAGAAAGTTATTGAAAGCAGAAAATTTAGAGCTGTATTAATCTGTGCCATCATTAATTTTCTAACAACTTTTTTAGTGTTCGCTGATGTGGGTCAATGTATTCTTCTGTAAGTTCATCTTAAAACAGAAAGTAACAAACAACAAATGGTATTGAGTCAGTTTTACAATTGAACAATAACAACAGAAACATAGGGACGTTGCTGGATATCCCTTCACTCACTCATAAACAGGAAACAGAAGAGTAACAGCACATTTTTTTTAAAAATTATCTTTTTACACATGTTTGCAGTGTCCTTTCTCACAGCTTTACTATACTTCTTGTCTTTGTTTCCTGCTTACAGCTGTTGGTTGATGAAGGGTAATCCCAAAATGCCCCAGTGTCATATATTGTTTATTTATAAACCTGACTCAAACACCATTTAGATCATGAAATTATAAATTACAGACACGTCTCACAATCTTAACCCAGCTGCACACACCAGTAATGTATATAGGTATACCTTGGAGATATTGCGGGTTCGGTCCTAGACCACCGCAATAAAGTGAATATAGCAATAAAGCGGGTCACACCCATTTTTTTGGCTTCCCAGTGCATATAAAAGCCTAAAATTATGTTACACTATTATGTCTGTTAAGTGCGCAATAGCACAAGGTCTTAAAAAACAATGTACTGTAAAATTATAAATGCTTTATTGCTAAAAGATGCTAATATTCATCATCTGAGCCTTCAGCGAATCGTAATCTTTTTGCTGGTGGTGAGTCTTGCCTTGATGTTGATGGCTGTTGACTGATCGGAATGCTGGTTGCTGAAAGTTGGTGTAGCTGTGGCAGTTTCCTAAAATAAGACAACAAGGAAGTTTGCCACATTGATTGACGCTTCCGTTCGCGAAGGATTTCTCTGTAGCATGCGATACTGTTTGATAGCATTTTACCCACAGTAGAACTTCTTTCAAAAATGTGGTCAATTGTGTGACTCTTCTTTTCAACTGAACACTTAGGGGCTGTTGTACGGTTATTATAGCACGTTTCACTAGCTTTGCCCAACTTCAAAATGCTATATCTCAGCGAATATATAACGCATATAAGTGAAATTTTGTGTGTGAATTTGAAATGGTATAGACCCTATGAATTAAATTTTTCATTAAAATTCCGCCATTGGTTTCAATTTTCGTTTCTTTGCGATATAATATCAAAATTCTACTTGCCAACACACATCACACACATATTGAAATGTCTACAGTAAATTATACGACCTCATTTGCACATGATTGGTTTAACAAACAATTGGCATGATTTTAGCGTGAAATTGCACTTCTTGAACATAAAACAATTTATATCCGGTGTTACGCACACATTGTCAATCAGTGGCGTGTCTACAAAAAGTATTGTGTGGTTAAGTAGGAAAAATGAGTCTGCGAGTACATTTTATGACATTACAGCAAATCACAAATAGGATTTTTAAGTATTTCTGCAATGAAGCTACTCGAGGAAAACTATATCATTCTATTTCAAACCCACAAAAGAGGACTATTCATTCCTTGGGGATAAGCAAACGATCATTGCACCGCTGGATAGCGACATCTGAAATTTCTAATTCCAGTGTTTTACATACACACGAACATTAGGCCAAGAGTGGTGGATAATTTTGACAGAGAATTGATCCGCAGAGAAATTTGCAATATGTTTCACAATAATGAGGCAGTGACTTCAAGGAAATTGAAAATTTGGTTAAGAAAGAATAATGACATTGATATTTCCAAATCTATGCTATGGAGGACTATTAGGAGTTTGGGATTCACTTTTAGAAAATATGTTGGTGGTAGAAACCTTATTTGTGAGAAGCCTCATATAGTTGCAATGAGAAGTAAATATTTACACGAGGTCAGAGAAATGAGAAGAGATTATTATGATTTTGTGTATTTAGATGAAACTTGGATCAATGCGCACCACAGTAATGAATGAGAATGGCAATCATCTGATGGGACAACTAACAGACTAGTACCAAGCAGCAAAGGACAGCGCCTAATAATTGCACATGCAGGAAGCAGCCATCATGGGCTTCTAAATAATACTGAACTCATATTTGTTTCAAAATCCACAGATAATAGGGATTATCATACAGAGATGAATGGCAAGATATTTCAAGATTGGATTGTGAATCATGTACTTCCTTCATTGGATAGACCGTCGTGTTTGATAATGGACAATGCTTCATATCACAACGTTGTGGCACCAGAAGATAGAGTTCCTAATTCATCAAGTAATAAAGATTTGGCTGACCAAAAACAACATTCCATTCAACGAAATGTCCCTGAAGCCTGAATTACTTGGAATTGTAAAAAAGACACAGCATACAAAGATATTTCACATAGACAAGGCAATCCATGAACATGGTCACAGATGTTTAAGATTGCCTCCTTACCATTGTCACTTAAACCCAATAGAATTAGTCTGGGCTAAAATTAAGGAACAGGTAGCAACAGAAAATAGAACGTTCAAATTAAAAGATGTTGAAATACTTACAAAAGCCGCCATCTCCAATATAGCCAGGGATTATTGGAAGAAATGTGAGAACCATGTGTTACAAGAGGAAGAGGAATATTGGACGAATGATGGTTTGTCCTTCATTCAGCCGAGATTGATTATCAATTTCTCAGAGACATCTGATTATGATTCGGATGAAGTTTAATTTCTTTAAAGATGACCTTACCGTTATTTACAAGCACAGTAGAGGAGCAACGTTCCATTATGATATTTATGAACCGCAAAGTGGTGATACTGATACCTATTGAAATAATTAGATCAATGAAGGTCCAGTTTGGTAGCGCACTAAATGTCAGTGACAAACAATGTCACGAGTATCTCGCATGCAGATCATTTAAGAAATCATCTTCAACAGGTATTCATATGCAAATGTGATGGCCACATTATTGTAATAGTAGACACGCCTATGCCTAATCTATTCACAGAATCTGTGACTGAAGTGGTAAAATTTCTTTTCTCGATACACAATAATTAGTATGCCGACAAAGATCAAAGGATTTCATTCGTTTATGGGAACTAGACAAGATGCACAGATATAAAGTATATATTTGTTGGGTCTAACCCAATATAACATAGAATGCAAAAAATGGCATTAATACGTTGGACGGTTAATCAGATAATTACATTTGTTTGAGGGCAAAGCTAGTGAAACGTGCTATAATATGCCTAATTTCAATGTAATAACAATGAAACAGTTTGAAATATTGCGAGAATTCCCAGAATGTGACACTGAGACACGAAGCGTGCAAATGTGATAAGCAAAATGGCGCCGATCGACTTGCTCGAAGCGATCTTCCCGCCAAAATCTATCGGAAGAAGAAGGCACGTTCTAGAAAAAAAAAACGAATAAATAATTTGAAAAAAGCGCAATAAAGCGAAGTATACCTGTACTCCTCTACTGGGCTCTTCCTTATAAATACAGTCCTGACTTTAATAACCCAGGCATTTATTTATCCCAGTGGTAAGTGTGCAAGAACATGGGTAAAACAAAACAAAAAACAATCAAAGTATATGTTAAAAAAAAAAAAAAAAAATCAACTGATCCAACAAATGTATAAATTTTATAGCATGACATAAATGTCAGATTGTGAATGAATGGTTCATATTTACACCAATATCAACTACACATCTGATATTATCCTATGTACATGCAATAAATATGTCTAATATAGACACAATGTTAATACTTTGACCACTTATACCTCCAGTTAATACTTTGACCACTTATACCTCCAGTTAATACTTTGACCACTTATATCTCCAGTTAATACTCTGATCACTTATATCTCCCCACTCTTAAAAGCTTCACAGTTAACCACAGATATATATATATATATATATATATATATATATATATATATATATATATATATATATATATATATATATATATTTATATAATGTAACAATACTGGTAATGGAAAGAATATTTCTCAGAACTCCTTGATGGTGAGCAAGGTCAAGCATCAGAAATGATAACCACTAGCACAGAAGAGGAAACAAATGGTGATGAAGATGACATAAAGATGGAAGAACTGAAGGCAGCACTGGAGAAAATTAAGATGGGCAAAGCAGCAGGGCATGATGGTATAACACCAGAAATGGTTAAGTACATGGGAGCATCAGGCGACCTATTACTTACTCTTAAGGGTCCTATAGGCAGCGTGGTGCAACAAGACCATACCAAAGGACTGGGAGATTGCCATCATAACACCAATTTTCAAAAAGGGTGACAATCGACAATGTGGAAACCATAGAGGCATATCCCTTGAGTCCCTGGTAAAATCTACTCTAGAATCCTAGAGCAGAGACTCCGACGCCTAGCTGAGCCACAGTTGGATGAGGTCCAGTGCGGATTCTGAGCAAACCGAAGTACTCAAGACCTAATCTTCACACTCAGACAGCTGAGTGAAAAGGCCCTTGAGTATAAGAGTGAGATCCATCTTTGTTTCATAGATCTGGAAAAGGCATTTGACAGGGTACCCTGGAGCAAACTTTGGGACTGTTTGGCAAGGAAGAACATTCCAGCACCTCTGATTCATGCTATACAGAGCTTCTACAAGTCTTGCAGAAATTATGTGAGGACAGCAAACCATAAGTCAGAAGAGTTCAGGACCACCACTGGTGTAAGACAATCCTATCACCTTACCTTTTCATACTCCTCATGGATGATGTCATCAAGGCATGTAAGGAGAGAACAAGAAAGTATTCAGTGGGGTACTGGAAGATGAGACAGGTCTATATTTCGGAGCTGGCATTTGCTGATGATGTTGCCCTGATTGCTAAATCAGAGGCACATCTCCAATCCAACCTGCAAGTCTGGAAGGAAGAGCTGGAGAAGAGAGGGATGGTCATAAGCAGCTCTAAAACAAAATCCATTGTGATATCACGAGAAGAAAGAAGACATCAGATTAAGCTGGGAGAACAGGTCCTGGAGCAGGTCGACCACTTTAAATACCTCGGAGCTATTATAGACCGAAAGGGAGGCATCAAAGAAGAGTTGGCCACTCGAAAAGCAGCAGCTGGGAGACTTTTTCAGGCCATAAATCGAGGATTCCTCAGCGAGTCATGGGCAATGACTAATACCCACAAAAGCCAGATCCAAACCTCAGAAATGAGGTATCTGAGGAAAGTGGTTGAAGTAACAAGAAGAGACATGGTACGCAACCAGACGATGCGCCAAGGCCTTAAATCCTACCCCCTGCAGACGCAAGTAGAACAGTCCCAATTAAGATGGTTTGGCCATGTCTGCAGAATGGGAGAAGATCGGCTACCACGACAAGCATGGGAAACAAAGAGCCAAGGATCCAGACCCCCATGACGACCCAGAGTTCGCTGGGAGGACAACATTAGACAATCTTTGAAGGACCGAGGACTAGAATGGAACCAGGCCAGGAGGAAGACAGCCGATAGGATAGCCTGGCGCTCTCTCTTCCAAACCTCTACACCTCACGGTAGAAGGGGAACGACTAAGTAAGTAAGTAGTAAACCAAACTGAAATGACCTGATTCATTTACCACAGAACTCGACATTCCAACAATTTCAGTTTATGAATGTCCAACAATTTCCAACTTAGTGTATTTAACATTTCCATAAACATATATTCTCACTACAAAGCTTTAGAAAAACCTATATATAAAATAGAATAGAGGTCAATCTCTGGAAGATCAGATATTTTGTTCTAGAACTTTCAAGTTTAAGAGACTTTCTTATCTGTTGATCCAGTAAAAACTAGAATACAAGCAGAAGAGAAAAGAACATGCTATAAGGAACACCAAGCAAAAAAAAGCAGCTCAAGGTTATCAGTTCAAGGGCACATCATGCCCATAGTCAGTTATGACTGGTGAAGGCTACTTTCTAAAGACTAGAAGTTTTGATCTTTACAATGAGCATCATTTGTTTGTTTGACAGAATAACGAATTTTTGAATACATATGTGTGTGTATTATTTGTCCTCTCCACATGGACACACGTCTGCCTGTCTGATTTTCAATTTGTTTAGCGTACAGACAGAGTTTCTGCTCCTGTCTTATCTGGAGACATGGCAAAAATGAAAAGAGAAATAGCAGATATTTCAGACAGTCAAGAAATCAAGCAAATCCAAAACCCAGAAACAATTATCATGAACATCTCTCACTGATACAGTGAACACAAAATAACTTTCCAGAGAATTCCAGGAAATACAATGTTACTGTATTATACAACCATTTCAATGTTGTATGTTCAACACTCACACTTAGGGGTCATATACATAACACACATATATTGTATGTGAATCACATACAGTACAGATGTAATTTACATGGTCTCATTTCACTCAACTTTGAAATGATTGACCTTTACAATATAAATAATAATTACCGTATTGTCTGACACATAAGACTCACATTTTCTCCAGAAATTTGTAAAATTAATCACCCAGCATCTGATAAGGTCATGGTCATAGCTATCATAAACAACCATGTTGTTATCTTTAATCTCGTCAAAGAGTTTTTGCCTTCACCAACACACCAGTCATTTTACGAAACTTGTTTTTATTTAAACAGACTTAGAAGGTTTTCTAATATAAGCTGTATAATGCTTTTCTTTGAACCGGATAAAATCAATATTATATGTGCAATATAATAAATTAGTTTCTCTAATGTAATATTACTTATCTGAAAACAAATCTTTTGAAATTATGGGTACGTATTATGGGTACGTCTTACACCCCAATGAGTCTTATGTGGCAGGAAATGAGGTAACACATTTTATTATAGACATACAAGTTAAATTAAGGGGCAATGCGTTCACACCGAGATAATTGGTCTTAACTTGCACCAATTTTTGTTTATGTGAGTGCCATAGGGAGGCAACATGCTCTGTTATTTTCCCTCATAAATTTTAAACATGGCTGCATAAAAACTTTGGAAATTCTATTACTTACTAAATGACAATATAACTTTATATAATTTAATAAAAAAACTAACAAAGTTAAATTACTTTACATATAAATTACATTACAAACAGATTTAGAATTTTAAACAGCTATGTCTTTCTGCATTAGGTGTGTATATGTGCCAGTCTTTTCTCCACACTTATCACATCACAACTGGCATGGTGTTGACAAAGAGAGTTTTCACCAGAGCTATGAGTGAGTGTACCGATATGTGGTGACTGCACCGCTTTGTGGTGACTGCTTGCGGCTGGAATAAAATGACACTTTACACAAGAGACCTTACCTTACTGCTAACCTGCAACAAAAACACATTTCAGACAAGACAGCTTACAGCTAATCTAGAAACTATCAGCTGATAGCAAGTATCAACCACTCTACAATCACACCCACACAACAACCAACCTCAAGCAAAACTACATATACACACACGCCCAACTAAAAAACAAAATGCTCCCAGCTGTGTAATGCTGCTCAGTCTCAAAAGAATGATGCTGAAGTGCTGCTGGGTGAGACGTGTTGTCAATATGTTGCTGAAACCAGCAGAGATGGATCTTCAACAGTTTCAGTCCCTTGCTCTGAGAACACAGCAATCTTCCAGTTTCTCTCTTGATGTTTTATCCAATGCCATCATCTGAATAAATATCAATAAAACATATGACCAACAACAAAAACAAATGTACTCAACAAATTCTGCGCACAAAAGAAAGAATCTAATAAAAACAAGAATAGCACAGAAACAAATCTTTACACACACACAAAACAAGGACTAGAAACTCAACATTATAAACAAAATTGGTACATAGCGGGGCACTCATAAGATAGAACATAATTCACTTCCAAAGTCTGGTAATCGTTGTATGGTACCTGGTTTTGATTATCTGGCGAGCCACCGACTTGTTACTTTTCTGCTGCGGCTATTGTGCTCTACTTGTTTCTTACAAGTGCCTGCCAGGTAGCCATTTTTTGGTATTATTTAATTATTCATAAGCCTCATGGCTTTCCTCTTTGTTTATTTCTGGGAACTGGGAAAGGCATCAAGGATGGGGGAGATATGAAAGTAAACTGTACCTGCGATAAAAACATTTAAGGGTTCATAAAGCTAAAGAGTAACAGAAGATAACAACAAAACAAATACAGATAGGAAATGTGTGAATCACAATGAGGAAACCTGTTGATAGCATTACAAGGCAGTCCTTGTTCTGGAACCTACAGGGTAGGAGAAATAGAGGTAGACTGAATAACACACGGAGAAGAGAACTGGAGACAGATGAGGAGGGCATAGAAAAACTGTCAGCTGATAGCACGTTACAGGACGACACAGAAAAACTGTCAGCTGATAGCACGTTATAGGACTACATAGAAAAACTGTCAGCTGATAGCACATTACAGGAGGACATAGGAAAAACTGTCAGCTGATAGCACGTTACAGGACGACCTAGAAAAACTGTCAGCTGATAGCACATTACAGGAGGGCATAGAAAAACTGTCAGCTGATAGCACGTTACAGGACGACATAGAAAAACTGTCAGCTGATAGCACATTACAGGACGACATAGAAAAACTGTCAGCTGATAGCACATTGCAGGAGGACATAGAAAAACTGTCAGCTGATACACGTTACAGGACGACATAGAAAAACTGTCAGCTGATAGCACATTACAGGAGGACATAGAAAAACTGTCAGCTGATAGCACAATACAGGAGGACATCGAAAAACTGTCAGCTGATAGCACATTACAGGAGGGCATAGAAAAACTGTCAGCTGATAGCACGTTACAGGACGACATAGAAAAACTGTCAGCTGATAGCACATTACAGGACGACATAGAAAAACTGTCAGCTGATAGCACATTGCAGGAGGACATAGAAAAACTGTCAGCTGATACACGTTACAGGACGACATAGAAAAACTGTCAGCTAATAGCACATTACAGGAGGACATAGAAAAACTGTCAGCTGATAGCACGTTACAGGACGACCTAGAAAAACTGTCAGCTGATAGCACATTACAGGAGGGCATAGAAAAACTGTCAGCTGATAGCACGTTACAGGATGACATAGAAAAACTGTCAGCTGATAGCACATTACAGGACGACATAGAAAAACTGTCAGCTGATAGCACATTGCAGGAGGACATAGAAAAACTGTCAGCTGATACACGTTACAGGACGACATAGAAAAACTGTCAGCTGATAGCACATTACAGGAGGACATAGAAAAACTGTCAGCTGATAGCACAATACAGGAGGACATCGAAAAACTGTCAGCTGATAGCACATTACAGGAGGACATAGAAAAACTGTCAGCTGATAGCACGTTACAGGAGGACATTGAAAAACTGTCAGCTGATAGCACAATACAGGAGGACATCGAAAAACTGTCAGCTGATAGCACGTTACAGGACGACATAGAAAAACTGTCAGCTGATAGCACATTACAGGAGGACATAGGAAAAACTGTCAGCTGATAGCACATTACAGGAGGACATAGAAAAACTGTCAGCTGATAGCACATTACAGGAGGACATAGGAAAAACTGTCAGCTGATAGCACATTACAGGAGGACATAGAAAAACTGTCAGCTGACAGCACGTTACAGGAGGACATAGAAAAACTGTCAGCTGATAGCACGTTACAGGAGGACATAGAAAAACTGTCAGCTGGTAGCACGTTACAGGAGGACATGGCATGAGTTTTTTGAAAGCTTATGCTCCTTGGGAAGCTAAAGGGGACTGACTGACTGACTGAAAAATGTGAAAATATGTGACAGTCTCCAGTGTCATAAAATAATTGTGATTTCTTTAAACTCCTGCCAGTGATATGTGACAGTCTCCAGTGTCATAAAATAATTGTGATTTCTTTAAACTCCTGCGATATGTGGCCAGTTTACTCAGATACTTCTCTGTCTTTGTCTTGTTGTTCCAGCATTCAATGTACCCAAATACTACAAGCCATACAAGTCTAGAATGAGAAAACCAACACTCACCAGACTTGACTCTGAGCTTCCAGGATGTGCTGTAGCAACTGTTGTACTGACAGGAAATAAAGACAGGAACAAAGTTAACACAACAATCTCATCTGAATATCAATGTTTCCTGATTATCAATGAGATTTGACACAACAATCTCATCTGACAGCAAGTTTCCTGATTATCAATGAGATCAGACACAACAATCTCATCTGACAGCAAGTTACCCAGTTATCAATGAGATTTGACACAACAATCTCATCTGACAGCAAGTTTTTCAACATTTATGAAAGTATACATAACAATTCATCTAAGCACAGTTCTTTGGTTGTCCTGATACATTAATGTTCTCCTTAAAAAAATAAAAATAAAAAAAAAGGAAAATTGTTTTTTAACTTGCCTCATGATCTGTTTTAAGTGTTTTATATATATATATATATATATATATATATATATATATATATATATATATATATATATATATATATATATATATATATATATATATATATATATATATATATAAAACACTTAAAACAGATCATGAGGCAAGTTAAAAAACAATTTTCCTTTTTATTTTATGCAATCCCCCCTCCCCTTTTAAAAAACAAAACAAAAAACAAATCTACTTGAATTTGCACAATATCTGCTACTTGAAAAAGATATGGCTGACACTGGAAAAAAAACCCCCTAAAACTGACCACACACAAACAACCGGCTAAAAAGTACTTAAAATGCCAGCCAACTGGAACAGATGATAATCTATTCACAACTTCCAAACCCCAAAGCTGTTTATCAACTATGTTGTTGACTTTTTTCCCTGCCATAATATTGGATAAATTATGATTATATCAGAGCTGTGTGCTTTCTGTGCTTCTCTATGGTGCGGAATATTGGTGAGTTACAGAGAAGGAAATGTCGAAATTGTCCTCTTTTCACACAACATGCCTAAGAAAAATTCACCGAATCTTTTGGCTGAATACCATCACCAACCAAGATCTGCTTACTCGGAGCAAGCAAGAGGACATGCACACCATCATAGCTGGCAGACGCTGGAGCTGGGTTGGCCATGTCCTCAGAAGAGAACCCGATGCCATCACAAGAACAGCTATGCTTTGGACCCCTGAAGGAAAACGAAAGAGAGGCCGACCAAAAACAAAATGGTGGAGGCTGAGATGCAAAGAATGAACCAGAGTTGGGGCACTGTACGAAGGATGGCCGCCGACCGAGCAAAGTGGAATCAATTTGTTGTTGCCCTACAAGACGCCACTAGGTGTGATGGCCACAGACTGCTTTGACGGTCGGTGGCTAAGGTTCAAAGAAGAAGATAATATTGGATATTGAAAATTATCTCTCTTTCTCATCCACAATCTATTTTTCAATGTCATGATATTGGACTTATTGACTATTGTATCTCTTTCTCACCCACAATCTATTTTCCCCAATATTTTTGTCAGAAAAATGTGTTGCGACCTTCCTATTCCAGTACTATGTCAAACAGAAGTTGATTGCGTGGTTCTGGTGTGCGGCTATGCTTCCTCCACACATACCAACATCTTTTATTTAATTAAATTTGAAATTAACATGCCAACTCAAAAAGGAAAAGAAAAAATCCTTGTTTTAAACATGTGAACAGATTTGCTGCAGGAATACGAAAAGACACCTACTACTAATGAAAGCATCAGAGTCGCAGTCTTTCAGCATCTTGTGCTGCTATATATATCCTCAGTTAATTCATGCCAAGGCCTCCGACATGTGCCATCTACTTAACATCTTTCCTGTATTCTTCTCATGTCTGTCTCCAGTTCTTTTCTCCAAACGTTTTTGTGTCTTCCTCTATTTCTTTTACAATGGTGTTTCCAGAACAAGACCTGCCTTGTAATGCTATTAGCCAGGTTTCCTTCATGTCTATCCTATCTACCAATGTCTAATTCACATCTTTTATTTAACTAGTTTGGTCCTTACCATCAGTTCCATGCTGGTGATCTTGTTATAATATATCCATGCTGGTGATCTTGTTATAATATATCCATGCTGGTGATCTTGTTATAATATATCCATGCTGGTGATCTTGTTATTAGGTACTCCAAACTGCCCATATTTACCGCTTATGGCACAAAATTCTCATTTTGTCTATAACTTCACCCATGGATTGCAACTTTATTTCATACAGCATTTAAATAAAACTGGTATCAACAGAAAGCTTGTTTTCTTATTATTTACATGGGTTCAAAAATAGTTTGACATATTATGAATGAGTTTGTCTTTTAAGTGTTTAAAAAGTATGTGCAAACGGGTCTCGCACGGTTCAGACAAAGGAGAAGTAGAGGGTTTACCCTTTTCAAATCGTGAGCAATGCGTGTCAAATAGAGTCAGCATGCTATATATAGTCTCATAATGTTCAGCAGTGAACGCTCTTTCTATTGGTGCCTAGGACATATTTATAGAACAACATAAGATTGTAAAATTTGCGATTTTATGACAATAAAGCTTTATTTTCCTATGAAAACGGTCGATTTTCATGTGTCCTATATCAAAATAAAGAGCAAAACCATTTTCCTACATAATTTCCAAAGATGAAAGTGATCCAAAGAGTTGACAAAGATCGCTTTGTGCAAATGTAAACACATCCGCTTGTTCCCCAAAATCACCCGGCCGCTTGTTTTGCAACCAAACATTAGACCTATCTGAGACGGATAAATTATCATGGCTGAGTCGAATTCAACGCTAACTTTACACGAATGTATAGGTTAGTAGTTTTTGTTTTTTTTGGAAGTGATTTCATGAAGTATTAATTTGTTTTCTTGTTTAAAAACTACATTGAGTGCTTTAACTACTGTCATCAGATAACGACGTGGTTTGGGTGAAATCAGGGTTCGTGTTCTAAACCTTCCCTATTTAATTAGGCGAGTTTTTAAGTGATGATATTTATTAAATCAACTAGTTCTTGAGTTTTTATGGGTGTAGCAATTTGGAACTTATGTGTTTTTAGCCTCTGGCTCGAGTTTGGGTCTTTCAAAATTAGGTATTTCGGTCTTACTTTTCCGATCGACACAAAATTGCCAGCGTTACCTTTCCCGTGAGTGCGTAGGTCTAGAAATAGGTACCACAAGGTGATTTTAGTTTGCACAGAAACACCAGAGAAAACAATGCAGTTTGGAAGCCCCTGGGGAAACCATGAAATCTGGTACTTTAATTTGTAAAATTGGACAACAAATAAAAAAAGTTATGGCATTTTAAAAAGTGTGGGGACTTAGAATATTTTTGCAAAGTTGAAAAAGTAACACCATCATCAGAGCAATCCCCTCTTCTTAAATATTATCTTACAACCTTCTCTTGTCTTCTTCAGTCCCTTCCACTTGTAAATAAAAGTGAAAACTTCAATATCAATAAAAAATATGACATGGTAATGGTACTTTTGGCTTGTTCTGAGTGCACACACTGAATGTTCTATACTAACTACTACAAGGTACTACTAGAAAAGATTGTATTTTTATGTGTGAAATTGACTGTTTGCTATAATCATAATACAGATTATTATGGCAGGGCTGAACATTTAAAGTATATGTTCTATGTTAGAGCATAAAAATCTTGACAAATTGATGTAATTTTCATCTTTGTACCCTTGTTGTTACATTTTTAATGATTTTTTTAAATTCAATGAAATTTAGTTTCTTGCTGCAGATCTCCCTGTTTAGCAATCATTATGTTTAGTGGTATTATGTGTTATTAGTATATTGATGTTTGTTTATAAAGAGCTTGAATTTTCTGCTAACTTTGTGTAATTTCTATCATTATTGATTTTTTATGATTTTTAAAAAATGACAATTTTTGTTAGCTTTTAACTCCCTTGGTCATTTTTGCAAAATTGGGCCTCGAGCCATTTTTAAACTAATAAAATATGAACTTCTTATTTGTTGTCTGTTTATATGAGAGTTTGTTGTCTGTTTATATGAGAGTTTGTTGTCTGTTTATATGAGAGTGTGTTGTCTGTTTATATGAGAGTTTGTTGTCTGTTTATATGAGAGTTTGTTGTCTGTTTATATGAGAGTGTGTTGTCTGTTTATATGAGAGTTTGTTGTCTGTTTATATGAGAGTGTGTTGTCTGTTTATATGAGAGTGTGTTGTCTGTTTATATGAGAGTTTGTTGTCTGTTTATATGAGAGTGTGTTTACAAAGTTTTGTCAGTGTGTGTTCGTAAATTTTAAATTTATGACCACTCAAAGTTGGCATTTTGACAAGTTGCGCAACATGCCCAATTTTTCAAATATTCAAAATTGCATAACTTTTGAACAAAGTCATCTAAGGTACTAAATTTGGTACCAAAATGCTTAGAATAAATAGATCTACCCTACATATGTTATTAACCCCTTCGCAATGACAGGTTTTTCATTCCAAATGACAACACCATTTTCAGCTTAGTTCATTCCCCTGAATGACAGGATAATTGTAATTTTAGGGGTCATATTTTTAATTTGACTGTAAACAGTTTATCGTAAAAGGAAACCCATTAAAAGTATATTCTGAACCAGACTACACAAACTCTGACCCTGAATCTGGGTAATCTTTACATTTAGTGCCGTCGAGTATGTATAATATGTGTATTGAGTCAGCATTAGAATTAGGGTAACCCTAAACCTAACCTCAACCTTAACTCTAAATGGTACGAAAATACACATATTAAACATACTCGACGGCACAAAAGGTAAAGATTACCAGAATCGCAGTAAAAAGAGTTGTCAGAATCATTCCAGTTGAATAAATTCAACTCAAACAAGAATTTTCATGCTCTTTTTCCACAAGATGTTATGCTTCGGCGGTACGGCAACGTCCATGTTTGTGAACTTTCGCTTTTGTAAAATCACTTATCAGTTCTACTGTATTCGCTAGCAGTAAAATATTTTGTTCGTTTCAAGCTTAGTGGCCAGATTTTTCAATGCTGAATCCGATTATGCCCAGCAATTGCCGATACGGTTGTAAACAGAAGAGTTCTGGTGCTTTTAAAATAGGACGTACGCCGTACGTCATATAGGTGAATGAGAACGAGGTATCGTGCTATTTCCGTGATGTACGCGGTACGGCACAGCGACAAAAATTGTGAAGATTTATGCCGTACAGCGTACGTCATACAGGTGCTGAAAGGGTTAACAGAAATATGTAATTTAAAAATTCAGTTTGGAGTACCTATTGTTAATAATATACTAATCCTTCTTATCTATAATAATAATATTTTTGTATCTATAATAATAATATTTTGTAATCTATACAAGCACACATTTATTTAATGTTTTGGTTGCTGCTTGTGTTGTTATCTAGATTTGAGAGCCATACTAGAGGTCTGCCTGACATCTGAATTAAAATTCTTTTTCCCCTGCTTAACTTCACCTTCTTTGATTTTCATATATTTCCAAATTCAATAAAAGCCTCTCTTGCTTTCTGTGTCAAAATATTTTGGTATCATTATCTGTCCCTCCAAGACATTTGCATACCCATATGTCTGGCTTGGGTGTTTCTCCATGCTGAATCTGGCTTTCATTAGCCACATTTTTCCCTCATGATCTCTGTCCTTTCTCTGTGGTTGTTTCGACCCAGCTGTTGTGAGCTCTCAACCAATATCCTCACTCTGTCCTGCATCTGGTGTTGGTGTGACGTATTAATGTAAACATAGCCTCAGTAATCCTACAGAAATCCGACCACTTGCTTCCGCATTTAGTGCTTTAATTTTGCTACGCAAAAACCACAAATTTTGCTCTCTGTCTGACTCATATTTTGAAGCCACGCCTATTTTTCCTGTTTTCTTGAGCTAACGAGTTGTTTACCTATTTTCGCAACATGCCAGATAATAGTCAGCGAGCCATGATTTGTTTACCTGAGTTCTCACACGAGCTGATATGCCAATTATCGGCAATTAGACAGACGCGAGTAGAAATAACAGTTTGTTTGTTTTAAGATAGAAGGGCGATAATAATACTTTCCGACTACCTGTTTGATGCGCATACATACAGGGAGATAATCGTTTGATATCAGAAGTGAACAGAAATCTCGGGAGGGAAACTGTTACACGGGTAAGCCTTTGTTGTCGATTTGCAACGGCCAACAGAGTGACCGAGGAATCTTTGATCAGGGGGGAATTAGTTTCCTGAATTTCGGCTATCCACAAGAAGTGTGAAAATTCACATTCTCGAGATAATAACACCCAAATCTGTATATATACTGCATCCCTCAATACCAATTATCAGTCATAGCTCAGAAATTTTGGATAATCTAATCACGCCAGACTAGAACCATTTCTTCGCTAAATGTGTTAAATTGTCCCGTGGGGATTTAATTTTCTGATTTGTGGTAATATAAATGGTGATTATCCTTTAGCACGCTGCGGTCGCAACGTTGCGACGAACGTAACCTATGTTCTCCATGCTGGAGGCGCAATGTTGCGCCTTGCGGCTATCACCGTTTCTAGCATGAGGACTTGTGTACACGTGATTTCAGCCCCGGATGTTAAGTTCTAATGTTATTTGCAAGAGAGTTAGCTTCCGTTTCCGATCTTAAAAAAGTGATGGCTGTATCCGCATTTATTTTTTGTAAATTTTTAAAATCGAAATGAATCGGCATCAACACGCGGCCATTTTTGCTCTAATTTTATTGGATTCTGACACCATGCGGTGGGGATAAGATTTTTGTCTTTATAAGCGCTGATATCGTTTCTCAGAATATGTTTGATGGCTGAGATGGAAACGAAAGTAGAAAGGCATTGCTAGTATGTATAATGTTAGGGGTTAGGACTAGGAATATCGGAAAGATTTAGAATTTCGGCCGAATGTCACAGCTGACGAGAGCGTTTGTTGCTTTGCTACTGATGATGGGTGTAACGAAAAGATCGTCATTTGAATTGTATTGCTCTATTGGTCAAATGACTTTCATTGAGATGCAAGGGATATGGACTCTTCGTTTGTTGGTCATTTAAAAAAAATTTTTTTTTAATTTTAAAATAAAAAAAATTTTTTTTTTTTTTTTTTCGTTTTTTTCATCTTTCCTTTCCTCTCTTCCTATCACATCTAACATGTACACAAACAAATGTTATATCATCAGATTCACCATTCATTTATTTATATAAATTCCAAAAATGATAGCAATTGACCAAGAAACACAAAAACTATAGACATTACAAGTCACCCACTATAAAAACGGGACGCTGTGAAAAAGAATGCAGTGGTTGGGCAAGTTTTCTGAATTTTTATGCAGCGTGCTAAAGGTTAAGTGTTAAAATGTGTTAAGTTTACCATTTCATTCACTGTAATTCCTTAGCGTTTAAAATGAGTGAAATACCATAACGTATAGATATTTCTTGCCAGTCGTTCAGAGTAATGTAATTTCAAATACCCCAGTTTCCTTACACAAGAAGATACGGATTAGCTGACTGAGATTATTAAGTGTGACGGATCAGTGACCGAATAGAATTCGCATTATATTTCATTGTGTGAAATTAAATAAGTGACTAGAGTAATGTTATGTGACTAAACAACAGACGCCGACAAATAGCTAGTAGTGACAGGCAGATTTTGTTAAAGTGCGCGTATAGATAAATTGAATAAAGGATTTTGTGCGCTGTTCTCTTTCTCGCAGGCAATAACGGGGGAGGGCACATACCCTTTTTCCCGACATGCCATAGCGGAAAACCTACGGACAGATTAGTAGCAGTTTTTAAATGTTCCTTTCTTCCTTATCTAGCACTCGATCAAAAACCAGCAACCAGCGCTCTAATAGTACCAGTAACATTATTATTATCTTGGGTCTTCAATTTTTGGACCTGTTCGGTCCTCTTTCTTCATTCAGAGAGAGACCAATAGAAACAATAAGATTAATCACAAATGGACGGTACATTACCCAGAAATATTTATCAAAATTTTCCAGCCCACTGGGCATACGAAAGAACATATATTCCTGACGTTTGACAGTCGTGGCAACGGAGTGATCCAGACAACTACGCTGTTTCAAAATCGGTACTCACCATAAGAGTCAGCCGATAGGATTTACCATCACTATCAGTTTTTACATATGGTAACAGTCGTAGCACCCAGAGGCTAGACAATACAGGAACTATTTTCTCTTTTTATAACTGTGAACGTCTTGCTTCAATAACTATATGCGGTGACACAGGACTCATCCAGGAAAAATTAAACCACCAACTTTGGCGACCACCTTGTAATTATTATTAGATACTAAGGCTGGTCTGGGGCCAGATTTGGGCAACCCACCTAACACTATAGGTTCATACTATTGTAATTTTTCAAGGGATACCTACACCATTTATTAGGTAAGCAAGATTGTTTGTGGCCACAGATGACAGAGTGAGAGTAAATATTTTCCTTTGTTACAATCATTGTACTAACTTCTTTTTTTTTATTTCGCTAACCTGAGTATTTTACTGGATAGCTTAAGTAGGAACTTTGTTCTTTTCTTTATTGTCTATTCTATACCCTATTGTTAATCTTTGACCTTTTGGGTTATTAACTTCTTTTGGGATCTTTTCTCAACAGGGGGGAGGGCACTTATTGGGTTATTTTCATATGTCTGTAAACATGATTATATTGAGTTCTATGTTTGATGTTGTAAAGTTTAAGTGATAATAAACTAAACAAAACTTAATTTATCGTGTTGGTCAGACCTATATCCATTTACTATAGTTTTCATGTTTGTATGTCTTGTTGTCACTTAATTGTGTGTGTGTGTGTGTGATTAGTAAACTTATAATTTTACTTATAGGAAAGTTGGACCGATCGTCTTCTTCTAAAGATAGTTGTATAGATAGGCTGGACTAGAGAAACCACTCATTCCAGAGATGGATCTTCACCTTAAACTATTCACTCGTGGAATCTATTCTAACACCTTTCTTTCTCATATACCCCCACCTTCTGCTCTACTCAGACGGGACCAAATAAATCTCTATACCTATCTAAAAAATGTACGACAGTTGGCCATGAGAAAGAAAGGCAAGATAATTAGCAAAGTCCACATCATCAAGCTGTTTCTTCACAGCTAATGAATTCCATTTTTTTTAATGCTGACATGTTCATAATTCAATCTATAAAATGAAGGTAAAGAGGCATTCCCGTCAAACTCCAGTTCTTAACTCAAAGTTTTCTCTAAGTTGTTCTCCATGAAGAACTCTGCACAGCATGTCTCCTATGTTTACCGAGTCAGATTGATGAAAGTATGTGGAACTCCTAGTATCTCACCAGCTCTAGACTGATTCTCTGTCCTGATTATCAAAGGCCTTGTCACAGTTTATAAATCAAAAGTAAATAATCAAGCACCACTGAATGCTTTGTTCGTATATAATGTGCAGTGTGACTATCTGACATGAAAAAATATATATATATTGTCAAAAACTTGTCTGTTCCTTCCTCTATTGTCTATCTATGGCTTCCTTTTAAAAATTTTCTTTGGCACTGATAAAATTGTTCCACTGCAATTTGTTCACACCTGTACATTTCCCTTCTTTGGCAACTTGACCAGAAATCCTTCAGTCTGGTGGTATTTCATCTCTCCCCCAGACTTTCCCACAAAATTTGTACAATAATTTGAGTCCTAAAGCTGGTGAGAAATGCTTTAATTAACTTTCCACTTACTACAGAGAAACCACCTTAAACTTTCTGTGACAACACAGACTTTGAGACCTTTTATCACAATCCTACTAAATAATGGTGTCAATGAGGATCCAAGATGGTTTCCTAACAATCTTAAATAATAATAAGTTAAAGCAAACTAAACTCACTCTTGTCACCTGCCACGTGGGACTGCAGTCCTGATTGATCGACAACAAGAAAGAAAGGTTTCGATGGAAGTGACGACGATGACTTGTTCATTGAGGAGTGAGTATTTGAATGGATCACATGACCAGCATTGGCACTTGAGGTCAGAGATGGCTGCTGATGGTTGTCGCTGATGGTGTATGCCATGGGAGAGATGGTGCTTGTGTCGGAGTTGCTGTGAACTGTACAATGTCATTACCTGTTACTAGCCATGCATTACATTTCGCTTCTTATATAACAAAAAAGCCTAAATTATGTTACGACGTGTAAAGTGATAGATACTGAAAAGGCTACAAGGAAATTACAACATATAAAGTGACAGATACTCACTTACATGGCTACAAGGATGTTACAACATATAAAGTGATAGATACTGACATGGCTACAAGGATATTACAACATATAAAGTGATAGATACTGACATGGCTACAAGGATGTTACAACATATAAAGTGATAGATACTGACATGTCTAAAAGGATGTTACAACATATAAAGTGATATATACTGACATGGCTACAAGGAAATTACATCATATAAAGTGACAGATACTCACTTACATGGCTACAAGGATGTTACAACATATAAAGTGATAGATACTGACATGGCTACAAGGATATTACAACATATAAAGTGATAGATACTGACATGGCTACAAAGATGTTATAACATATAAAGTGATATATACTGACATGGCTACAAGGATATTACAACATATAAAGTGATATATATTGACATGTCTAAAAGGATGCTATAAAATACGTGCAAATTAAAAGAACAAATTAATCAAAATATCATACTCTGATTTTTACATTTTCAGAAATTGTGATGCTTTAAGTTTCTATAAACTGTTACATAAAAGCCCAAGCAACACTGAGTACTTCAAGTTACGCACATATGCACACACACATGTATGAACACACACACACATGCATGCCCACACACACATATATAAATAGAGAGAGAGACCAGTCAAGCAGACAGACACACCAACAAACTGACAGACAGGTAGGCAGAGAGAGAGATATCAGCAACAACAGCTACAAAAACACAGGAAGTTGTGTACGTCTGAAAATGAAGAATGAACAGGAAATTCATATTTAGTAGCAACATGATGTATGCAGAATGGAAGAAGATCGGCTACCATGATAAATATGGGAAACCAACAGCCAGGGATCCAGACTTCCAGGATGACCCAGAATTCGCTGGGAGGACAGCACTAGACAGTCTCTGAAGGACCGAGGGCTGGACTGGAACCAGGCCATGAAGAAGACAGCCAATAGGATAGTATGGCACTCTCTCTGGCAAACCTCTACACCCCAGAGTAAAAGAGGAACGACTAAGTAAGTTGCTACAGGAACATTTTCAAGGCTGCAGCTGGAGCACTGCTGTAAAACAAGTTGTATTGTGGGTAAAATTGAGCAGACAATTAAGAAGACAGTGTCCTTGACACTAAAAGTAAATCATAGCTGGCCTAAGGAAGAACAGTGACCTAGAGACATTTTCAGAAACACTATCTATGGACAACCAGCTGTACATTCAACAAAGTGACAAGTCCAACATATCCCTGCTTTACTGACAGATATTTAGAATGAGGGAGCATTAAGACTTGCCAAAGAAAACAAACAGAACATATCCCAAATAGGGGAATAGAACAAACAAACAGTAGAACATATCCCCAAGAGGGGAATAGAAAAAACAGACAGTAGAACATGTCCCCAGAAGGGGAATAGAAAAAACAAACAGTAGAACATGTCCTTAAGAGGGGAATAGAAAAAAACATGTCCCCAGGAGGGGAATAGAAAAAAAAAAAACAGTAGAATCCCCAAGAGGGGAATAGAAAAAACAAACAGTAGAACATATCCCCATGAGAGGGGAATAGAAAAAACAAACAGTAGAACTGTCCCCAAGAGGGGAATAGAAAAAAACATGTCCCCAGGAGGGGAATAGAAAAAAATAAACAGTAGAACATATCCCCAAGAGGGGAATAGAAAAAACAAACAGTAGAACATATCCCCATGAGAGGGGAATAGAAAAAACAAACAGTAGAACATGTCCCCAAGAGGGGAATAGAAAAAAACATGTCCCCAGGAGGGGAATAGAAAAAAATAAACAGTAGAACATATCCCCAAGAGGGGAATAGAAAAAACAAACAGTAGAACATATCCTCTAAATATCACAGCAATTTCTTCATTAACCCCCACCCAGAAGAAACTCTACAGCAATGAGAGAAGCCCTAGGAAGACCTCCACATTTAAGAGAGAGAACTATGTGATTATAAAGCAGCAAAAAAAAAAAAAAAAAAAAAGAAGACTCTTTGAACACACCCTTGCATAAAGAAACTTGAATAACAACTTACCAATGCAGTTGACTTTAGCTCCACCACTGATGGAAACTGGCACAGCACTTGCCACAGAAGACTTCCGTGAATACGATTCATGGACTACTCCATCATGCTTCTCTTCCAACAAGAAACTTGGTAGTGCCTGATCTGATGATGATGACTCCAAGGTGCTAGCACTAGATGGTGCAGATATAACTGCTGCTGACAATGCTGATGCTGTTGTTGTGGAGGACATGACAACCACATGGTCCTGCGTGGAGGCATGGTCCACAAGTTTAACAGGTTTGATTAGCTGGGATGACGCAGTTGTGGAAGATGACTCAACTGTTGCAGTCTGTTTGGCAGGGATGGTACCCTGAGGGAGCTGGAACATGATGGTAGTGGTTGGGGCAGAGTGAGCATTGGTCAACTGGACCATACGGTTCAAGTGAAGGGCTTCTGTGAACAAGTCAATAATCCTGAGGGTAAACTACACATAAGAAAATGCTATGTCTAAAAATAGCAGGGACCAACAAAAAAATCACTTTGAAACTCAAGCAAGAAGTTTTCTCTGGCTGTCAGTTCTCATACAGTCTTCAAGTTTAAGGGTTGGTTCTTTCCAACATTTTTTAAAGTGTGACAATGCTATACATATTGTACGGAAATGGAGCGAGGATTAATAAAATATAAAATAAAGGAAACATGAAACAAATGAAAAAACATGAAACAGAAAAGCTAAGCTCAAATATACCAGCCCAAAAATCTAGCCACCTGTTAGGAGCGGTTGGGAAAATCAGCCTCAAATACTGGCTTCTCGTCCTTTAAGGGTTAAACAAACATGATCTGACGCTAGCCAAGGTAACATATCTCACACAAACATGAAACTACATTTCTCCATGTCACCAAGTGTTTCTAGTGGGGGAAAAAAACTAAAAACTAAATGAAGTAAACAAACCATGTAATATTCAATTTTAGTATCCATGACGACTAATTTGTCCAGATGTGAAATGTTTTTAATTATAATTATGAAGAAACTGAACAGGTGTTTAAAATGACTCAACACCGCTGTCAAGAATTTTTTTTAATTTTAAAAAAGTTACTCACCAGGGGAGACAAATGACAGTGACCGTGTTGAAGCAGTGTCTGTATCCATGGGTATTTCTTCTTTCATGGCTGGGGCCACAGGGTAAACTGATGGAGATTAGTACATATATTATTATCATGAACCCATAAACCCAGCTTAGCATCAAGTGAAAATGCTTATATGAGAAGTGAAAGTTAACTAAGCTGGCATAGACTGAAGTGAACGCAACCTAATGTGGCTTTTCTGTGAAGTGAATGCTCAATAACCAAACTTATATGTAAAGTGAATGCTCACTAACCCAACTTATATGTGAAGTGAATGCTCACTAACCCAACTTATATGTAAAGTGAATGCTCACTAACCCAACTTGTATGTGAAGTGAATGTTCACTATCCCAACTTAATGTGAAGTGCACACTAACTAACCCACCTTATCTGTGAAGTGAATGCTCACTAACCTGGCTTATATGTGAAGCTTTGTGGATCACTCCTTTTGCCTGCACAGCTGATGACAATCTGAGCAAGCTGGGGTTGTTCTACTGTCTGGTCCTTGTATGGAGGAATCTTACAAATTAAATGAGTCTGAAAGAAATTTACACAAGAAAAACTGTTGCCTGTGTCAACTGAGCCACACTTAAAACATACTGTTCAAAAAAAGAAACGCAACATTATTGCAGTGGTAATGGACACCAAATTTCAAACTTGTACCAAAATTTTATTTTACGGAATTAATGTTTCAATCTTGGCATGAAGAAACTTTCAGACTTTAACAATGAAATGATGTTCATTAAATTTGGTTTGGACTTTTATTCTTTGCGACTGAGCCTCCGTTTCAGTAAGGTGTATGGCCTCCTCTGGCCTCTATCAGAGAACGACATCTCCTTGACATGGATCCGATTAGCCGTTGGATCTGTTGTTGTGGGATGACTGCCCACTCTTCCCGCAGTGCAAGAGACAACTGTCGGAGATTGGCTGTAGCCACGTCTCGCTGGCGGAGTCGTCTGTCGAGTTCATCCCATAAGTGTTCTATGGGGTTCATGTCTGGTGACATGGCTGGCCACGGAATGGTCTGGACGTTGTTGTCAGCGAGGAACTGGGTGGTGAGTTGTGCCCCATGAGGTCGAGCGTTATCCTGCTGAAAAATCGACCCTCGTGCAGCCAGAAGTGGAAGGACGTGAGGACGAAGTATTTCAGCGACGTATCGTTGGGCATTCAGGCATCCTTCAATTTGCACCAGGTCACTTCTTCCCATGAAGTTGATCGCCCCCCACATCAGTACACCTCCACCACCATGTGGAGGAGCCTCATCAACGCTGTTCTGGGCGTAGCGCTCATGGACTCTGCGGTAAACTCTTCTCCGTCTATCGTGTCGCTGGAGTACAAAAAATGATTCATCACTAAACCAAACCTGTCTCCAGTCATTCCCAACGGTCCATTGACGATGCTGGTTCGCCCACTGCAGTCGGTTCTGGCAATGCCGGTCCGTAAGAACAGGACCTCTGTAGGGTCTTCTAGCCCAAAGACCAGAGTCGTGCAGCCGGTTTCTGACCGTTTGATCTGAAATTCGACGAGCTGCTGACATTGACTGGACTGTGGAGGACGCAGATGCAAGTCGATTCCTGAGGTGACGCAGCCGTATGAAGCGGTCTTTGGCAGGAGTTGTGACTCTGGGTCTTCCACTGCGTGGCCAGTCTGCCACTGAGCCAGTTTCTTGAAATCGCCTCCAAAGGAGACTAATGGTGCTTCTAACCACATTAAATTGTCTGGCCACTACACTTTGTGACTGTCCAATCTGTAAACGTCCAATGATGATGAGTCGCTGTTCTGTAGTGAGATGAGCCATACTTGCGCATTGAATTTTCAACTGAATTTATTCGAGGAGCGTCAATCTTTTATAGGCATTCAATAATATGGTCAGAGAGTTTTGTGTTCAGTAAGTTTCACGGGATTCTCATGAACCTGTCACGAGTTATTGTCAAAATTGTTGTTTTGACCTTGACCTCTTTCATGACCTCACGAATCATGAGGTGAGTACAATTCAGGTAACCACGAGAAGTTAATGACCAGGTGGACACAGTCAATAGGTTGACTGATGTCCAATCAGCGAATATCTTTTATAAAAGTAACACCAAAAAAGTTGCGTTTCTTTTTTTGAACAGTATAATATGGATCATTGGAAGTGGCTAATATATTGAAAATGCAATGACATGATAAACATGGCTATGTAATACATTGTAACACCTGTCACTCAAAGCACTGCCTTCAAAGAAATCTTCTTCATACACTTCCAGACGTCAACTTGAATAAGTTTAAAGAAAGCAGTGGTCAGCCTGAGGTTGTTGGTATCTCCACAGAGTTTGTCCAGAAATGGTACTTGTGAAGCTTTATATGCTTTCTCTGTTCCTCATATGCTGGATACTTTTGCAGCAGATGTTCAGCTGTCATTTTATCGGTGCCATAGAAACAATCATCATTAGTTCCTATCTTTAGCTTGTGAGTCGCTTCACTCAAGAATGTAAGGACTTTGGCCTCACAATAAGTCTAAAGAAAACAAATGTGCTGAGTCAGGATGTGGGTGCTGCACCATTTATCACTATCGATAACTATGAATTGGCAGTGGTGCACCACTTCACATACCTGGGGTCTACCATTAATGACAAACTTTCTCTGGACACAGAAATTGACAGCCACATTGGCAAAGCTTCAGCTACCTTCGCTTGCTTAACATCGCGTATTTGAGGAAACTCCAAACTCACAATGAAGACCAAAGCTGCGTCATCAGCACACTTCTGTATGGTAGCGAGTGTGACAGAGTATGTAAATATATTTACATGTATTAGCACGTTTTTGCTTCCACCTGTTTCCCACCTCTCTTTGCTTTTTAATATTGACAGATCAGAGAATGAGTCGTCTAATTTTAAAATCAAGGGCAATAAGTTAAGACGTACTTTTTCGGTCAGGGGGAATTAATCTGAGGAAAGGAGAGATAATCAGAGTTATTCCCCCCCCCCCACCCCCCCCCCCCCCCATATCCGTTTGTTCGGAAAGTAAATTAGCTACAGCGAGAGATGCCAGATCAAAGCACGTCCGTTCTCTAGTGACGATTCTGCGGTCGGCATGAGGCACGAAAATAAGCTTTGATTCACGGATTGACCGCAGAATTCTCCAAAATCTGGGCGAAGGCGTTAAATCTAGCAAGTGATAGCAATTTTCTGACCATTTAATATATATACTCCAGCTTTTAAACTCAGTTTATCTAGTACCCACAGAATTTTCAGACATCTAGCTTCAAATTCTAGATCCATTATACAAGTGGAATTTCTTAGTGTTTCGATTGGAGATTGTTTCTTTTATTTCTGTGGCATACAGGTCACAAACCTAAAACTACCTAAACCTAAGCCTACACCTAAACCTGAATCTGAGAATAACGGATCTAAGTCCAACAGTACAAAAGAACATTCTTATATAAATATTAGGTCTTCAAGGTGGACCTGTTTGGCCTCTTGTTTACACCAGAAAGAGACAGAGTACCCACACAAAGAATATTAAGAATAAATTGTAACTGGACCTATAGCTATCCAGATTTCTTTTTCCCAATTTCATATACATTCAGCCCGTTGTGGCGACATAATCAAACATTAACATTTCCCGACTATCGACCATTTGTGGTGTGACAAGGAATTTTTATACTGAGAGAAGTTACATACCTGACATTCCTTTATGTATTGGAATCTCAAGCTACTGACACTGTGAGCACTGTTAATTTTCTTACCTGGACTAATTAATGTGACATAAACAGAAATCCTAATAACAGTAACGAAGTAAACGTTCCCCGAAGAAGAGGATTTAATCAGTCTTTGAGGAGCTGGGGTTTATTTTGCCAAAATAACACTGGATTTGCTGTGTGACCCATGAAACTATGTTCCAGACGTTGTTAAATCAACAATTAGGTAAGAACGAATGAACGTGGCCACGGATGTCTGAGAAGAGAGAAAGAAATGAATGAATAATTCTTTTATCGTATAAGCATTGTACTCACTTTGTTTTGCTTTTTTTTGTTTGCTAATACTGTTATTTCCAGAATATATTCATTAAGAACTCTATTCTTTATAGTATAGTCAAATTCTATACCTTAGTACTAATCTTTTGACCTTTTTGGGGGTTAATATCTTCTTCTAATGGGATCTTGTCTCAACAGAGGGAATTGCACTTAAGGGTCTACTTCTTTATTATTTTCTGTAATATATGATTTGTTATATTTTGCTATTTCGATAATACATGTGTAGTTCTTTATGATAAATAAACTTAACATAAAACTTAATTACATGTGTTGGTCACCTCAGCCCAATATCCCTATTCCATTAATAGAGTTGTCACGTTTGTGCGTCAAGTTGTCGTCACTTATCTGTGTGTATGTGTATGTGAGTGGTTAATAGTGTATATGTCAATATATATATTAAGGTATACTGTCTGATAAACCAATTTCAGTCATAAGATAGGCTGGATTAGAGTATCTTCTCAATCCAGGGACAGACTCTACCTTTTCACCATTTCACTCGTGAAATCTATTTCTTTACCTTATCTCTCACTGAGTTACCACTCTTGTCAGTTCTATTCAGACGGGACCTATCTATCTTAAATACCTATCTAAAATCTACGACAGCGAGACATGGACAACCTATGCTAAGCGAGAAAGAAGGCTCAATACTTTCCATCTACGGTGTCCGCGCCACATCCTCGGCATTTCGTGGAAAGATAAAGTGACAAATGTTGAGGTGTTGTCACGTGCTGGCCTTCAAAGCATGTATACACTGCTTAGACAGTGCAGACTTGGCCATGTCCACCGCACAGAAGATGGTCGCATCCCAAAAGATATCTTCTACAGACAACTGGCAGATGGCAAAAGAACAGTTGGGCGACCGCAGCTGAGATTCAAAGATGTGTGTAAGAGAGATATGAGGGCACTTATGTCACGATTGTAATTAGATACTGTGAGTGTGAGTACGCTATTATTTAACCTTAAATGACACTGAATCCCTTTAAATTGATTTGTAAAATGCAAGTCAGAATAAATGAATTCGGTATAAAAGATAAGAGAAAGGAATGGCATAATGTCAGACGTGCCTGTGTGCCCAATTCTCAACCCTTTGAAAATAATCTTTGTTGACTCCTTGTTTTGAATACTGTTTTTAAAAAAATGATGAGTAAGCCTTATTAAGTCAGACAGGTTTTAGGTCAAAGTTCATCATCTGTGCTCCTGATGAAGCATAAAGCCACCACTGTAGCTGGTCCACTCACAAGGAAGCTCTGTAGTTGTGGTTTCTGTGACAATTAGTTGAACATAATGAGGTTGCCAGCCCCATACCCAACCTCATATTAGTTGCCTTGTAGGATATGCTTGAGGGTGTAGTGGTTCTATTCTTTCTTTGTCTCCTCAGAGACCCCCAGAAACGATAGGGGGGGGGGGGGGGGAGTCAAATTTGTAATCATTGAATTGTTTCACACAACTCCTGAAGAATACTTAACAGCTAGTCCTAATTTTTTTTATAACTCACTGGTTGGAAAAACTCCTGTTCAATTTCTGCCTCCACCTGCCAAACAACATTCTCGTCGTTCGCATCCAGCTTCTGAAACAGAACACTGGTTCCCTTGTTCTTGAAGTTCTTGCCAATGATGAACAAACTGTCACCCCCTTGAACGCTGCTTTCTGATAGACTCATCCTGGAAATCTCAGGCTGGCCCACAGGTTGTGCTAGATGTGGGAAACAAAAAACAGTTTGAAAAAAAATTGTCATTCATGACAAGTTTCTGCTGCCATAAAGTTTCAGTTTGTCAGCATTTCAAAAAAGGAGAAAACACAAGAATGTTCTCACTCTAAGCCAACTAACAACTTGTGCAGGTCTCTGACCCCTTTTACCAACTAACATTCTGTGTAGGTCCTTTGTGTCTCTGACCCCTTATACCAACTAATATACTGTGTAGGTCCTGTGTGTCTCTGACCCCTTATACCAACTAACATCCTGTGTAGGTCCTTTTTCTCTCTGACCCCTTATGCCAAACCAAATTATTTATTATTTCTCAACACATTCCTTGCCTGATGCAGTTCCAACGTTGTGCCTGATCTCTTTGTTTCTCAACAGGCTAATGTAATGTTGTAACAGCCGTGTTGCTCAATCATCTCACTTCACAAGTGCTGATTTTACTTGTCTTGTTGTCTCATTAATGTCTGTGTTTGACACTGATAGTTAAATCATCCTTTCTGTTTTGTTGTTGTGCTACTTATGGAGCATAGAGCCACCACAACTGGTCCTGTTAAAGGAAGCTCACACAAAAACATTCATGTACTCTCCAGGTCATGGTTTCTGTAGCAAATTATTTTACACAATGAGGCTACCAGCCCCAGCCCCAGGCACTACCTCATGTTTCACTCGTCTGCCAAGTCCTGTCTAAGGGAGCAGTGGTCTTCTCACAGACACCACCCCCAACACTTACAAGCAGCAGACAGCTAGCTACTGGTAGAAATATTTATCAGTCACTTCCAAACCCTCATTTCAATCCTTGGAAGTTTTAAATCTGAGGTTAGCTGACAGCTCATTTTATTTGTTTGTTGAATTATCATTTTGCCTGTTCTGTCAGCTGCACACAGACATATATTAGCAGTTTTCATACCAAAATGTCTCTGGCCATGCACCTGTGCCACTCTAAAAATGCCATCATGAAAAAGAAACTTACTGCACGTGATAGGATTTGAGACAACTTGTAAAATTTGTTGGTTCCCATCTGACTTTTCAACCAAGCATCTCATGACAAGACGAGCCCGGGTGTTTGTTTTCTTCTTCTCCCTTGCCCGCTTTGGTCCAATCCTACGCTCGACATCAGCGTTTCTCAGCTTTAAGATACCCACACAGTCCAACCTGTAACAAATCAAGTCAATCAACAAGTTATAAACACACATGGACCACTACTATCTGTCTACTCAAGTCACTTCCTATATTTTACTTGTATATCCTCACTTCTACCTCTTGGATATACATGACACAAATGTCATCAAACAAGGAGCAATAACTGACACTGCCACATAATAAGTTTTATTTTCTCTATTCCCAGAAACAAAATAAAATCTAACATGGCCAAAACCAAGACTGATATACAAGAAATAACAAAAATGGCTGCCTGCTATCAAATCATCTGTTTAACAAACAGGATCTCTCAGAGAGTTGTAATGCTAATGTGACATAGCATTTTATTAACAAAATGGAAGTTAACTGTCTTTATCTTGACGTCTGTTTCATATAACTTAGTAGGATAGGAGTCAGGAAGCAACAATTTAAACATAGGAAGTAAGTTTTCCATCACTGTAGATTTTCATTTTAAATGTCAATCAAACTTTGAAGGCAAAGTTTAAGACAAATATTTTTAAAATAACATGGAAAAACAGATTAAGGAACAAAGTTATCCAGGAATAAAAGATATTAATGTACAGATCAAACGCAGGAGATGGAAATGGACTGCCACATACTATGCATTAAAAGAGACAGTCACAACAAACAGTTGTTACAAGGGAAAAGAGATAAAGGCAGAACCAGAGGTACACAGAGATGGCAGTTTGAGCACTGCATAACAGGAGGGATGTACTCTTCTGTTTTTCGACATCTATCGTCTAGGTTGAGTTGCCTTGGTCTTGAAGTCCCCTCGATAGTTAGGATAACTAGGTTTGTGTCCTTCTTGTCCCATGTCTTCAGTCTTTCAACCTGTGTTATGTTGATGTTCTTGTTTTCTTCTTGTAGGCGGCTGTGGACCTCTTGTGTAGACCGGCTGTTGTCGATCCCTCTCACAACTATCTTTTTGGTCTTCTTGAATATTTTCACAGTAGCTTTAATCTGGTGGGGCAGCTGGACTTCTTTGTGTCCGGACTCTAGTTCGACCATCAGTTGGTTTGTCTTCTCCGTCTTGTTTAGAGTTATGATAACTCCGTTGTCGTGTCTTGAAACTTTAGATATGCTTCTCCTGCCCGTTATTGACTCAAGTATGCCGATTACTTTGTCGTCGGGTAGGGCCCTGAGCGAGGCCTCACCTCCAGACATCTGGGTGATCTTAATTATTCTCTCCTGTAGTGCCACGTTGGATACTGCGTTTTGATGCTTGCGAAGTTGGCACGTTCCAACTTCTGTCTCAGATTGTGTGTACGGTCTGCGGGACGGATTCGCATTCTGGGTCGTCTGCATCTGGTCAAGTTTCACCGGAGTTGGCTGGTCACTGTATGTTGGTAACAGACAACAAGTAGCTACAGAACAGGCAGCTAGTGGTCCTTTTCAGGAACAATCAGCTCAAGGACTCGGAAAGCGATACCAACGAAGACTAACGCTAACACCCTATATACCGCAATACAACCGTTTGTAACCTGTAAGGCAGGAAAGGAACTCCATGAGAACGCCACGACACCATAAAAATACAAGCAACGACGAAGGATCCAGACAGTCAGCTAGTAGTCCTTTTCAGGGCTAATCATTTCCAGGACTAGGAAAATGATACCAGCGAAGATGTTAACACACTATATACCCCAATATAACCGTTTGCAACCCTTCAATGGGTTTTGGTTGAACAGGGTATCACAGCAAACTATTAGACCCAAAGAAAGAAAGAAAGTACACAGAGATGGACATTTGAAGCAGAACACTTTACAATTAAATTAAGACAAAATGAGATGTTGAAAGGCTCACAGTCAGACTGGACTGATAGTGCTCATCTCTGCCTTATGTACTTCCAGGCATGATGATGAGTGTGATGACAGTGATTGTGATGATGAATCACTGCCACTATTATCTAAAGAACTAAAGTTTGTGATGTTATTGTCAGTTGGGCAGTATGACAAGTCTTCACAACAAAATGTCATCGGTACTGTTACCTAATGCAAAGGATCCCGCTACACACCCACTGAGGCATATTTGGAATATGGTGTTAGACCCATATTTTCTTGACCATCGGCACAATAGAGGTGATGTGGTCAGTATCACGCCGGCCGCTTTAACCTTCCCAGAGTTGCTCTGGTACCCATTTCTTGAGGCTGGGTCGACCCCAGAGCCGTTTGCGGTCTAAAAAACCCCACCTCAACTGGGGATCAAACCATGGACCACCGAGCTAGGGAGCCAGTGCACTAACCACTGTGTTACCGCGGCTCCCACTGTAACCTAAACTGACAAGATTTCTGGGATATGTCATCCTACAATCTCTCTGTGTTATAGAAGTGGTCAATAATGAGTTTAGAATGACACAAAGACTGTCACTGGCCAGAATGTGAAAGTGAATGGTCTCTGATATATTAGGATGATGTTAACAGTAACTCTGAAGCAAATAAAGTTTAAAGAAATGTTAGCAAATATATCACAAAACCAAAGGGTTGAAAGATAAGCTGACTCAATTAACAGCAAAAATGATTGATGGGCGAAAAGAGGAGTGCACTAATCCCTGTAGTAAATCTACTGCAGTGGGCCATATTTTATACGGTCAAGTTTCCAATATCTGACACCTTCAGTACGATGCTTTTCAAGCTCTGGATCCCTATTTAAAAACTGACTAAAAGTTCAGAAGAATACAAAAAACAATCAAAATATGAACTTACTTGACAGTCATGTCATTTTCTGGGAGCATCTCAATTTCAATGACAGTTGTGTCCTCAATTTCCAGCTCTGAGCAGGTGGTGGAGTTTTTCCCAAACACACGACAGGCCTGGTAAAATCCATGAGGTTTCACACGACCACATTCATCCCCGATGAACACCTGCAGCTTGGCTGGTTTGTTGTAGCCAAACAGCTGCATCACACAACAACATAAAATACAGTTTGTTAATGAACATTAAAACCTGTCAAAGCTTAGTGGAAAGCAAAAGAAAATAAGAGTTATGCCTTACTACACACAAACACAACAAAATCTCTTACTTACTTAGTCGTTCTCCTTCTATCGTGAGGTGTAGAGGTTTGGAAGAGAGAGCGCCAGACTATCTTATCGGCTGTCTTCCTCCTGGCCTGGTTCCATTCTAGTCCTTCAAAGATTGTCTATTGTTGTCCTCCCAGTGGACTCTGGGTCGTCCTGGGGGTCTGGATCCCTGGCTCTTTGTTTCCCATGTTTGTCGTGGTAGCCGATCTTCTCCAATTCTGCAGACATGGCCAAACCATCTTAGTTGGGACTGTTCTACTTGGGTCTGCAAGGGGTGGGACTTTAGGCCTTGACGTATCGTCTGGTTGCGGACCATGTCTCTTCTTGTTACTTCAACCACCTTCCTCAGATACCTCATTTCTGAGGTTTGGATCTGGCTTTTGTGGGTTGTGGTCATTGCCCATGACTCGCATCCATATGTTAAGACTGGGACATACGTGGAGCGGTAAACAGCCATCTTCGTTTTCTTACCAACCTCTCTCTTGCTGAGGAATCCTTGATTTATGGCCTGAAAAAGACTCCCAACTGTTGCTTTTCGAGTGGCCAACTCTTCTATGATGCCTCCCTTTCAGTCTATAATAGCTCCGAGGTATTTAAAGTGGTCGACCTGCTCCAGGACCTGTTCTCCCAGCTTAATCTGATGTCTTCTTTCTTCTCGTGATATCACCATGGATTTTGTTTAAGAGCTGCTTATGACCATCCCTCTCTTCTCCAGCTCTTCCTTCCAGACTTGCAGGTTGGAATGGAGATGTGCCTCTGATTTAGCAATCAGGGCAACATCATCAGCAAATGCCAGCTCTAAAATACAGACCTGTCTCATCTTCCAGTACCCCACTGAATACTTTCTTGTTCTCTCCTTACATGCCTTGATGACATCGTCCAAGAGGAGTATGAAAAGATAAGATGACAGGATATCACCTTGTCTTACACCAGTGGTGGTCCTGAACTCTTCTGACTTATGGTTTGCTGTCCTCACATAATTTCTGCAAGACTTGTAGAAGCTCTGTATAGCATGAATCAGAGGTGCTGGAATGTTCTTCCTTGCCAAACAGTCCCAAAGTTTGCTCCAGGGGACCCTGTCAAACGCCTTTTCCAGATCTATGAAACAAAGATGGATCTCACTCTTATACTCAAGGGCCTTTTCACTCAGTTGTCCGAGTGTGAAATTAGGTCTTGAGTACTTCGGTTTGCTCAGAATCCGCACTGGACCTCATCCAATTGTGGCTCAGCTAGGTGTCGGAGTCTCTGCTCTAGGATTCTAGAGTAGATTTTACCAGGGACACTGAGAAGGGATATGCCTCTATGGTTTCCACATTGTCGATTGTCATCCTTTTTGAAAATTGGTGTTATGATGGAAATCTCCCAATCCTTTGGTATGGTCTTGTTGCACCATGCTGCCTGTAGGACCTTTAAGAGTAATAGGTTGCCTGATGCTCCCATGTACTTAACCATTTCTGGTGTTATATCATCATGGCCTGCTGCTTTGCCCATCTTGATTTTCTCCAGTGCTGCCTTCAGTTCTTCCATCTTTATGTCATCTTCACCATCATTGGTTTTCTCTTCTGTGCTAGTGTTTATCATTTCTGATGCTTCACCATGTTCACCATCCAGGAGTTCTGAGAAATATTCTTTCCATCTTCCCATTACTTCCTTCGGGGCAGTAAGCAATTTGCCTTGCTTGTCCTTTATAAATTTGAGAGGGCATTGTTTTTCTTTCCTCATGTTCTTTAGGGTCTTATAGAACAATTTCTGGTATTCTTGCGCATCTTTTTCTAGCTTTTCTCCAAATTCTTCCCAGGACTTCTGTTTTGCTGCTAGCACCTTGTTCTTTGCTTCTGTTCTGAGTGTCACATAGTCTCTATATTTCTCCATTTGTCCTGTTGTATTTTTAGCTCCTAAGTATTGTTTCCATGTCATTTTCTTCTCTCTTATTTTCTCTTTGACTTCCTCTGTCCACCAAGGTGTCCTCTTTCTCTTGTTCCCAAGTCGGACTTCACCACATGCTTCTGCAGCAGCTGTCTTTATGATGTCCTTGAATTTAAGCCAGAGGGTTTCCAAGTCATCAGGTTGTTTTTTTGTGTTGCTCACCGCTGCAGCAATAAGCCCCTGATATCTGGTCTTAATTTCTGGCTCTCTCAGCTTGTGGGTCTTAATGCTCATTTCTCCCGTTCGTTTACTTAGTTTCTTGCGTGATGTTGGGCAGTTCCTAGGCTGAGCAACTCTTTCAGTTGTTCTTTTGATTGTAAGCAGGTAGTGATCACTTCCAATCTCTGGCCCCCTCCAGACTCTAGCATCCCGGACATATTTGAATGAGCTCCTCCTAACAATACTGCACACTCGTCCGTTCACGGGCAGCAAAGGTGTTAGCATGTCGATGCCTTCAGGGAAGTACCTAGTTTTTATTTTTATATTTATTGAGGTTCTTATGTGTCCTGTCTAGTCTTCACTTTCTTTCCTTTCCCTGACGAAGGCCTTGTGGCCGTAACGTTGGCTATTTTCTTTGTCTTTTGTCCTCGTAAGACGAATCACATTTTTTCGATTTTTTTTCACACCCATCCTTACAATGGCATAGTCGATCACTGACTTCTCATTCTTTGTTGGTTCACATCTAGTGTATGAATGTATGTGCTTATGGGGGAACTTTGTGTTTGTAATGATCAGATTCTGCTCACTGCAGAATCTAAGGAGTCGCTTTCCATTGTCATTGAGAGTATCTTCTCCATATCTTCCGATAACTCCACCCCATCTAGCATGGTCATTTCAAACTCTGGCATTGAAATCTCCGAGAATGATAATTTCATCTAGGCAGATCCAGTGTTCTTTGAAGCAGCTCGAAGAATTCCTCCTTGACCTCTGCTCTCTCATCCTCATTTGGCCCATACACAATGACCAGGTTAACTATGGTTTCTCCTTCTTTTAGTTTTACAACCATAATGCGCTCCAAGGCAGTTCCATCCCTTGTTACTATCTTTTTGGTTTTTGGCCACAATGCAACCCACGCCCCCTTTAGCTCTTTCAGATGTGGCTACACCACTGTAGAGCAGCGTGTTGCCATCGAGATCCATGACTCCTTGTCCTTTTTTTCCGTTATAGCCAGGATTTCTAGTTTTGCTTTCCTCATCTCTTCCACTTTCCCATTTATACTTCTTATGTTCCAAGTTCCATAAGTCGTAGTCCGTACCGGTTCGTCGCCTTTAGAATCAGTCCGGTTTTCTCTCTTGTAGTTCTCGTAATCAAGAGTTTAAAGCAAACAGGTGACTGGCCTGTTGTACCTTTGCATGGTGGAGGGGCTGCCTCCTTACGGCCTCCATGCAGGCCGGCCTCCTCCTTTTTCAGCCGGGCTTGGGACCGGCCTAGGCGGAGTTACAACAAAATCTCAACAACAGAAATTTGTCAGTGAAACAATAAAAACATAAAGCAAGCAAATAAAGACATGTTGATAGTATCATCAGCCAGTCCTTGTTCTGGAACCCCCAGGGTAAGAGAGGTAGAGGGAGACCAAAGAACACATAGAGAAGAGAACTGATGTGAAGAGGACATAGAAAGACCTTGAGTTGATGGCACAGGACAGGAAAAACTTGGCATAAATTTAGCGAAGGCCTATGCTCCTTGGGGGAGGTGGATGATAACAAATGAATGAAGTGCAACATAATAAGCTTAGAGTATCCTCTACAAATTCACAACACTAAACAAAAATGCATGAAATGTCACAGATCCTAAATGAATGTTCAGTCCAATAATTCCCACTGAGAAACACTCATCCAAAATGTAATATGGTGATTTATGTTAAACTTCACATCATGAATAAAGCATACATTGTATTTTTTTTTCAATGAGGCCAATTTCTAGGATATGCTCATGTGTAGACAAAACTGACAAGAGAATTGACCTTGATTATGGGAAATCCCTGCTGACTGGCATCTTTGATGGCTCCTCTGCTCCCCTCTGTCTGGTATCGAGCCCGATGTTGTGGCTCTGGTTGCTCCAGAATCTTCAACTCCATGTTGTCCAACTTACTTGGGTAGTATGCCTTTAAACTGTGTTCCTTTTGCTTGCGTGTAGGCCTGACAGGCTGAGTTGGAACTGCTGCTCTCATCCCTATTGTTTTCATCACAGGTTTGGAGGAACTCAGTCTGTAATGTTTTGATCCCTCCTTATGCAGTCTGCAATTGTTCCACACAAGTTATAACATCTTAATCAATGATTATCATTCATTTTGTTTACAAATAAATATAACCAAATCATATTGTGTGTGTGTGTGTGTGTGTGTGTGTGTGTGTGTGTGTGTGTGTGTGTGTGTGTGTGTGTGTGTGTGTGTGTGTGTGTGTGTGTGTGTGTGTGTGTGTGTGTGTGTGTGTGTGTGTGTGTGTGTGTGTGTGTGTGTGTGTGTGTGTGTGTGTGTGTGTGTGTGTGTGTGTGTGTGTGTGTGTGTGTGTGTGTGTGTGTGTGTGTGTGTGTGTGTGTGTGTGTGTGTGTGTGTGTGTGTGTGTGTGTGTGTGTGTGTGTGTGTGTGTGTGTGTGTGTGTGTGTGTGTGTGTGTGTGTGTGTGTGTGTGTGTGTGTGTGTGTGTGTGTGTGTGTGTGTGTGTGTGTGTGTGTGTGTGTGTGTGTGTGTGTGTGTGTGTGTGTGTGTGTGTGTGTGTGTGTGTGTGTGTGTGTGTGTGTGTGTGTGTGCGCGCGCGCGTGCATGCGTGTAGTGTCTCAGATCCCGCAAGTGGTACAGACAAAAATGTAAAGATGAGAACATCAAAACCAAGGAAAGGCATTTTTACTGGCACTGAAACATCTGGAAACCTAAACAGGTGAAGGACAATAAAACTGTTAACACCAATGTTACACCAATGTTACAGCTGTCTTAAATTGTGAAGTGCAGAGACATGGAAAAAAACAAATAACTGCACATAACACAATACAGACTTAAGTACCTCTAGGCCTAGAATCAGAACAGAAAATCTTTGAGATTAAAGCAAACAAAAGGTCTGCTGCCCAACAGATAATAAACTGTTGATGGAGATGGAATAAAAAATACAGTGAGAAAACACTCCAGCAAACTTTATCTGGCACTGACATGGAACTCACAAGAGGGCAGAAGAGAAATACATATCAGATGTGACTGATGCATGTTACACCTGAAGAATGATGAAAGAAGCCAGCTGAGGGATGACAGTAATGGCAGCAAGCAACAGCTTCCCAACGCCACCCCACAAACCAAGTTCACAGACTAACAGACTGAAGACCAAGTGCTGATAGTTGGGAAGGGTAAATGATCAGATGCATAAATGTAACTTCAGCTACAGTAAAACAATAGATATAGAACACTACTGCTGCACAAACACACACACACAAACAAACACACACACAAAAGAGATTCATTCATTTCTCTCTCTGCTCCCTGTGGAGCATGGAGCCACCATTGTGGATGACCCCTTGTAGGAAGCCTGCGCCAAAACAGTTATGTGCTCATGTAGCAGTGGTTTCTGTAGCACTGTGTTTGACATGTGATCCTGATACCAGCCCCCCCCCCCCCCAATGTACAACCTTCATATCAGTGACCTCTTATACAACTTATCTACGGTAGCACTAGTCACATTCTTTCTTTGTCTACAAAGAGACCCCTGGGAGATACATGGGGCAAGCAATTTATACCTTCACTAAAACAACAACAATATACCTTCACTAAAACAACAACAATATACCTTCACCAAAACAACAACAATATACCTTCACTAAAACAACAACGATATACATTCACTAAAACAACAATAATATACCTTCACCAAAACAACAACAATATACCGTCACTAAAACAACAATATACCTTCACTAAAACAACAACAATATACCTTCACTTAAACAACAACAATATACCTTCACCAAAACAACAACAATATACCATCACTAAAACAACAATATACCTTCACTAAAACAACAACAATATACCTTCACTTAAACAAGAACATAACATACCTTTACTAAAACAAGAAAAATATACCTTCACTAAAACAAGAACATAACATACCTTTACTAAAACAAGAACAATATACCTTTACTAAAACAACAACAATATACCTTCACTAAAACAAGAACATAACATACCTTCACTAAAACAAGAACATAACATACCTTTACTAAAACAAGAACAATATACCTTCACTAAAACAAGAACATAACATACCTTTACTAAAACAACAACAATATACCTTTACTAAAACAAGAACAATATACCTTCACTAAAACAAGAACATAACATACTTTACTAAAACAAGAACAATATACCTTCACTAAAACAAGAACATAACATACCTTTACTAAAACAACAACAACATACCTTTACTAAAACAAGAACAATATACCTTTACTAAAACAAGAACAATATACCTTCACTAAAACAAGAACATAACATACCTTTACTAAAACAACAACAATATACCTTTACTAAAACAAGAACAATATACCTTCACTAAAACAAGAACATAACATACTTTACTAAAACAAGAACAATATACCTTCACTAAAACAAGAACATAACATACCTTTACTAAAACAACAACAACATACCTTTACTAAAACAAGAACAATATACCTTCACTAAAACAAGAACAATATACCTTCACTAAAACAAGAACATAACATACCTTTACTAAAACAAGAACAATATACCTTCACTAAAACAAGAACATAACATACCTTTACTAAAACAACAACAACATACCTTTACTAAAACAAGAACAATATACCTTCACTAAAACAAGAACAATATACCTTTGTATCTTTTATAAATTTTTAATTTTGGTACTGCTATTCCTGCTCCTAATTGTCCTTCTTTATCTTTCAACCCATCTGTATATATAGTTAGGCTATTATTTATTTACCGTTCTATATACTCTAGTGTTTTACTTTTTGCTGAAATTATGTCGTTAGATTTGCTTATGATCTTTGATAAGTGGGAGTCAGTTTCTGGCACTTTTAGTTCCCATGGTGGGATCTTTGTTTTATACCGAGTACTACTGTTTATTATATTAAATAGGTTTGGGTGTTGATCCACTTCATCCATTGTTTTCCACCCTGACGGGTATCTGTTATGGTTTAGTGGAATGTGCCCTATGTACTTGTTACCGCTATCAAAAGTTTTGTGTGCTGGGTGAGTTGGATCTTTTGCCACTCTTGCCCAGTAGTTGAATCTCAGCTCCTTTCTCCTTAGCTCCAGGGGTATAATGCCTAGCGCTATTTCTAATGCCTCTGCTGATGTTCCCTTTGAGGCACCTGCTATTATTGACAGTGCCTGGTTTTGGACTGTGTCTAGTTTTTTCTTATTGCTCGGGGTGGCTGATGCATAGACAACACTGGCATAGTCAAGTTTGCCCCTAATAAATGATTTATAGAAGGTTAACACTGTCTTATTGCAGGCTCCCCAACCATTCCCTTTTTATATATCTTTGCATGTTAATAAGTCCCCTACTGTTTTGCACTAATAGGTCTATGTGTTTGTTCCAGTTTAGTTGCTGGTCTAGTACCATACCCAGAAATCTAGTTATTTTTGCTGTGCATACTTTTTGCTCATTAATGCTTATATCATTTATATTATTTTTAATTACACGCCTTCTTCTGAAGATCATTCCTACTGTTTTTTTAACGTTTAGATTAAATCCCCACTTGTGCATCCAGTCGGATACTTTATCTATTTGTTTTTGTACTGTTTTATAGAGGAATGGGAGATTTCTTCCCGTTTTCCATATCGCAGCATCATCTGCAAACTGAGATAGGTTGTTTTTTAAGTCTTTAAACTCGTCGCTTAGGTGTTGACCATAATCGTGAATATAGATGGTGATATTACTGATCCCTGTGAGATTCCATTCTCTTGTTCATAAACCTCAGATCTATCATTGTTTATTTGTACCGTGAAGTATCTATCCTGCAGGAAGTTTTCTAAATAATTGTAAGTTCTGCCTACTATACCTAATTTCCTGATCTTATACAGTGCACCCTCCCTCCAACACTCATCATATGCTCTTCCTACATCAAGGAATATTGCTACTGTCTTTTCATTCCTTTTGAAGCCCGTTTTAACATCATGTTCCAGCTTCAACAGTTGCTCGATTGTACTACGATGGCTTCTAGAATTTTTCCTAGATGCAATGTTAACGATATTGGCCTGCGTGAGCTGACATCGTGTGTTTCCTTATCTGGCTTTAGTATGGGGATAACTACTACTGTCTTCCATGAACATGGTATTTTTCCCGTGTGCCAGATTTTGTTGTAGAGGGACGCAATCACCCTTAGAGTTGTATTTGGTACCTTTTTGAGGATTTCATAGCTCAGAATGTCTTGACCAGAAGTGGCATTGGTTTTTCCTGCTAAAGCTCTTTCTATTTCATCTACTGTAATATCTACATTTAAATAATTAGCGTCCTGTGTGCTGTCCGTATTTTCTTCTTCTAATTTTTAAAAGTGTTTTTCGCCTATTAATTTCTGCCTTATCTATACTGTCTATTGATCTAACCTGATAGAAGTATTTAGCTAGTATGTTAGCTTTTTCTCTATCTGTTTCAGCTCTCTCGAGGATTTTAATTGTTGGAATTTTAAATTTCTTGTTGTTTCCTCCTTTAATTGCTTATAGTTTACTCCAAACTGTAGTTACTTGTGACCTATGGTTTAATGTTTGACAAAATGTTCAACTCTTTTCTTTAGTTATGAATATTATTTTATTTGTTTCATTTCTTATTTTTTTTATAGTTTGTGTAATTTTCTTCCTTTTTGGTTTTTCTATACTTTATCAGGGCCCTTTCCCTCAATTTCAGTTGTTCTGAGCATCTGTATGTCCACCATGGTACTGGATTTTTATCTTTGTTTCTTTTCCTATCTTTACCTTTTTGTGTTGGTTTTAAGTGATCAGGCATATTCCTGTTTGGTATATATTTTATTGCTATTTTTAAAATCTCATTTGTTAGTTTTTCTGCAAATATATCTACATTGTTAGATTCAATTTGTTCTATGCTTAGTTTACTTAGTTCCAATTGGAAGGACTCCCAGTTTGCTTTTTTAAAGTTGAATGTAGGTTTGGAGCTTCTTGGACTAGTTCTGTATTTGTCGTTTAGGTTTATTTCTATGGGTAAGTGGTCTGAGCTGGAGTTACACTAAAACAAGAACAATTTACCTTCATTAAATCAAGAACATAACAATATACCTTCACTGAAAAACAAAAACAATTTACCTTCACTAAAACAAGAACAAAACAATATACCTTCACTAAAACAAGAACATAACAATATACCTTCACTAAAACAAGAACATAACAATATACCTTCACTAAAACAAGAACATAACCATATACCTTCACTAAAACAAGAACATAACAATATACCTTCACTAAAACAATAACATAACAATATACCTTCACTAAAACAAGAACATAACAATATACCTTCACTAAAACAAGAACATAGCAATATACCTTCACTAAAACAAGACCATAACAATATACCTTCACTAAAACAAGAACATAACAATATACTTTCACTAAAACAAGAACATAATATACCTTCACTAAAACAAGAACATAACAATATACCTTCACTAAAACAAGAACATAACAATATACCTTCACTAAAACAAGAACATAACAATATACCTTCACTAAAACAAGAACAAAACAATATACCTTCACTAAAACAAGAACATAACAAAATACCTTCATTAAAACAAGAACATAGCAATATACCTTCACTAAAACAAGAACATAACAATATACCTTCACTAAAACAAGAACATAACAATATACCTTCACTAAAACAAGAACATAACAATATACCTTCACTAAAACAAGAACAAAACAATATACCTTCACTAAAACAAGAACATAACAATATACCTTCACTAAAACAAGAACAATATACCTTCACTAAAACAAGAACATAACAATATACCTTCACTAAAACAAGAACATAACAATATACCTTCACTAAAACAAGAACATAACAATATACCTTCACTAAAACAAGAACATAACAATATACCTTCACTAAAACAAGAACATAACAATATACCTTCACTAAAACAAGAACATAACAATATACCTTCACTAAAACAAGAACATAACAATATACCTTCACTAAAACAAGAACATAACAATATACCTTCACTAAAACAAGAACATAACAATATACCTTCACTAAAACAAGAACATAACAATATACCTTCACTAAAACAAGAACATAACAATATACCTTCACTAAAACAAGAACATAACAATATACCTTCACTAAAACAAGAACAAAACAATATACCTTCACTAAAACAAGAACAAAACAATATACCTTCACTAAAACAAGAACAATATACCTTCACTAAAACAAGAACATAACAATATATCTTCACTAAAACAAGAACATAACAATATACCTTCACTAAAACAAGAACATAACAATATACCTTCACTAAAACAAGAACATAACAATATACCTTCACTAAAACAAGAACATAACAATATACCTTCACTAAAACAAGAACATAACAATATACCTTCACTAAAACAAGAACATAACAATATACCTTCACTAAAACAAGAACATAACAATATACCTTCACTAAAACAAGAACATAACAATATACCTTCACTAAAACAAGAACATAACAATAGCCAGCAATGAGCAGAGTAAGTAAAAAGAAAACTTTGACAGTAAATTTATTCACATAAACAAATCCTTAGTATAAGACTAAAGCAACACGTTGTACACAGACATGATCACCTACACCAGCAGACACAACATTTGAAGCAGAAGAGCACATTATTCAATTAAATGTCTTTTTTTTTTGAAAGATCTAGAAATGAAACTGTAAACTACTGCACTCAGCCAAACTGCCCTGATTATAGCTATTTCCCTCCTGCCACCTTTTTTTCTGTCACCAAACGTGTTTTGGCCACTGAATTCCTATCCCAGTAATGGAAGCTTCACTGCCGCCTCCACAGCACAATGATTTCTGACAGCCTATTTGCTTTTCACATTACTAGTTTTTAAAATTGTCTAATGTGCATTCCATTAATAATTCCATTTAGTTCACAGCCAGCACTTGCTCAGTCTGCTGTTATGCAAAGTGTGTCAATAGCACGGAGCTTCCATGTGCTTTGATTGTCAGTCAATTACTTTATTCTTAAAAAAAAAACATACAAGTGGTACTAGTAGCTCTCTTGCTCCAACATTTGCTTTAGTAACTTGTTCTCAAAGTCCACATCCTACACCATAACTAATTAATAAACCTGCTGCATTTAGCACAGTCAAACGTGTGATTTATATCTGTATGGATTTGTTGGATCTTCAATTCTGTGATCACAGTGTAGCAGCTTGACAGTTTTCAAATACATGACCACCAAAGGTTTCACTTCACAGTCTATCACAGTTAGCAACTTGACAGTTTTCAAATAAATGACCACCAAAGGTTTCACTTCACAGTCTATCACAGTTAGCAACTTGACAGTTTTCAAATACACGACCACCAAAGGTTTCACTTCACAGTCTATCACAGTTAGCAACTTGACAGTTTTCAAATAAATGACCACCAAAGTTTTCACTTGACAATTCTTACAATAAAACACTTTGATTTCTTCAGCTATAACCAGCCTCAAGATTAAAGTAAGGTAAAGGTAGTCCCATACACAGAGACTGCCATAGATTTGACCATACTAGGTCCAATTTTAAAAGGTAGGGTGGCCAGTTCATGTCCTCACTGCCTTTGCCTTCCCTAACTCAAGATCAGTCTCCAGATTAAGACAAAAATATAACCTGCATGATTTTCTGTCTTAAACTTTAGATACTGACAAACCAATAATCTCATGACTGTTGACAACACAAGTTATACAGAAAGATCCTCCTACTCACTATGTCACTGCTGTTCTATGAGTATGAATGTTTTTAAAATGCCTTCATAATATATTACATAGATAGGCATTAAAAAAAAACTGGACAAATAAAAGGTTAATAACAACAGTGTACTAAATGCCCAGCAAGCAGTGACCTAGATACACCAACTTGTTTACTCTAGATATCCTGTTTCCTTGACAAACTAATCCAGCCTAGACCATTAGCCTGATGTTTTTTTTCCCCTTGTTTTCTAGGTTTTTATTTTTACTTCTACTCCAGAACAAGGTTTAAGATAAACATTCATTCATGGGGCAATGCCACCAGAAGGTGGAGAGGCCCTTGAACCCTGAGAACTATGCAGCAGCTTCACTCACAACTCAGCAAGTTCAGCAAGTTCAGCATTTCAAGCATAACACACTCCACTTTTACCAGACTTCTAAAGGGCTTTTTGTCAAACTAGCTATCAGTTAACACAAAAATAAAACTACAATCTTGGACTAATTTAAGTCAGATAATGATAACACAATCTTGGACTAATTTAAGTCAGATAATGATAACACAATCTTGGACTAATTTAAGTCAGATAATGATAACACAATCTTGGACTAATTTAAGTCAGATAATGATAACACAATCTTGGACTAATTTAAGTCAGATAATGATAACACAATCTTGGACTAATTTAAGTCAGATAATGATAACACTATCTTGGACCAATTTAAGTCAGATAATGATAACACTATCTTGGACTAATTTAAGTCAGATAATGATAACACAATCTTGTGTTCCCTACTCACTAAATACTGACGTCGTCCAGGATTATCTAGTTCTCTTCTGCCCCTTTTTAAAAAAAATGTGCACTTTTCTATGTTATCCAACCATTATTCCTTGTGGTCTTGATCTTATTTCCAGCTATAATGTATCCAATTTCCCTTGCCTGATCTGATGTCCCAAAATAAGTAGTTGTTCCTTTTATTTATTTCAATGAAACCTAACAAGATTTCTCTGTCGACTGTACCTTTGTCAAATGGTATTCTACATTTTTTCCTTAAATCCACACTACAAAAGCTTCCAGCCCATTTTTATGTTGTATTATCTAATGCCCAGGTTTGTGTTCCCTACAAGAGGTGAGAAGAAAACACTGGTGATGGATATGGCACACACTAACAAAACCTATTGATAGCACTGCAAGGCAGTCCTTGTTCTGGAATCCCCATGGTAACAGAACTGGAGGGAGACCAAACAACACATGGAGAAAAGAAATGGACACAAAAATTAAATGAAGGCAGACATGGACAGACCTTGGGTTGATGGCACTGGACAAGAGGACTTGGCATAAGTTTGCTGAAGGCCTATGCTCCTTGGGGAGCTGATGGGTAATGATGGTGATCAGCTACAACAGCTTGTAAACGTCACCTTAAAATCCTAACTTCTTATTCTCATTGATCACCACTACCATCATCATTATCTATAAAGTATTCTCAAATTTCCCACATTCCTTACTTTAAACATACAATATGTTTATGTCGTTAAAGGCAGCCCCAGAAAATAAATAAACACAAACTTACAGTGTATCAGTCGTCGTTGTAGCCGTGCCACTCAAACCAAAGGTGAACACGTCAGAGCTGTTTTCTTCTTTGTTTCCAAACACAAAAGAAAAGTTTGAAGCTGACGTGATTGCACTACCAAAGTCAAATGTAGGCTCAGGTGATGATGAAGGATTGGCCCCTGAACGAGCATCAGCATTAATTGAAGGCTTGGCGATTTTCATTGGAACACTTTCATTCTTCTCCCTTGTTGTGTGGAACTCATCTGCCGATGGGCGTTTGTGAAAGGCATTCACATCAAAGTTAGCATTTTCATCATCATCACCATCATCCACGCCATGCATAGAGTCTGATTTTATCTGCAGGTCTGCTGAGCGCTCAATCAATGTTAGTTGTGTGTTGCCATCTTCACAGGCTGTGGGGGATAACAGAGGACTTGCAGGCTCTGAGCTGGAATTGGCAGGGCTGTTCAAGTCAACACTCAATGGAGTATGACTCCTTTTCCTTTCCGTTGATATATGTGTTAAAGAACTTAGGCGGCTTGAATGATCCCCTAAAATATCCAGTTCACTATTTTCTGAGCTACCATTTTCTGGCTTGACAGAATATTGTATGTTTAATGAACTCGGCCGGGAGCTAGCAATGTTTGTTTCTGTCATCCTTAAATCTTTTATATCAAATGCTTTAGATGCAGTAGAGGCAGTGAGGTTTTTCACAAACGCCAGTGTTGTTGCAGGAGAACTGTTCTGAGCTGAACCTGAGTTTGTGAGTTGTAATGATGAGCTGTTGTTTAATGGTATGAATGAAAATGGTGCTGTTGACATCTGTGTCACTGAAGAAAGTGTCTGAGCTGGGGTCACATTAACTGCACTGCCGAGTGTCCCTCCATTGGTCAGCTGTAGGCTTGACTGCCCTTGTAGATTTGTGGGTAAGTTTAAAACAGAGGGAAGTGCTGTAAAACATCAAACAATTCAAATAATTAATAATGAAAAAAATGACCCAAAAATATAAAAAATATGAAACAGTACAGTTTTTGTACATCTTGAGAAAAACTTTGACACAGAGTACATGAAAAAAAACTAAAAGTCAATCACTGTTTTTGGGAATGGATGTCCAGCATGTCTTTCAATCCTAACAAAATTACATGATGGCAGCTGTAAATTTCTGACCACCAGCCTAGCTGACATTTAAGAAATAATTCTGTTTCACTAATACTAATGAACATGTAATATTTGTACTAAGGTATCTCTAGTCAGTTTGATCATTTAATGAACATGTAACATTTGTACTAATGTATCTCTTGTTCATTTGATCATTTAATGAACATGTAACATTTGTAACTCCGCCTATGCCGGTCCCAAGCCCGGATGAAAAAGGAGGAGGGCGGCCTGCATGGAGGCCGTAAGGAGGCAGCCCCTCCACCATGCAAAGGCACAACAGGCCAATCACCTGTTTGCTTTAAATCACGATTATGAGCAATACAAGAGAGAAAACTGGACTGATTCTAAAGGCAACGAACTGGAACGGACTACGACTTATGGAACTTGGATCACAAGAAGTATAAATGGGAAGGAAGAGGAGCTGGTGGAAGAGATGAGGAAAGCAAAACTAGAAATCCTGGCTATAACGGAAACAAAGAAAAAAGGACAAGGAGTCATGGATCTCGATGGCAACACGCTGCTCTACAGTGGTGTACCCATATCTGAAAGAGCTAAAGGGGGCGTGGGTTGCATTATGGCCCAAAATCAAAAAGATAGTATCAGGGGATGGAACTTTGTCTCGGAGTGCATTATGGTTGTTAAACTAAAAGAAGGAGAAACCATAGTCAACCTGGTCATAGTGTATGGGCCAAATGAGGATGAGAGAGCAGAGGTCAAGGAGGAATTCTTCGAGCTACTTCAAAGGACAGTGGATGACTGCCTAGATGAAGTTATCATGCTCGGAGATTTTAATGCCAGAGTTGGAAATGACCATGCTAGATGGGGTGGAGTTATCGGAAGATATGGAGAAGATACTCTCAATGACAATGGAAAGCGACTCCTTAGATTCTGCAGTGAGCAGAATCTGATCATTACAAACACAAAGTTCCCCCATAAGTGCATACATGCATACACTAAATGTGAACCAACAAAGAATGAGAAGTCAGTGATCGACTATGCCATTGTTCGGAGAAGCTCATTCAAATATGTCCGAGATGCTAGAGTCTGGAGGGGGCTAGAGATTGGAAGTGATCACTACCTGCTAACAATCAAAAGAACAACTGAAAGAGTTGCTCAGCCTAGGAACTGCCCAACATCACGCAAGAAACCAAGTAAACGAGCAGGAGAAATGAGCATTAGGACCTACAAGCTGAGAGAGCCAGAAATTAAGACCAGATATCAGGGGCTTATTGCTGCAGCGGTGAGCAACACAGAAGAACGACCTGATGACTTGAAAACCCTCTGGATTAAATTCAAGGATATCATAAAGACAGCTGCTGCAGAAGCATGCAGTGAAGTCCGACTTGGGAACAAGAGAAAGAGGACACCTTGGTGGACAGAAGTCAAAGAGAAAATAAGAGAGAAGAAAATGGCATGGAAACAATACTTAGGAGCTAAAAACACAACAGGACAAATGGAAAAATATAGAGAATATGTGACACTCAGAACAGAAGCAAAGAACAAAGTGCTAGCAGCAAAACAGAAGTCCTGGGAAGAATTTGGAGAAAAGCTAGAAAAAGATGCGCAAGAAAACCAGAAATTGTTCTATAAGACCCTAAAGAACATGAGGAAGGAAAAACAATGCCCTCTCAAATTTATAAAGGACAAGCAAGGCAAATTGCTTACTGCTCCGAAGGAAGTAATGGGAAGATGGAAAGAATATTTCTCAGAACTCCTGGATGGTGAACATGGTGAAGCATCAGAAATGATAAACACAAGCACAGAAGAGAAAACCAATGATGGTGAAGATGACATAAAGATGGAAGAACTGAAGGCAGCACTGGAGAAAATCAAGATGGGCAAAGCAGCAGGGCATGATGGTATAACACCAGAAATGGTTAAGTTCATGGGAGCATCAGGTGACCTATTACTCTTAAGGGTTTTACAGGCAGCGTGGTACAACAAGACCATACCAAAGGATTGGGAGATTGCCATCATAACACCAATTTTCAAAAAGGGTGACAATCGACAGTGTGGAAACCATAGAGGCATATCCCTTCTCAGTGTCCCTGGTAAAATCTACTCTAGAATCCTAGAGCAGAGACTCCGACGCCTAGCTGAGCCACAATTGGATGAGGTCCAGTGCGGATTCCGAGCAAACCGAAGTACTCAAGACCTAATCTTCACACTCAGACAGCTGAGTGAAAAGGCCCTTGAGTATAAGAGTGAGATGCATCTTTGTTTCATAGATCTGGAAAAGGCGTTTGACAGGGTCCCCTGGAGCAAACTTTGGGACTGTTTGGCAAGGAAGAATATTCCAGCACCTCTGATTCATGCTATACAGAGCTTCTACAAGTCTTGCAGAAATTATGTGAGGACAGCAAACCATAAGTCAGAAGAGTTCAGGACCACCACTGGTGTAAGACAAGGTGATATCCTATCACCTTACCTCTTCATACTCCTTATGGACGATGTCATCAAGGCATGTAAGGAGAGAACAAGAAAGTATTCAGTGGGGTACTGGAAGATGAGACAGGTCTATATTTCGGAGCTGGCATTTGCTGATGATGTTGCCCTGATTGCTAAATCAGAGGCACATCTCCAATCCAACCTGCAAGTCTGGAAGGAAGAGCTGGAGAAGAGAGGGATGGTCATAAGCAGCTCTAAAACAAAATCCATGGTGATATCACGAGAAGAAAGAAGACATCAGATTAAGCTGGGAGAACAGGTCCTGGAGCAGGTCGACCACTTTAAATACCTCGGAGCTATTATAGACCGAAAGGGAGGCATCAAAGAAGAGTTGGCCACTCGAAAAGCAGCAGCTGGGAGACTTTTTCAAGCCATAAATTGAGGATTCCTCAGCAAGAGAGAGGTTGGTAAGAAAACGAAGATGGCTGTATACCGCTCCACCTATGTCCCAGTCTTGACATATGGATGCGAGTCATGGGCAATGACTACAACCCATAAAAGCCAGATCCAAACCTCTGAAATGAGGTATCTGAGGAAGGTGGTTGAAGTAACAAAAAGAGACATGGTACGCAACCAGACGATACGTCAAGGTCTTAAATCCTACCCCCTGCAGACCCAAGTAGAACAGTCCCAATTAAGATGGTTTGGCCATGTCTGCAGAATGGGAGAAGATCGGATACCATGACAAGCATGGGAAACAAAGAGCCAAGGATCCAGACCCTGAGGACGACCCAGAGTCCGCTGGGAGGACAACATTAGACAATCTTTGAAGGACCGAGGACTAGAATGGAACCAGGCCAGGAGGAAGACAGCCGATAGGATAGTCTGGCGCTCTCTCTTCCAAACCTCTACACCTCACGGTAGAAGGGGAATGACTAAGTAAGTAAGTAACATTTGTACTAATGTATCTCTTGTTCGTTTGATCATTTAATGAACATGTAACATTTGTACTAATATATCTCTAGTTAGTTTGATCATGTAATGAACATGTAACATTTGTACTAATGTATCTCTAGTTAGTTTGATTATTTAATGAACATATAACATTTGTACTAATGTATCTCTTGTTCGTTTGATTATTTAATGAACATGCAACATTTGTACTAATGTATCTCTTGTTTGTTTGATCATTTAATGAACATGTAAAATGTATCTCTAGTTAGTTTGATCATTTAATGAACATGTAATATTTGTACTAATGTATCTCTATTTCGTGTGATCATTTAGTGAACATGTATCATTTGTACTAATGTATCTCTAGTTGGTTTGATTATTTAATGAACATGCAACATTTCTACTAATGTATCTCTTGTTCGTTTGATTATTTAATGAACATGTAACATTTGTACTAATGTATCTCTTGTTCGTTTGATTATTTAATGAACATGTAACATTTGTAGTAATGTATCTCTAGTTAGCTTGATTATTTAATGAACATGCAACATTTGTACTAATGTATCTCTTGTTCGTTTGATCATTTAATGAACATGACTACAACCCATAAAAGCCAGATCCAAACCTCTGAAATGAGGTATCTGAGGAAGGTGGTTGAAGTAACAAAAAGAGACATGGTACGCAACCAGACGATACGTCAAGGTCTTAAATCCTACCCCCTGCAGACCCAAGTAGAACAGTCCCAATTAAGATGGTTTGGCCATGTCTGCAGAATGGGAGAAGATCGGATACCATGACAAGCATGGGAAACAAAGAGCCAAGGATCCAGACCCTGAGGACGACCCAGAGTCCGCTGGGAGGACAACATTAGACAATCTTTGAAGGACCGAGGACTAGAATGGAACCAGGCCAGGAGGAAGACAGCCGATAGGATAGTCTGGCGCTCTCTCTTCCAAACCTCTACACCTCACGGTAGAAGGGGAATGACTAAGTAAGTAAGTAACATTTGTACTAATGTATCTCTTGTTCGTTTGATCATTTAATGAACATGTAACATTTGTACTAATATATCTCTAGTTAGTTTGATCATGTAATGAACATGTAACATTTGTACTAATGTATCTCTAGTTAGTTTGATTATTTAATGAACATATAACATTTGTACTAATGTATCTCTTGTTCGTTTGATTATTTAATGAACATGCAACATTTGTACTAATGTATCTCTTGTTTGTTTGATCATTTAATGAACATGTAAAATGTATCTCTAGTTAGTTTGATCATTTAATGAACATGTAATATTTGTATCAAGAACAAAAATGGTGTAATATTACTTGATGAGAAAGACATATCAAACAGATGGGCAGAATACGTAAAAGAACTATTCGAGGACAACAGAGGTAAAAAACCATCACCAGATTCTAATGAAGGCCCACACATTCTCAGATCAGAAGTAGAGAATGCCATTCATATGATACAAAAAGGAAGATCAGCAGGCATGGATAACATAAACATTGAAATGATAGAAGCTCTGGAGAGCTTTGGTATAGATACAATCACAGAAATATGCAATGATATATACAATACAGGATATTTACCACACGACATGAAGACATCAGTTTTTATAACATTGCCCAAAAAACCAAATGCAACAGAATGTTCAGACTTCAGAACAATCAGCCTGATGAGTCATGCAATTAAGATACTGCTCAAAATCATACAGGAAAGAATAAAAAGTAAAGTAGACAGCGAAATCCAAGAAGAACAGTTTGGTTTTAGACGGAACAGTGGAACAAGAGAGGCAATATTTTGCCTAAGAAGATTAGCAGAAAAATATACAGAGGTCCAAAAAAGTATGTATATGTGCTTCATTGACTATAAGAAGGCTTTTGACAGAATCCATCATGAGAAAATAATTGAATGCCTCAAAGACATAGGTATTGATGGAAAAGATATAAGAATACTCAGTAACCTTTATTGGGAGCAAACTGCCACAGTAAGATCGGGAAGGAATTATTCACCACACATAGACATAAAAAGAGATGTCAGACAAGGTTGTGTGCTGTCCCCCTGCCTATTTAATTTATACACCGAAAACATTTTCAAACAGATACAGGAAATACCAGGACTGAACATCAGTGGAACATCAATAAACAACCTTAGATATGCAGATGATACCGTGTTGTTAGCTGAAAGCGAACAGGAGTTACAAGAACTAGTGAAGCAAGTGAACAGTATAAGTCATGAATATGGACTCGACATTAATATTGAGAAAACTAAAACTATGATAATTAGCAAAACAGACGATAAACCCACATTAAAGATAAGCGTAAATGGGAAAATCCTGGAACAAGTCAAGAGCTACGTATATCTTGGTCATATAATAACAGAAGATGGCAGATGTGAAACAGAAATCAAGAAGAGAATAGGAATGGCCAAAGCTACATTCAACAACATGAAACATATACTGACATCCAAACAGTTATCTCATAAATTAAAACTGAGAATCATAAAGTGTTATATATATTCTGCATTTCTGTATGGTGCAGAAACATGGACGATGAATAAGCATTTGGAAGAAAGAATTGAGGCTCTTGAAATGTGGATATATAGAAGAATGGGGCGTATCTCATGGAAAGAGATGAAAACAAATAAGGAGGTCCTAGAAAATCTAGGTATGAAAAGAGAACTAATGAGAGAGGTCAAAGTTCGGCAGCTAAAATACTTTGGCCACATAAAAAGGCATAACACCTTGCAGAAGACCATAACAGAAGGGAGAGTTGAAGGTAAACGTGCAAGGGGAAGACAGCGCTATAAGTGGGAAGATAACATCAAGAGATGGACGGGAAAGAGTCTATCAGAGTGTACCACCAAGACAAGAGACAGAAGACGTTGGAGATCCATTACAGCCAACCTCCGTTGTGGAGATGGCAACTGATGATAATATTTGTACTAATGTATCTCTATTTCGTGTGATCATTTAGTGAACATGTATCATTTGTACTAATGTATCTCTAGTTGGATTGATTATTTAATGAACATGCAACATTTCTACTAATGTATCTCTTGTTCGTTTGATTATTTAATGAACATGTAACATTTGTACTAATGTATCTCTTGTTCGTTTGATTATTTAATGAACATGTAACATTTGTACTAATGTATCTCTAGTTAGCTTGATTATTTAATGAACATGCAACATTTGTACTAATGTATCTCTTGTTCGTTTGATCATTTAATGAACATGTAACATTTGTACTAATGTATCTCTTGTTCGTTTGATCATTTAATGAACATGTAACATTTGAACTAATGTATCTCTTGTACTAATGTATCTCTTCTTCGTTTGATCATTTAATGAACATGTAACATTTGTACTAATGTATGTCTAGTTAGTTTGATTATTTAATGAACATGTAACATTTCTACTAATGTATCTCTTGTTCGTTTGATTATTTAATGAACATGTAACATTTGTATTAATGTATCTGTATTTTGTTTGATCATTTAATGAACATGTAGCATGTGTACTAATGTATCTATAGTTCGTTGGATCATTTAATTTTCATTCAATATTTGTCATGGTGCTTTAGAGAAATGGGAGGTGTTTTATTAATGGGCCAGAGATAAGCTGTTGAATTATTAATGCGTGACCCCTGTTGGTCCAGCAAAACAAATAATCCTGGAAGCCTTAAGAACCAAGGATGCTGGGAAATTTGTGGTGTACCTGTATCACACAACTTAAAAGTTAGTCTGATACATGTACAACTTTTGATCAATATTGATTTTTACCGCTGGGGTCTAAAGATGGATTAACATACAGGAATATGGCAGAGTTGTATGTCATCACCTTGTCATTTAATATGTACAGCAATAGGATAAGGCTTCATGATCCATATGGAGTGAAAATAGAGATGATGGTGATGACCCCAAGAACATTCAAAATCCACATCAAAAATCCTTTGCTCGTACATCAAGAAAATCAAAAAACTCGCAAGGCACATTTTAAAAATAAAATGGTATAGCGGACAAGGCAATAACGGCTCATGTAGTGGATTAGCAAATGACATCTCTGCTCTAACATTCATAATCTCTATGAAAGAAACAACTGTTCATAAACATCATTTTTATACCAACTCTCTGCTATCAGTGTCAAACATGGTCACTACCAACAGCTCAGGACAGCAAGATCATTTGTACATGAGATGCCTGAGAACAGCCGCCAACATTCTCACAAGCAACAAAGTGACATGAGGAAGCTGCATGGAATAACATCAAGCATCAGCTACACTCAGACAGCAGAACAATAATCTGGTCACTATATTTAAAGTCTTGCAGAAATTATGTGAGGACAGCAAACCATAAGTCAGAAGAGTTCAGGACCACCACTGGTGTAAGACAAGGTAATATCCTGTCACCTTGTCTTTTCATACTCCTCATGGACGATGTCATCAAAGCATGTATGGAGAGAACAAGAAAGTATTCAGTGGGGTACTGGAAGATGAGACGGGTATGTATTTCAGAGCTGGCATTTGCTGATGATGTTGCCCTGATTGCTAAATCAGAGGCACATCTCCAATCCAACCTGCAAGTCTGGAAGGAAGAGCTGGAGAAGAGAGGGATGGTCATAAGCAGTTCTAAAACAAAATCCATGGTGATATCACGAGAAGAAAGAAGACATCAGATTAAGCTGGGAGAACAGGTCCTGGAGCAGGTCGACCACTTTAAATATCTCGGAGCTATTATAGACCGAAAGGGAGGCATCAAAGAAGAGTTGGCCACTCGAAAAGCAGCAGCTGGGAGACTTTTTCAGGCCATAAATCGAGGATTCCTCAGCAAGAGAGAGGTTAGGAAGAAAACGAAGATGGCTGTATACCGCTCCACCTATGTCCCAGTCTTGACATATGGATGCGAGTCATGGGCAATGACTACAACCCACAAAAGTCAGATCCAAACCTCAGAAATGAGGTATCTGATGAAGGTGGTTGAAGTAACAAGAAGAGACATGGTCCGCAACCAGACGATACGTCAAGGCCTAAAATCCCACCCCCTGCAGACCCAAGTAGAACAGTCCCAACTAAGATGGTTTGGCCATGTCTGCAGAATGGGAGAAGATCGGCTACCATGACAAGCATGGGAAACAAAGAGCCAGGGATCCAGACCACCAGGACAACCCAAAGTCCGCTGGGAGGACAACATTAGACAATCTTTGAAGGACCGAGGACTAGAATGGAACCAGGCCAGGAGGAAGACAGCCGATAGGATAGTCTGGCGCTCTCTCTTCCAAACCTCTACACCTCATGGTAGAAGGGGAACGACTAAGTAAGTAAGTACTATATTTAAAGCCCTGTGACATTCCCAGGGGTCTGTGATGAGATAAAGAAAGAATATGACCTTTGCCCCCTCAGACAATGCATCAAATATGAGGGTGTGCATGGGGCTAGCAAGTTGATCATGTCAGTAGAAAATGTCATAGTAACCTCTGCTACAAGAGCATGTCAATACTTGGTGCAGACTTCCTTGCAGGTGACCAGCTGGATCCATGCTCTATAGAGAACACACAAAGGAGAATGTGGACTATATTTTAACATCAGCCAATCATCTACCATCACAAACCTTCAACAGGAGAAAATCTGCATTCAGAGCTAAAGACACAGAAGGCGCAAATGAGAAGACTATTAACTACTTAACAAATTTATTTGGGGGGGGAGAGAGAGCCACAAAGTGGGTGGTCAAACAATAATATAAAATTGTTATGTTAATATCAGTCTTGCTGTAATAACATGTGAAACCATGTGACTTGACATCTTTATTTTTATTAAGGTTTCAGAGAACAAACCTTCACCTTAAAATCTGCCCAACTTAGCCTGGTACCAATAAAAACAAAAACTAAATACTCAGATGGTTTTTTTAAGTAAACAAAATCTTTTTACATCCAAGACAAATGTATTAAAAGAAAAAGAGAAAAAGTATGTAGAAATTCTTTAGGGGAAAAAAACATTTTGTGCGGTTTTCAGTTGTAATAACATTTCTGGCCTTGATGGTCTTATGATGCCATATGTCACAGTTTCGTAAAAGATCAGTTAGTGAATATTCTGAATGACTTTCCCAAATGCTTTTTAAATACTAATTAATAAATAAATAATTACTGTTGTGTCCTGTTTGTGACTGTAGCTGATGAACAGAAGATCTCAAATAGCCCTGTGTTTTTAGTCTACCTTTCAACCGTAAAATTGACTCCATGCAAATTTTGTTGTTGTTGCTTTTTTTTATCTATGAATTAGAATCCTTGCATTCATCTGCTAAAAATATACAACTTTCACTCCATCAAATATAGATCCTTCTTTTCATTATCATTAATATTCTGGAAGGTGTTCTTTTGATATGAAACAAATCTTTATACATTTAGAACAAGGACTGACACTGCAGGAAAATATGATAGGCAGGGGAGGTTACATGAGAATACAAAAGGCAGGGGAGGTTACATGAGAATACAAAAGGCAGGGGAGGTTATATGAGAATACAAAAGGCAGGGGAGGTTACATGAGAATACAAAAGGCAGGGGAGGTTATATGAGAATACAAAAGGCAGGGGAGGTTACATGAGAATACAAAAGGCAGGGGAGGTTACATGAGAATACAAAAGGTTAGAGCAGCTTTCATGTAGATCAAAAGAAATCAGGTCCAAAATAAAAAAAATTGGAATCTACAATTCAAATGTCATGCCAGTCCTATTGTATGGCTCTGAAACATGGAGAACAACAAAAACAACAACAAAAAAGCTACATAGGATTGAAGTGATGTGACAAGATCACTTTTGTGGAACTAATGACAAGAACCAGACAAGTGCCAGTGGAACAAGAGATGACAAGAACTAGACAAGTGCCAGTGGAACAAGAGATGACAAGAACTAGGTAAGTGCCAGTGGAACAAGAGATGACAAGAACCAGACAAGTGCTAGTGGAACAAGAGATGACAAGAACCAGACAAGTGCTAGTGGAACAAGAGATGACAAGAACCAGACAAGTGCCAGTGGAACAAGAGATGACAAGAACTAGACAAGTGTCAGTGGAACAAGAGATGACAAGAACCAGACAAGTGCTAGTGGAACAAGAGATGACAAGAACCAGACAAGTGTCAGTGGAACAAGAGATGACAAGAACCAGTGGAACAAGAGATGACAAGAACCAGACAAGTGCCAGTGGAACAAGAGATGACAAGAACTAGGTAAGTGCCAGTGGAACAAGAGATGACAAGAACCAGACAAGTGCTAGTGGAACAAGAGATGACAAGAACCAGACAAGTGCCAGTGGAACAAGAGATGACAAGAACCAGACAAGTGCTAGTGGAACAAGAGATGACAAGAACCAGACAAGTGTCAGTGGAACAAGAGATGACAAGAACCAGACAAGTGCTAGTGGAACAAGAGATGACAAGAACCAGACAAGTGCCAGTGTAACAAGAGATGACAAGAACCAGACAAGTGTCAGTGGAACATGAGGAGATGACAAGAACCAGACAAGTGCCAGTGTAACAAGAGATGACAAGAATCAGACAAGTGCCAGTGTAACAAGAGATGACAAGAACCAGACAAGTGCTAGTGGAACAAGAGATGACAAGAACCAGACAAGTGCCAGTGGAACAAGAGATGACAAGAACCAGACAAGTGCTAGTGGAACAAGAGATGACAAGAACCAGACAAGTGCTAGTGTAACAAGAGATGACAAGAACCAGACAAGTGCTAGTGGAACAAGAGATGACAAGAACCAGACAAGTGCCAGTGGAACAAGAGATGACAAGAACCAGACAAGTGCCAGTGTAACAAGAGATGACAAGAACCAGTGGAACATTAGGAGATGACAAGAACCAGACAAGTGCCAGTGGAACAAGAGATGACAAGAACCAGACAAGTGCTAGTGGAACATGAGATGACAAGAACCAGACAAGTGCTAGTGGAACATGAGATGACAAGAACCAGACAAGTGCCAGTGTAACAAGAGATGACAAGAACCAGACAAGTGCTAGTGGAACAAGAGATGACAAGAACCAGTGTAACAAGAGATGACAAGAACCAGACAAGTGTCAGTGGAACATGAGGAGATGACAAGAACCAGACAAGTGCCAGTGTAACAAGAGATGACAAGAACCAGACAAGTGCCAGTGTAACAAGAGATGACAAGAACCAGACAAGTGCTAGTGGAACAAGAGATGACAAGAACCAGACAAGTGCCAGTGGAACAAGAGATGACAAGAACTAGACAAGTGTCAGTGGAATATGAGATGACAAGAACCAGACAAGTGCCAGTGTAACAAGAGATGACAAGAACCAGACAAGTGCCAGTGTAACAAGAGATGACAAGAACCAGACAAGTGCCAGAGTAACAAGAGATGACAAGAACCAGACAAGTGCTAGTGGAACAAGAGATGACAAGAACCAGACAAGTGCCAGTGTAACAAGAGATGACAAGAACCAGACAAGTGCTAGTGGAACAAGAGATGACAAGAACCAGACAAGTGCCAGTGGAACAAGAGATGACAAGAACCAGACAAGTGCCAGTGGAACAAGAGATGAGAAGAAGATGCTGGAGATGGATAGGACACACATTGAGAAAACCTGTTGGTAGCATTAACAGCCAGTCCTTGTTCTGGAATCCACATGGTATGAGAGGTAGAGGAAGACCAAAGAACACATGGAGAAAAGAACTGGAGACAGACATAAAGGGGATAAGAAGACATAGAAAGACCTTGAGCAGATGGCACAGGACAAGAAGACTTGGTATAAGTTTGTTGAAGGCCTATGCTTCTTGAGGAGTTATGTGGTGGTGATGATGATGAGAGGTTGCCCATTTTTAGAAAGAAACATGTTTTATCAGTGATGCCACTTTAACAACAAACACTGTTCCTGTGAACATATGAAAGTCAAATACAACAGCCTACCTTTAGTCTGTGTACTTGCTAAATTACCACACCCTCCAGATGACTCCCCTGTCAACAAACTGTGCAAATGTTTGTAATCCTTCTTCAGGCTGTCACTGCACGGTCTGTCTGCTTTGTCAGGCTTCTCTAATGGTTGTAGATGATGATGGTGCTGGAGGTGGAACTTTCGCAGCTGTTGCTCTTCAAACTCCTGACTTTTCTCCTCCTGCTTCAGCAATAAGAGAAGTTCTTGCTGCATCTGAGCCAGCTGAATTACATTCTGTGGTTTCTGGCTAGCACCGTGAATCCTCTGTTTGACATTCTGAGGCAACTGGAGCTGAGGTTCTACATGGGCAAAGCTTTTGTGGTCTGTATGAGATTTCTGCAGACCTTGTTGAAGAACAAGTTGCTGTTGACCAAGAAGCTGGAGAGGTGCCAGTTTCTGTTCACCAGCCTTTGGAACCTGCGGCACAAACAAATTAACTGTCTGCTGTTGGTGCTGATGGAGTTGGCTCTGTTTTAACTGCAGCGGCACCTTGGGCTGTTGCTCCACAGTCTGCTGTATCAGATGCAGCTTCTGTTGTGGTTGCTGTTCTATTTGGTTGATTGAAACAAACTGGAAAGGATTATTAGATACCTTCTGCTGGTTCTCTTGAGTTGCTGAGAAAGCCATAGGTTCCAAATTTCTCTGGGACATGATGCCTGTAGAGATATATTCAGAAGGGTGTGTCTGGTGCATCAAGAGCTGCAACTTTTCTCTTGTTTGCTGCAACTGTTGGTGGGGAAGCATCAGGCGAGGTTGGCTAGGTAGAGTCGCCCCCTTGATGAGAAGCCTAGGCTGTGACTGTTTCAGGGAGTGTGAGGCATGTTTCTGTAGCACTAGGGTCTGTGGAGATGACAAAGTTGTGTATGGCTGTTGCTGAGGGACTGAAGGTGAAGGATGGGAGAGATTCTGCTGAGCCAGCAGCTTCTGCAACTCTTCCAGTGAGACTATAATATGAGGCTGTCTGGTAGAATGACCTGCCAATGCTGTTGATGGATTGGTTGCCGAGGCAGCTGCAGGTGTCAACCCACTTAAGGTTATATTTGAGCCTGACTTATGTGTCATCACCGAGTTTGTTCCTAATTTAATACTGCTAACAGATGTAGGTGGCACAGCTGATGTCTTGTCAGCCTGTGAGGTTACTATGTGCAGGACAACTCCAGGTGAACTGGACACTGGACCAACAGATGTTCCAGCTGCATTTAGTCCTGGTGCTTTGGCAGCTCCACTTGTCTGATTAATCCCACCTGTACCTGGCTGACCAAAGAAAGAAGAGCTTGATGACTGGAGTGAATTCATAGCAGATCCAAATATCTGGGCATTACCTGACAAACCAGTTGCCTGAGGCAAACTGGAGTGCAGAATTGATTGTTGCCGTGGACTGATGCCTGTTTTCTGCATCTCAACCATCTTGGGTTGGTTCATGCCAGAACTTGTGAATAAAGTTTTTGGTTTGTCTTTAGCTGCTGGCGTCTCAGCAATGATAAAACTAGTCTGAGGCTGGTCATGTGTTGTGATGGTTGTTAGAATCAAGTTTTCAGGATTACTTGTGTGATTGTGTGAAGCTACAGCTCCTGGGTTTTCTAGGAAATTGGGAATTGTTACAGGGGCTTGTTGACTTAACTGGTCTTGATGCAGAAGCTGATTAGACAATGCAGATGATACCTGCAGGTTGTTATGAAAACCTGAAAAAATATTACAGTCTACACTACTATTTGATATGGAAATTGAAGAATCACTGGAGCATGCAGATACATCATTGTTAAAACCACTATGAAGCTGCATCATTTCAGATGTTGCAGATGATGTTTTCATTACGGGGGACTGAGATGCAGCATTGTAAGTTACTGCACTGCTGGTGTCAGAATTTTCTGCCTGAAACATTCCTGAAGGTGATGTTGAGTACATGCCTGGAGCACCGCCCAAAGAGTCCACACCCTCCAGATGACTCCCCTGAGAATTGTCATAAACTCTATGTGGGTCACCACTTTTTGTGTCACTCACTTGTTTTGACAACTCATTTCCTGCCTTAACAATGGACATGTGAATTTCCTCAAATGAGATGCCAGAAGCGATACCTCCACCCTTCTCACCAAGGTTAGAGGATAAGTCCATAGCCATTTCCGTGTTGTTAGCAACGATTCCATTACCATTAGAACCATGATATGAAAATGGTACATGAGGTTCTGAGTCCTGCACCTGCATTGGCTGATGGTAGTTTTCATTAGATACTTTAGAAGTGGAAGTCAAACTAAAGCTGGAAGATTCAAATTTATTTCCAGTACTTTGTTGACATATACCAGAGTCAAAAGTGGTTGAGGACAGAGTAGGAGTACAAGAGCCCAAACCCTGCCCTGACTGGCTCTGTTCATTAAAGCTGAAATGGGTGCTGGTATCAGCTACTGTATGGGATGTTTCAGGAAACCCAACAGCCGAAGAGGTCATGTCATTGTATTCATAACCACTGTACCCTGGATGATATGTAACAGAGCTCATGATGGACTCATTTTGTGGAACAGTTGAAGCACTGCTCTCTGCATTTAAGCTATTGACCATGGCCTCTAAGTCTAACTGAGAAAAGGTATCATCACTGAATCCAGTTTGAGAACATGACTGAAGGTTCCCTCCAGATGAAAAGTCTTGCATGGTCACATCTGAAGATGTTTTACTCGAGTCAGTTAATGCATGTCGTGGGCTTGAAGAAGTCGTCATCTCGTAATCTGTCAAGCTTTGAGAAACACTGGCCTGGTTTACTGACGTACAAAGGTCTGCTGAAAGTAAGGGATTTTCACTAGAACTGTAGCCAATGAAAGCTGAGGTATCATTTACTTGTGTAGAAGGTGGATTTAGTGAGTAATCCTTTTGCTGGTGTTGGCTTCCATCTGCGGCTGATGAAGGAAACAGAACAGAGCCACTCAAAGCAGATCCTAGATTACTTTGGAAACTCGCGGATTGCTGGTCGACGCACTGAGTAAGAGTAGCATCAGCAGTGAAGTTCACGTTTGGATCCTGCTGAAACTGGTTCAGATCTAACTGAGGAGGCTGTAGAGAAGGTGAAGACTGCTGGTAATGTGTAGAGTCCACACTGCTGTTATGGTGAATGTGATGAGTCTGGCTATATCCTGGTGAAGGTGTTGAGGAGTCTGCACTGACCACAGACTTCTGGAAACTGTCAGGGATGTTGGCTGAAGCATGTCCTGGAGAGTCATGGTACTGACCGCCCTGGTAAGGACTTGGCTGACTAGAGCTGAAGTTCTGCATGGATGGATTAGAAAAGGATGACTCTGAGCAGCCTGAACTATCTTGGTAGTGTGCTGGGTTTGTGATTATATCCTTCGTCTGACAAAGATTTGGCTGCTCTTGCAAGTTTAAATCTGTACACGCCTGGAGAACTGCTGGACTCTGCTGAAAGTTCTGATTGTTGAATGGACTGGAAACAGATGATGGCTGATATGCATCTCTGGAAATGTCAAAAGTAGCTGGACTCTGAGCTGCATTTGGGGGAAGTGTCCCCGAGGCAGTGAATTCATTTGCTGAGTTGGATGCTGAGACATTGGTCAATGTCTGACTGAAGCTACTGTCACTCAGACCACTGTTTGTGACAGCAGACGCTTGCTGTGTTGTGTCCAAAACTGAAGAGGTGTGAAAATCCTTCGAGCTGTATGACTGCATATGGACATCTGAAGAGCTTGTCATGTTCACTGAAGCAGCCTGGTAGTGGTCAACACTTGCACTGCTGTCGGTCTGCTGATAGATGTTCTCTAGCTCATCCACATGCATCTTTTCTGGTGATCTCAACTGACTTGTCACAGTCTCTATGTTACCCAGTGACGTATGATTGACATCTAGCAGACCAAACCCAAGACTGTCCTGTCCACACCCGAAGCTTACCTCAGAACTGATTGAGGATGTAAAAGATGAGGTTAATACGGAAGAATCCTGGAAACTACTGGTGCTTGTCTCCGACTGATTATGAAACTGTCCAGCAGAGTTTTCAGTGCCCATTAACTGCTGGTTTTGATGGTAATGTTTGTTTGTGTCAGAGGAAACCTGATACTGAACAGACTGTCCACTGTGACAGTACTGGGACTCACTGTCTGTAGCATTCTGTGAACTTTGAACCTCACAGCTAACACTAGCAGAGGCAGCAAATGTCGGAGGATTAGCTAACTGGGCGTCTTGAAAACCACAAGCAGCAGAGCTGGTATGGAGACTAGAATCAGGAAATAAGGATGAGCTCTGCTCATAGGAGTCATGGTGACTTAGACAATGCTGTTGTTGGATGTCTTGATGAGAAAGTGGAGGTACCTGGTTTGATGGTGTGTCACTGCTGTAACTGCTCTCACTGCTGGGGACACACATTTGACCAGTGTTGAACTGGCTGGTATTGGGGGTGTCCGGAAGCTGACACGAGCTGAAATGAGCCTGCTGGGTCACTTGTAAGTCAAGAGGGTTAAAGCTGAGGTTATGTGAATCAACCTTCTCATTTGTGGACATGGGCTCGATGTCCTTACTGCATGCCGTTGGGGTTGGGCAAGACAAGTAGTTTACCAAATCTGGGATGACTGGCTCATCTTTAGCCAAATCTGAAATAACAGATTGGTAAAATAAGGCAACAGAAGTTTTAAAAATATGATATAAGTAATGGAAGTTTCATATGGGCACAAGTACGATAAAGTCTACATTATCTAAGTCTTCCTCAGGGTAGGGTGTATCAGAACAGCACAGAATGAAAATACCTAACTAATCTAAACAAATAAAAAAAGATATGGGAAGAGTTCAAAATGAAAACACCTAAACAATCTAAACAAATTATTTGAGATTAGCACAAAATTGAATTGCCTAACTACTGTATATACTCAAGTATAGGTCAGTCCAATTATAAGTCAACCCCTAGACTTTGGAACTTAAAAAGCTTCCAAAAAGAATGACCTAATTATAAGTCAAACAAGTTTTTAGTTGATTCCAAATTCTTGCATTGCTTTCTGCAAATTCTATCACTTTCAGCGGGCAATTTCAGGCGTTTTAAATGGGACAGGGTTAACCCTTTTTTTTTAGAATCGATCGATATGATTTTCGTGATTTTTGTATGCCATGGCTTTCCAATCAGTTGAATACTTTCTTTGGGATCTGAGAAGTGACTGGTTATTTGATCAGAACACTAAAGGTGCTGCCGAATCAGATGTGGATATTGAATAAGGGCCCAATTTAGACTCTGATAGTAACAATGATGAAAGTAAATCTAGTGAAAGAAGTCAACAAGGTGTACTTCAGTTGACATTTGTAGGAATCCTAACATGAATTACTTAAGATATTTTGATAAAAACATTTAATGAAACAGCAAGTTTATATCTGAAGGATACCAGTATGTGGGTGGGAAGGGCAGATGGCAACACTGACTAGTTTCATTTTTTTTTTTTTGACTAGACTATAAATGGAACGTTTTTTAAGGTTCAAAATGGGAATGAATGTCTCGACTTACACTCAAGTATATACCGTAATCTTATCAAATAAACTAAGGCATCAACCAAAAAAATTCAAACATTTAAAAGTATGGTTAAGCCACAAACACTGGAGATTTTTACACAACTACCAAGCTTTTTTCCCTCTTCACCCTTCTTCTTCTGCGTTCGTCCTGAAAAGGACGTTTGTTCCATTGTGTCGCCGTTTACAGCAAAGCTGCAATATTTGCACCTTTTGGCCCAACACATCCGATTTCAGCATGGCATTTTTGGGACCGTGTTAGCCTTCCCTCTTCGATCCCTACTCTCTCAGCCAGACTGCGGTGATGCAGCCTGTTTCCAGGACCACCACTTGGAGGTGGAGTAGGGTCTTGGTCAGCTCTGGTTCGCTGACCCTGACGCAAGCAGTCAAGCTATGGGTCTCTGACTGCATTTATCACTGTTGCTGCATCTTCGGTCCCTCCCTCTTCACCCCATTACGTACACAATAAAGTGATTTACTATTGTCTCACCGTGACTTCCATTCTCCATCACTTGTTCTATCGCTGATGTATTATTATTGATGAACTCAGTCAATGCGTCTTTCATTGAGGAATCCATACTGGCCCCTGAATAAAAAAGAAGAGCAATGGTATTCAACTTTACATTTTTTTAAAGTAAAATCTTTGGAGAAAAAAAAAATCAGTCACAATTTGGCAGAACACAGCATGAAGCACTAGTGTGGATGTAATATCATGAAGGAAAAAAATAAAGGCTGTAACAGCATTTTAAGGTACTGACAAACATCTTTCAATTGAAGACATTAACAAAATAAATAAACAAAAATTAAGTTTACAATTTTGAAAACAAATACTACTGCCTTTTTCTAAACTTGTGCAGCAACAAACTGATAATAAAAATTATTAGAAAAGAAAAAAAAGAAACAAAAGTAATAATAAACAAATGGTTAGAACAGTTTCTGAACAAGAAGGTTTTTAGTGAGGAGCCTCAAATGAAGAATTTGGAGCTAATGTAATAACAGCTCACCAAGAGTTCATAGTGACATCATAGCTATGCTATGGACCCGTGAAGGAAAGCGAAAGAGAGGCCGACCAAAAACAACTTGGCGGAGAACTGTGGAGGCCGAGATGCAACGGAATGAACCAGAGCTGGGGCACTGCACGAAGGACGGCCGCCGACCAAGCAAAATGGAAGCAGTTTGTTGCTGCTCTACAAAACGCCACCAGGCGTGATGGCCACTGACTGGTTTGAAAGTCGACGGCTAAGGATCAAGGAAGAAGAATAATTCATAAGAAACGTATTCCATAGCCAGGAAGTTCATCCTAATTAGCAAATTTATCATTCCTTGTATGAGAATATGCCGGAGTACTGAATAATGTACTTGTGAACAATGTTAACGTATATATAACTGCTACAAAGTCCTCGCGAACAATGTACACAAATCTAAAATTGCTAAAAAGTCCTCACGATAATAGGAAACTCTATACAGAGCGATACAACAGGAGGCAATCTGATCATCAGAAGGGTCCCCCCATCGATCAAGTGTTTCGGCCCTTTTACTCTCCTTTACACTCTAAGGGAGGCGGGCCCACTTGGGTCATGACTCCCAAGTGTCTCAGCCTCCTATTGTCTTGTATTGAAAATAAACCCATTCAACTCCGCCAGCACGCTAGCAACTAAAATTCTGTGCCCAACACCTCTTATAATATACGCCGCGTCAGTCACAGCCCTTTCATCAGTACACCGAAAAACTCAACGTATTGTAGACTTAGAAAAATTCCTGATGTTTTCTATACTGCAGAGTTTACTGTCCCGAGTTCCATAGCCCATTGCGGTTGTTCCACAGCCAGCATGATGCCTTTTCGGCAGTTTCACTAAGCCTCTTCAGTGCCCTTGTTCTCGACTGTCCCTTCAGCCCCAACAGTTTCAATAAATCATACACTGATGCAGCCACGAGCCCTCTTGCGCCCACCTCAACAGCCATGACCCTTGCAGTGAACCCATCATGTCTCAGATCCGCGGCCAGATCACTATACTTGGCCACTTTGAACGAATGTTGCTCGTCCAATCTGGATTCAAATGGCATGGTCAGTTCAACCAGTATAACCTGAAGCGATGCTGAAGAATGAAGCACTATATCCGGCCGTCTCTGCGATTTTCTGATACTCTCTGGATATGCCCCTCGTCCAGGTAGGTCTACCACCATCTCCCAGTCGTTTGCACAGTCAAGAAGAGATGGTAAACTGCTACTTGGTTTACTCGGTTTGGGGTATGCTGACTTTCCTGCTCTGAGAAAGTATGTATTTGCGGTGCTCGGCCTGGCTTTGCTATTCGCCTTCATCCTTGCCAGGTCTATTGTCGCAGCCAGCTCATTTAGCACTTTGTTGTGGCGCCAAGTGTATCGCCCTTGCCCTAATGACACCTTGCACGCTGAGAGCACGTGTTCAAGTGTCTGCCTCCCCTGGCACAGGGGGCACTGCTCATCATCCGGCTTTCCCCATCTCACAAGGTCTGTGGCCGACGGCAGCAGATCTAATAAAGAAGCTGAGTCTAAGAGGTGCCATACGCCATATATCATTCCATGTCAAGGACCTTTGCAGGGCTCCTTCCCATGTAGTCCATTGGTCTTGTTGGGCCTGCTGCATCGCCTTTTGCACCCTCTTACCATTCTCAGCTCCTCATATTTCCTGAATTACCATGTCTCTGCGCTCCCTGCTTGATGCCTTGGACCACCAGCGAATGTCTCCATGGCCAAATCCCCGCCTATACGTCTGAGTGTATCCGATTACCTCCATTAGTTTGAGCGACTCTTGGGCAGCATCAACAGCTTCTTCCACTTTCTACTTCCTCCCTGTTTTCAGTGTGGGTTGAATGGACTTAACCACGTCATCTACCGACTCGCGCAGCATCATTGTGAGTCTTGCCTTTCCTACTTTGTACTCTCACCACGGAAAACCATGTCATCGGTCTTAGAAAAATAATCAAAATAGGAACATGGAACGTCAGAAGCTTATACCAAGGAAAACAGTACATAGTGAAGAACGAGATGGAAAGGCTAAACATCGATATCCTGGGCATCTCAGAGCACAGATGGTCGGGCCAGGGACACTTTTCGATTCCATCAGGAGGAACATTCATATACTCAGGCAAAGAGAGAGGAGGTCAGAGCGGCGTCGGCTTCTACCTGTCTAAAAGGACAGCTGCCTCCCTATTAGGATATAATCCCATAAATGACCGCATTGTCACAATCAGACTGAAAGGAAAAAGAAAGAACATCACAATTATACAAACATATGCGCCAACAGCAGCTGCTGAAGAACAGGAAATTGAAGATTTTTACAATGAACTGCAAAATGCATTAGAGAAAGCAAATAAGCAAGATATTAGGATAATAATGGGAGATTTTAATGCCAAAGTTGGAAACGAAAGATTAGAACATGAAAAAAGAGTGAAAGGAAGTTATGGATTGGGCCAGAGAAATGAGAGAGGAGAACGCTTGACAACATTCTGCCTAGAAAACAACCTAGTCATCACGAATACTCTTTTTATGCAACACCCTAGAAGACTATATACATGGACGTCACCGGACGGAAAAAGCAAGAACCAAATAGATTATATCTTAATACAACAAAGGTGGCGATCTTGTATCTCATCCATCAAGACGTTCCCAGGAGCAGACTGTGACTCCGACCATGAACTTCTTGCTGCAAACTTCAAGATCAAATTGAAAAAAGTCGTTACAAGCGACAAAGTAATACGTTATGACACAAGCGCCATACCAGAAGAGTACAGTGTCGATATTCAGAACAAATTTGACATTCTTATGGCAGTACAGGAGGAAATGACACCAGATGAACTTGCTAATAACATCAGAGATGTATATATTACAAATGCACAGAGGTTAATTCCTAAAAGAAGTATAAAGAGACGAGAATACATCTCAGACGAAACACTGAAGTTGGTGGTAGAGAGAAGAAAAATGAAGTCCAAAAAAGATACAGAAAATCAGGAGTTGTACAAGGAATACACAAAGCAGATTAAAAAACGAGTCAGACAAGACAAACAACAATACATAAACGACACCTGCAGGAAAATAGAGGAAATGCGCGAACAGGGATTGAGTAAGAATATGTTTTCTGAAGTAAGAACATTGAAAAACAGCAACTTTAAATCATCACCCCGAGCAATAAACGACAAGAAAGGCGACACTCTAACAGAACGTAAAGATATTCTGAACAGATGGAAGGAGTACTGTCAAGAAATGTATACGGAAATAAACAAAGCGGCAGATAACAACGTCATGAATGAAGCGGAACGTGAACCAGAACCTACCATAGAGGAAGTCCGGAATGCAATCAAACACTTAAAAAGTGGAAAATCTCCTGGTTGTGATGAAATAACAGCTGAAATGATACAGGCAGGAGGAGAAGGCAGCGCTCGTATATACCATGCATTATGCTGCAAGATCTGGCAAAGCGGAATTTGGCCCAAGGAATGGAAACGATCAATTTACATACCCTTGCCAAAAAAGGGCAACCTGAAACTGTGCACAAACTACAGAACTATAGCTCTTATAAGCCATGCCAGCAAAATACTTTTACAAATCATAATGAAAAGGATGCAACAAAAGCTAGAAACAGAAATAAATGAAGTACAGGCGGGTTTTCGACCAGGTAGAGGCACTAGAGATCATATATTCAACATGAGGATCATCATAGAAAAGTGTAGAGAATTCAACGTTGACCTACATACTTGTTTCATTGATTACACCAAAGCTTTCGATTGTGTACAACATCAGCAGTTATGGGCTATTATGAAAAATATGGGATTTCCAAACCACCTTATACAACTCATCGCACTGCTGTACCAAGAACAACAGGCAGCCGTAAGAATAGAGGGGGAAACATCAGAATGGTTTGAAGTACAGAAAGGAGTAAGACAAGGCTGTACCCTTTCCCCTTACCTGTTTAACATTTATGCCGAGAATATCATGAGAAACGTAAGAGATGACCAAGAACACACAGAGTTTGACTCATTTAACATCGGCGGGTACCAGATCCCGGAAATCAGATATGCTGACGACACAGTCCTCCTATCGACCAACCCAAAAGGACTTGAACAATTACTTCTGTCCACCAAAAAACACAGCGAGGCCCAGAATCTATACCTAAATACCAAGAAGACCAAAGTATTGACAACAGACAAAGTAAAGACCAAACCAGAAATTGAAATTGATGACGAAGAACTGAAAAGTGTAAATGAATTCGAATACTTAGGATCAATCATTAACAGCTCTGGCGACTGTGCAGTAGAAATTAAAAGAAGACTTGCAATTGCTTCACATAAGCTAATACAGATGAAAAACCTATGGCAAGGCACAAGCAAAGAAACAAAGTTACAACTGATCAGAGCATGTATATTCCCAGTAGCAACATACGGCTGCGAGACTTGGACACTCAATAAAACAGTTGCAAAAAAGATTACATCATTCGAAATGAAATGCTACAGAAGGATGTTGAGAATACCCTGGACAGAAAAAAAGACCAACAGAGAAGTACTGCACTCACTAAACGTACAGGAACATTGGCTCCTAAATACCATCGCAATAAGGAAGCTGAAATTTTTCGGTCATATAAAAAGACATAATAGTCTGGAAAAAACAGTGATGGAAGGCATGGTCCCTGGAAAAAGGGGAAGGGGTCGACCTAGACGACGGTGGACCCAGGACATCACAGAGAGTCTGAACTTGTCTTTGGCTGATGCAGGTCGACTTGCCCAGAATCGTGATGCGTTCAGAGCAGCTGTAATGGAGACAACGTTCTGGAAAGAATACGTCACATGATGATGACTCTTCAACAACTGACCTGAGAGGAAGCACAAGCTTTGACTCTTTGCAGTATAGTGCTATGTCTGACAGACCTGGTGGTACCTCTAGCCATTTCCTCATGAACTTGTTGACCTTCTGCTCTATAGCTTCCACTGTACTGGTGCTTATTTCATATATAAGCAGTGGCCACAGCAACTTAGGTATCAACATGAACTGGAGGCACCACAATTTGAACTTTCCTAGGAGTCTGCTTTGGTCTATGATCTGTAGTCCTCTGTCTGCCATTTCTATTGTCTGTTGCACTGCCATCGAGTCTTTTAATGAGGCATTTTACACCCTGCCAAGACTTTTAACAGGTTCCTCAATGACAGTAGGAATTCTTTGGTTGGAAACCATGAATATGACCTCCGCTATTTTCCTTTTCCTGACTGATAGGCTTCTCGACTTCTTAGGTTTGAAGCTCATTCTGCACCAGCTGACTAGTTCATCCAGGCGTGCTAACATTCTCCGGGCCTGGTGTTCATCTGATGTCAGAATTGTTGTGTCATCCATGAATGCTTTGAGTGGTGGCATGTGACACATTTCACTGAACTTTGGACCTATTGCCACTCCTTCAGCCGCATTGAGGATTACCTGCACAGCCAACACAAATAGTATCGGAGAGATGGTACATCCCATCGCAATTCCAACTTCAAGGCCAATCCACTTCATTGTGTACTCTCTGGTTGAAAATCTGACAGAGAACCCTGCGAATTACAGCTTCAGCATTGCTGTAATTTCTTGTGGAACATGATACATTTCTAGGGCCTGCCATAACATCTGGTGTGGAACGGATCCATAAGCATTTGCTAGATCCAACCAGATTACTTGGAGGTTTGTTCTGTCAGACTTTGCCTAGGGACCTAAGACGTGCCAACAGTGAGAAATGCAGTTAGCGACCCATAGCTAGACTGCTTGCGTCAGGGTCAGCGAACCAGAGCTGACCAAGACCCTACTCCACCTCCAAGTGGTGGTCCTGGAAACAGGCTGCATCACTGCAGTCTGGCTGAGTGAGTAGGGATCAAAGAGGGAAGGCTAACCCGGTCCCAAAAATGCTGTGCTGAAGTCGGATGTGTCGGCCGAAAGGCGCAAATATCGCAGCTTCACTGTAAACGGACACAACGTAACCAACATCCTTTTCAGGACGAATGAAGAAGAAGAAGAAGACTTTGCCTTTTGAATTGCTTCCCAGATCATTGTGGCATGCTCTAGACACCCTGGTGTACCTGGGATACCTCCTTTTTGGATGGAAGTGTCAATGTAACCATTTTCCAGGAGGTATGTGGTGAGCCTTTTCGCCATCACTGAGAAGAATATCTTCCCTTCCACATTTAGTAGTGAGATTGGCCTGAATTGACTGATGCCTGTGGAATTTTGTTCCTTCGGGATGTAGACTCCATTCGCCTTTCTCCATTCTTTGCTTATAAGTTGGGTTTTCCACGCATTTTTTAGCAAACGGAGCAGTTGTTTGAGCACTTCAGGGCATCTCTTATACACAACATATGGGACACCATTAGGACCTGGAGCTGACTTGCACCGTGCTTTCTGGACAATGCTTTCTATTTCTTGCATTGTTGGGGGCTTGGTGTTGAATTCAGCTCCTGGCTTACTTGGCCATCTAAGGCCTGCCATGCTGCTGAGCGGCTCATCTCTGCGACCATCTGAATATGTCATTTTAAGGTGTTCTTCCAGGTCTTCTTTCCTGATGTTTAGCGTTCCCGACCGTGGCTGCTCAAACAGATCTTTGGCGAACTTGAAGGGCTCCCTGAAGAATCTTTCCCTATCCCTCCGTGTTTTCCTTCTCTTCCTGCACAACCTTTCTGCTCTACAAAGGGCATTATGTTGGCCTTTCAGGTGCTCCCAAACCTGTCGTAAGCCTTCCTTCTCTGCGGCCACAGCGTTCTTGAACTGTTTTCAGGCATGCTTCTTCTGTTTCCTGATCTCTTCTATTCTAATTTGTCTTCTACTTTTTTGTGGTGGGTTACTTTCTTTTGCCTCCCCGACTCCAAACACTTTGCGACAGTGAAGATATATTATGTCGCCGAAGATTTCCAGCTTCTTCTCCAAAGTTATCTGCTTCAGGTTGTTATCCAACTCTTTTACCAAGGCTTCGTCCAGCTGTTCCCAAAGGTCTTTTGCACTAGCAGGTGGAAACTTGACTGCATCTCTTTTCCCGTCCAAGAAGTGTGTGAGATCTTCAGGCAGATCAACTTGAATATTTTCAGCACTGTGGATTGACTCCTGGCTGAGTTCTTCTAACGTCTCACCTGTCGAAACAGAGCGCTGTTGATCAACAGAGCGCCGTTGATCTTCCCCTGATGAGCTCCCACACCCCTTTTTCGTTCTGTGGATTCTCATGCCTTTCTGTGTAGAGAATCTCCTACCACAGGTACATGGAAATTCCAGCCGTTGGTCACAAATCAAAGTCTGTGTACCTTGCCTGGTCGCTTCCAATAAATCACCTGTGGATTCATCATTCTACCCCCCTTTCGGTGAATCTCAGGGGCATCTATCAATAATATCAATACAAATAATGTAGACAAATCTAAAATTGCTACAAAGTCCTCACAAATAATTTACATAAACCTAAAATTGCTACAAAGTCCTCACAAATAATTTACATAAACCTAAAATTGCTACAAAGTCCTCACAAATAACGTAGACAAATCTAAAATTGCTACAAAGCCCTCACAAATAATGTAGACAAATCTAAAATTGCTACAAAGTACTCACAAATAATGTAGACAAATCTCAAATTGCTACAAAGTCCTCACAAATAATGTACACAAATCTAAAATTGCTACAAAGTCCTCACAAATAATGTAGACAAATCTAAGATTGTGACAAAGTCCTTGCGAACAACTTCATTTGATGTCAAAAAGGTAAGTGCAGAACACAGTTTCTGTTTTAAACAGCTTGTACATAAATGTCACCATCATAAAGGATATACCAGGAAAACAAAAAAGCTAACACAAGTAAATCTACACAGAAGCTCGCTGCTACGCTTGATAGACCAAGCAAGGCATTTTTGTCCTCTAAATATTTTATGAATCGGTCACAATCAACAAGTGAACATATCAGGCTCCAAAGGATCATTCTACACAATAACCTACGTAATTCAATCAAGCGTATTAACACAAACAGGAATACTGCTCGCTCATGCATGTCATACGCAGTGACTAATACGTGGTTGTACAAGGGATTGGTGACTTCATCATGTAAGATATACTGCTACAGAAACTACTGCTGCAAAAGCACATGATGATTTGTGCAGGCTTCCTGCCGCCGGGGGGGGGGGGGGGGGGGGGGGAGAACTGCAGTGGTATCTCAAAAGGGAGCGAAAAGGCAAATAATGATGATGACATAAACACAGGCTATTCCTGGACAAAATTCACAGCAAATGAAACTTGTCATACTACAATACTGGAACGTACTACAATACTGGAACCATACTACAATAATGGAACCATACTACAATACTGGAATCATACTACAATACTGGAACGTAATAAAAGTCCCTTCAGTCACAACTGACTATGGGAATGTACCTCTGATTTATTTCCTGTAACAGTAAGACAGAATAACAAACACACACAGCTATGTCTGAGAGCCTGTTGTGGGTAGACAAGCTCTACTTGAAACCAGTAGGAACTAGTATACAGAAACTCACCAACCAGACAAATTCATGTTATTTATGATCATACAGCTTCCCACACTTAAATGTTTCAACATCTTTCCTAGCTCGTCATTTCACTCCAGGACAGGGGGAAAAATCAATATGTGCACTTATCCTAACAGCTATTTTATCAGTTGTTCCTATCAGTGTTGCTAAATTCTGCAGATATCAATACTGAAGTATTGTCAAATTTGTCATCTAATAGCTTTCTATTGCTGCCATCGAAACACATGGAATTTTAATAATGACGAATATTATACTTGCATGATAGCAGATCAATAACTCTTTAATAACATAACAAGTAAATAATATGGTTGAAACAAGGAAGGCAAAAATAGATGTATAAATCTGACAACATGAATAATCGAACAAGAGAATAAATTACACAAGGTAAAAGTCGCTCCAGAGCAGGTACTGCTGTAGAGGAGTGAAGTGATAAGGCTTCACAATACTAGGTCTCAATCATCAGCTTAAATATCAAGTCAGTCCTATTGTATGGCTGTGAAACACAGACAACAATAAAAACAACAACCAAGACATTACAGACTTTCAAAAATGGGTACCTGATAAAGAATAGAAGGATTAAAACAGTTTGACCAGATCACCAATAGGGAACTGATGACAAGGTCAAGACAAGTGCCAGATGAAACAAGAGATGACAAGAAGATACTGGTGATGGATAAGGCATACAGTGAGGATTTCTGTAGACAGCATAACGTGATGGGGCATACAATGAGGATTTCTGTAGACAGCATAACAAGGTAGTCCTTGTTCTGGAATCACCAGGGTCAAAGACCAACAGGGAGAGAACTGGGATGAGGTAGACATGGAAAGACCATGGTCTGATGACACAGGACAGGAGGACTCGGCATACGTCTGCTGAAGGTCTATGCTATTTGTGGATGATGATGATGCTAGGTCTCAGCTTTATCAGTTCCCTTCCTTGCTGCCTTTCACTTCCCTAATTCAAAAGCAGTCAAGTGCCCATTTACAGCTGGGTAGACTGGTTTTTGAGCCTGACCACTTTGCATCATGAAGCAAGCTCTCTAACCAATTTTCCAATTGGCGCTCAAACTGAATGACAGCAACAGAAAAACTAACAGCTGAGACAGAACTGTAGCTTATAAGTAGAATGATGTACACACCATGGACAACAAATAGAATCAAATGAAAAATTATGTGATGAAACTGGACACAATTTTTAATATGTCAGCATTCTGACATACTGGGTTCTGTCAGATTTGTTGTGTTATGGTGAAGAAAATATTAACCTGGAACATTTAGTGAAAAAAGGCTAAGTGCGTCTGATATGTCAAATTTAGAGAAAATCAGCTTCAACTTTTGGCACCATGATGAGTGGATGACTGGCAGAGTTGTTAGAATAAAAGGTCCTCTCACTGCAAAGTTATCAGTTTCTGGGTTTGAAACCTGGTAATATCATGCTCCAGCCTGATCATCATCAACAGTTCCCATTTTCACAGTGAAGGTCAGCTACAATGGATCTCTAACATCTTCTGTCTCTCATTTTGACTGAACACTCTGAGAGACTCTTTCCTCTCATCTTTTGATGTTATCTTCCTATTTATAGCGCCGTCGTCCTCTTGCTTATGTGCCTTCAACTCTTCCTTCCATTATGGCCTTCAGTAAAGTGTTATCGTCTTTTAATATTGCCAAAATAATTGAGATAACTTTGATCTCCTTCATTCATTATTTTTTCACTCTTAGCTTTCCTAGCCTACCCAGGAGTAAATGTGTACATAACTCTGCTCTTGAATTATGGAAATCAAAGACAGGGAGGAAGGGCAATGGTCATCCTGCCCTCCCCCATCTCATGAAGCTGAGATATATAACGGATGATTGAAAAGTCACTACCTATTTTTAAAATGATCAATAAACTGAAGTTACAAGAAACAGTAAATATTGCTGCCTGCTAAGAAATCTTGTGCTGATCAGACCAGATATCTTATGGTGAGTTATTATCTTAATGGGACATACTTCATTTCATAAAATGCCAGTAAATTCTTGACATCTTCACATTTGTTTCATATAAATTAGTTGGACTGGAGTGAAGAAATAAGTTTTAAAAATAGAGAATGACTTTTTAATCACCCTGTGACACAGTGAAGTCTCTAGCACTTTACTCCCCTATGTTAATGGGACTACCTTTATGTTGAGGTTTCTGAATGGGCCAGTGCTTACATATTAAACAATCTAAGATTATTTCTGACAAATGTAACCATGGTGATTTGAAAGAGGAGAGTTTGAAGCTATATAGAACATCATAATCATTGTCCTATACCACTGTTGCTCAAGTCTGCACCAAGCATTCACATCTCTTGCAGTGGTGGCTTCTGTGACAATGATGAGGTTGCCAGCACTGTGCCCAACCTCATAGAAGTGGCCCTGAGGGTGCACAAACAAATCTACTGCTCCCCTCAGACATGTCATAAGAGGTGACTATATCAGGTTGTGCATGAGGCTGGCAACCTCATCATGTCAAACTAACTGCTACAGGAATCAAGCTACAAGAGCGAGGGGGGTGGAGCTTCAACACAGGCTTTCTGGAAGGGGACCGGCTGTAATGGTGGCTCCATGCTCCATAAGGAGGGGGAAAAATTAACGAATGAGTACCTGACATCAGAAAAAACTGCTGTGTTACAGTGGGGCCTACACAGTAGGGCCTACGTTCTTAACCCCCTTCTCCTCCATTTCCTCATCTATTACTTCCGTGCATCAATTTGATGAAGGGACGGGTGTGCGGTGGAGGATTGTAAAAGTCAATGTAATCCAACAGTGCCAAGACAGAATGTGGCAGTCTAGACATGATCAGCTTCACAATCAGAAGTAGAACCACACAGTTCTATAACAGTTGCAAAGGTTTAATACATAAATAAACATAAGACAACCAGGGAACAAATAGAAAGACAGAAAGTAGTGAAATGTTTACAACCATGATTCTAGCAACATCTTTCAAACCGCTACAATAGGAGCAATAACATGTAGTATTTTTAGATATAGCTAGGGCTTATGATGAATGCTAGAGAGAGGGTGCTCTCTTTAAAATGAAGAAGATAGGAGTAACCGGTAAAATATATAATTATTTAGAGAATTTTCTGCAAGATAAATATTTCACTGTTCAGGTAAACAATGATAGATCAGAACTGTATGAACAACAAAATGGAATACCCCAAGGATCAGTAATATCTCCTTCAATTTTTCCAATAATGGTAAATGATTTTGGTGAAGAATTTAATGATATAACATATAAATTGTCACAGTTTGCAGATGATGTTGCTATATGGAGGACTGGGAAACATCTGCCAAACTTATAAGAGGGGGAGTCAAAAAATAATCTTAATATGGCAATAAAAAGTCAAAATCATGTAGTAGACGGTTGTACTACAGATATGTTATGCCCTCCTGCTTGAGGTACCAGTGCGCGCAGGCCTGTCGTCCTGATGGGAAGTATGATGTCAGCAAACCATAGCCAAGATGGCCGCCCCCTTGGAAGCATGCACGAGAGAAGAGCAGCGTGCAGTTATCCATTTTTTGGATAGTGAGGGTGAGAAACTAGCAGACATTCATCGGAGGATGAAGAGGCAGTATGGGGATGCTTGTGTATCGCTTATCAAGGTTTATGAGTGGCACAGGAAGTTTAAAAGTGGTGTGTCAACTGTAACTGATGCAGCTTGCTCCGGTCGGCCTCACACAGCGACTACGCCCGACTCTATCGCTGCAGTGGAACGAGTGATAAGGGAAAACCAGCAGGTAACAATCGACGAGATGGTTGGAGAATTGAAGATCAGTCATGGCTCGGCGCACCACATCATTCACGATGTGCTGCAGTACCACAAAGTCTCCGCTAGGTGGGTACCAAAACAACTCACCCTTGACTTGAAAGAACGTCATATGGATGTTTGTGAAACACTGTTACGACGTTATGAAGCTGAAGGAGATGGCTTTTTACACCGTATAGTCACTGGTGACGAATGCTGGGTCCACTACTTCCAGCCAGAGACTAAGCGAGCCAGCATGGAGTGGCGACATTCGTCATCGCCGAAAGCAAAGAAGTTCCGTACAACGCGGTCAACTGGCAAATTGATGCTCACGCTCTTCTTGGACTGTAAAGGCCCAATCCTGGAACATTACATGCCCAGGGGACACACTATCAACAGTGAATCATACTGTGATCTGCTTCAGAACCACTTGAAACCTGCAAATCAGGTCAAAACGTTGTGGCTTGCTCAGTTCTGGTGTGTTGTTACAGCATGATAACGCGTGGCCGCTCACAGCTCATGCGACAGTAACGAAAATCCCGAATCTGTGCTTGGAGTGTCTTCCACATCCTGCATATTCACCGGACCTCGCACCGAGTGATTATCATGTGTCTGGACCCCTCAAGGAGGCACTCAGTGGTAAGAAGTTCAGTATGGACGATGAGGTGAAAGAGGCGGTGCATACGTGGCTACGCAGTCAGTCCGAAGAGTTTTTTTTCTCGTGGAATCCAGGCATTAGTGAAGCGCTAGCACACCTGCATTGAACGTGGTGGGGGAACTATGTTGAAAAGTGATTAAGTGCTTTCATTCCTATTTGTGCATATTCTGTTAATAAAAAAATATTTTGGTTACTTTTTTTACTCCTCCTTGTATAAGGATCTTCAAAAGCAAATAAATAAAGTATGTAAATGGATGACAAAATGGGGTTTTCAGCTGAATACAAATAAAACAATGGGAATGATCTTCAGTAAAGGCAGGGTTGTAACAAATAAAATTATAGACATAAATATCCAAGGGCAAAACATTAATACAGTGCAAACCACTCGATATTTAGGAATGACATTGGACCAACAGCTAAACTGGAATAAACACATAAATAAACTAGTGGAGTCTTGCAGAGGATTGACTAACTTGTTAAGATATCTGAAAGGTAATGGATGGGGTGCAAGCACTAAGACAATGCTCACTTTTTATAAATCTTTTATGAGAGGAAAAATAGATTATGGAAGTATAATATATGACTCTGCTGCACACAGTAACAAGATTAAATTAGACAGAATGCAGCATCAGGCTTTATGTACAATCGCTTGGATACCTTCACATGTTGGCATAGAGGGAAATGTAAAGGCAGATAAAAAAAGCCAAGAAAGGTAGATCTGATAAAAATCTAATAAATGTAGGGATGAGTAAATCAGAGATTAAGAGCTTAACTCTTAGTATCCGGCTCGCCCCGTGAAGTGGCGCCTATTTGGTACCAAATATACGGCAAGCCCCGTGAAGTGGCTTTAGACATGAAGTCTCTATCGGCAAAGAGTTAATGAAAAACTGTCGATGTTTTATCCAATCCAACATTTATAGTCACTTCCTGTATTCAATCTGTTTACAATTTTAGCGTGGTGTATTTTTTTGATTAGTTATTACGTTCGATTTTTAGTACCTTTGTTCGGCTGTTGATCGTAAACAAATTTTTTCTAACCAAAATGGCTTCATCTTCAAACGATTGTAAGCAAAGGTTATCGGCGGTGCAAGCAGCATGACTTATTTCTTCTTGGATCGAACATGAGGATGATCAGTTATCGAGTGAAGATGACAGTTCAGATTCAGAATATATTTTGCCCAGCGAAGATATATGTAATCAAAACACTGAATCAGATGAGAAGGGGGCGTTTCCCCTAGCTGGTTCTGTCAGTAGTACTAGTACTAGAAATGCCAGGCCAGTGAAAAGACAACAAGGAAAAGGTATAGCTCCCATGAAGAAAAGATTAAGAGAAGATAGGCTTACGTCTAGATCAACCCATAAAGAAGCAGAATCCACAAGTACTGATGGTAATACAAGTACAATGAATGAGGAAATTAGGTGGAATGAAGTTGATGCTGGCTCAACACAAAATGCTTTCCGCTTTGTACCGTCTCATGCTAGGATTACAGGTGTGAATCCAAATATTATACCTGATGATTCTTCTGCATTTTATTGTCTCAAAGCTATTTTAACTAATGAGATTATAGATGAGCTTACTGCTTCTATAAATGAATATGCTGATCGACTCTGTCAGTCAAATTCAGAAACGGCAACATAAAGATCTATCAAAACTGGTATCCAGTTACATCTCCAGAACTGTGCAAGTTTTTTGCTGTGATAATAGCAATGGGAATTGTGAAAAAACCAGCCATTAGTGATTATAGGTCTAATGAAGGCTTTATGCAAACTCCCTGGTACAGACAGATGTTTACACGGGATAGGTTTCAGATGTTATATTACACGATGTTTCATGTGAGTGATGTAGATGCACAAGGTAAAGCAAAGATCGAATCATTTCTACAGAAAATGTTATCTAGATTCCAGGAAGCATTTTATCCTTATAAGGAGCTGTCTTTGGATGAAATGGTAATTGGGTGGAAAGGCAGATGGGCTCACAAAATGTTCAATGCCTCTAAACCCAAAAAATATCATGTGAAGACATTCGGCCTTTGCAACAGTAGCACAGGGTATGTAGTAAATTTGTTGATATACTTTGGTGCCAATACTTCTAAACCTCAGAAATGAGGTATCTGAGGAAGGTGGTTGAAGTAACAAGAAGAGACATGGTACGCAACCAGACGATACGTCAAGGCCTTAAATCCTACCCCCTGCAGACCCAAGTAGAACAGTCCCAATTAAGATGGTTTGGCCATGTCTGCAGAATGGGAGAAGATCGGATACCACGACAGGCATGGGAAACAAAGAGCCAAGGATCCAGACCCCGAGGACGACCCAGAGTCCGCTGGGAGGACAACATTAGACAATCTTTGAAGGACTGAGGACTAGAATGGAACCAGGCCAGGAGGAAGACAGCCGATAGGATAGTCTGGCACTCTCTCTTCCAAACCTCTACACCTCACGGTAGAAGGGGAACGACTACGTAAGCCAATACTTCTTACAGTCCAGATATTGATGTAAATAGCCAGCAAGCCATCAAAGTTTTTGACACTTTGCTACAACCATGTGGAAAAGGTCATCACATCTATGCTGATCGATATTACACAAGTGTGCCGTTGCTTCAATATCTGAATAACAGGAGTCATTATTTCACTGGGACTGTCAACATTAATCGAAAGAACTTCCCAAAAGAGCTGAAAACTACACAGCTAATGCATATGGAAATGAAATGGTATATGGAGCAAGAAAAAAAAATTTTATGTGTAATGTTTAGGGACAAAAAAGCAAAAAAACCATGCATTCTTGTTTCAAGTTGCGCAACAGTGGAAAGCAAGGACATCACCAATCACTTTGGTGAAACAAAAAATAAACCACTGATGATTGATTATTACAATCAACGCATGAATGGATGTGACAGAGTGGACCAAAGCATTGTAACATATGGCACATTTAGCAGAAGAACAAGAAAGTGGTGGAAAATAATTTTCTTCTGGATTTTTGAAATAGCTCAGCTCAATGCGTATATATTATTTGCACTGTCAAGAACAACAAATGCCAAAAAAACAGAGCCTTCTTCGATTTAAACGGCAACTTGTCAATGAGCGCTCTCTTGTTGCTGCTGTGGATTTCCAGCAAATTCCTCCCAGGACATGGCAATCAAGTGAACAATCCAGTCAACAGACTAGGAGGAACAAACCATTTAATTAAAAAATCAAAATCTCATCGCAACTGTGTCGTTTGCAGCACCCCTCAAGTAAGGGTCAGGACATCCTTTTATTGTGAAGGATGCACAAATAATCCCCATCTACATCCAAATAACTGTTTTGCTGCTTATCATGAAAGGAAATAGTTTGTGGTAAATATCAGTTGTGTATAAAGTGTGTAAGGATTGGGAGATTGCCAGCATAACACCAATTTTCAAAAAGGGTGACAATCGACAGTGTGGAAACCATAGATATCCCTTCTCAGTGTCACTGGTGTTTTTTTTTTTTTTTTTTTTTTTGCGTACGCCCGCTAATACTCGAGGCGAAATCTCAGGTTATTATTAATGTCTAACCTGACATTGATTTTACGTGAGTATCCCTTTTTTCTTGTACAGAGACAGGTGTGTCACGTGAAAGATAATTTATTTTACCATCTTGTCCATAATTTGATTACTCCTTTAAATGTTCTGTTTTCCGAGACATTTTGTATTTTCGTTTCTTTCATATTCTACCTACATTTTTTCACCTTCTCAACCCCACCCGAGGTTGTTTACGCTGGCCAGCTGCGGTCAGCTAACGATAGACGTAATGTTATCAAAACGCACCTGTTCGACCAGAGAAACATTTCTCGGGTCCGCTTTAAGTGTTAGAACGAGCCTAAGACGGTTTCTGTGAAAGAAACGGTTCGTTAGCGGCGGGTACCCTCTGTGGTCCCAACAGGGGAATTTCTCTGGTCGCTTTAAAACGTTTGATGACGAGCGGCTGGTACCCTTTGAGGCCTGGGTAACAAGTGTGATCTGTTTCAGGGGAAGATAACAACCCGCGGTAAGTCTTTGGGTTTTCGCCCCTTAGACAAGATAGAGCATAATGTTATGCATTTCTCTACCTGGGGAACTTTCGCACGATTTCTTTTGTCTTACTCTAGATTACGTCTTTCGCCGAACTTCTGTAGGGATACGCAGGCCAGGTGTCCAGGGGGAGCGTCCCTTGTGATCTATAAGAGTAGACTGGTTTTAATAGACAAAGACATTCGTAAATTTTCCTGGCCCGTAGATGACCATCATGAGATAAGGCAAACTTTAACACAGTACTAGAATGTGTTTGCCTATGTTCTAGTCATTTTTCGGGGTGAGTTGACATATCTTATAATTATAATATTAGATTCATGTTAGCTTTTATATATATCTGTTAGGGAAGTGAATTTATTTCTGAGGACTTCTCCTAGTAATTTATTCAGTGATAAGGTAGCGCTGTCTACGGCCTATTAAGTGGTGCTTAAACTGTTACGGTTTATCATGGGTTAAATGTTAAACTTACAATAACAGATATTAGGCGTAGAATCAGTCCACGAATGCTTACCATTGGGTTAAGAGTCAGCAAAATTAACTGTCATTTCTGTAAGATAATGTCAGGTGTGGATTGTTCACTTTAAAACTGAATAGTGAGATGCAGGTAATAACTCTGGATTATAGGAGATAGTCACTTATTCCTTTTGATAGATATTTCTAGTGGCAAGGGAGGATCATTTTATGCTTACTTGTGTGGCTAGGCACTAGTCTATAACTTTCACTGAAAGCAGTCACCAGGCATAGATATAATTATATCGTATGATCTAGCCACAACTGTATTATTATAGCAAGAACATTGCATTTTCTTTGTACTCATTTTGTGGAAATGCTAATATATTTCCCAAAGGAGACATACGATTTATTTGTGTAATGTCAAATGCTGTAATCTGTTTATGTAAATTCATTTAATGTTGTAAGATGAATAAGCATATTCATTTAACTGTAACTACAGGTTAGGTTTCCTGTATGTTGAGATTATGAGAAGAGGAGTAGATTGTTGCTGTCAGAACAGTTACTGACAGGTACCTGGGTGTGCAAAAGATATTAAGCCTATGCGGGCGCGTGTTGATAATTGATATTTTTAAGGAACAGGAGACATGGTTAAAGACAGCCCTAAACTATCATAGCAATAACTACAATAAATCTAATCCCATAGTGGAGCGAAACTTTCTGTATAAAGTTAGTGTGATTTTAGCGTTGCTTGAAGTTAAAAGGTGTCTCTTTTGGGTCTCAGTTTCAGGGAGACCGACTCACTAGAGCAGATTCCAGTCAGGCGAAGAACGAAATATTCTCTTCGATCTAGAGGGTTCTGAATACCGCTAGCGTCACGAATCGTCACACCCCGTTCCTGAATCAAAACCCCTTTTTGTCAACGCCAAGTTAAGCTCACGCAGTGCAACGGAGCCAACGCTAAATCTGGAATCGCCAAACGCAGTAGTAGTTCTCTACTCGCCTATTGGATTACCAGCCAGAGCATTGCGGCTTCCAGAATATCAAACCCGCTCAGCATGCCTATAGCAGAATTCCATATCACCCGCCTTTTTTGTGCCTAAACGGGGCACTCAGCAAACCACAGCCAAACCAGTTTAAACAGGATTTACAGCCAAGCGGAGCCTTGCGCCGGATAAGCGCGCCTCGGTCTCTTTGTCCTCAAGTGACTTCTTCTGGTGTATTTCCTGGATACTTAAAACCTCGCACGTATGAGCAGCCATCTATGGACAGAGTTTCAGCCCCACTCACGCTATAAGGGGAGTCACCAACGTTTAGCACCAACAAAGAAAGTTTTGTAGGCTAGTCCCTCACGAAGGATCTACAAGTAATTCACTTCCTGGATCTAGTACGACATTTGGTCCCCGAAAAGCAGACAGGCTGTCGCCCAGTTCAATCAGTTGGTCAGCAGGAGATAAACAGCGTCCCCCAGCCCAACTCGCGCCAGTAGGGGGGGTCACCAACGATAGCGCCTATACAGTGATGTTATTCAGGTTAATTCCATCACCGATGGAGGATATATACGAAAACACCACTTACTGGAGTTACTTCAGCTGGTCCCCGAAAACCGAAGGACTGTCACTCGATTATTTATCTCTTTGTGTTCTACAGGTTTTATGAATGGTGATCTGTGTGTGTGGTTGTTGGTGTATATGACGATTGATGAATATTTGATTATTGATGTAATTTTATGTTGTTGTGATGATATGCATTATTTTCATGCTTTTCTTCTTTAATAAATTTTACACATTTTATTAATGCGCTGTTCACGACCTTTCCATCCATATTTGTATTTTTTAGCTCTTTACTATAATCTCTATGTATGATAAGAGAAAAGAGAGAGAGCAGGAGGTGCTTAGACAGACATAAGTGAGTTGAGGCTTGGAGAGAGAGATCATTTTGGTAAATCTTCTTCCAGGTTGTCTCAAGTCCATCTCCTATTTACACCTTTCTGTGTGTGTACTCTATAACTCTGTCAGTCCACTATCCCTTGTCGATTTCACTACTGTTGTCCAGCTCGACAAATACTCTACACTCTAACTCAACCACGACAAATGGGAGCCTGTCTGAGATTCTAGAACCCATCTAGTACGACATTTAATGTGTGCTCGATCCGAGGATGAATCTCTCACAAGATTCTATTCTGATTCTTAGAGTTTAGGGTTTGGCAGATTATAGGAATTTCTTTCCCCTAGACATATCGAACTATTTCTTTTGGAGGAAGTCGGAACAGCGTTTTTCTCCACAGCAATCATAATAATTAAGTTACATTTATTGTTCATGCTACACATGAGACAGCTGGTAAAGGTTGATGGTATCACTGCTGAGTTTTTGGTTGACAAATCTGACGACTATTGTTGTAAAAGTCAGAAAAAAATTTTTTAAGGGTTAATTTTTTTCAGGAGTAGCTCTTTAATCTGAGATAAGAAGCTACAGATAGTCAGTTACTAGCTTGCATTTGTACCAAGGGAGGGTGTTCATTCGAATGATAGTAACCAATCCTCTCAATAGCTTAGTACTGACAGAACTGGGGTGAAGTGATAGTAAGTTTTACATCACTTACATTTTTTGGAGTTTTTTGGGGTTTTTGCTTGTCGCAATCAGAGTAGCTACAAACTTTCTTGTTTTTTAAAGTTCCCAGGCTAGCCTAGATTTTATTGATTATTAAGTTAATCAGCACCTAGTGGACTAGGTAACTAAGATCTCTAGGTTCTATTCTTCTATAGTGTTTGCTCACCCTGATATAATGGCCGATCTAGATAAAGTGCATAGGATTGCCCTCGAGGTAGCTAAGTACATGGAGTACAAGGATAGCGAAATCCAGCCCTTTCTAGAATTTGCAGTAAGCCTGCAGGATCAATACGAGGTAGACAATTGGTTTGACAGCCGTTTAATCTTGGCATGGTCCTGTAAACAAACTGGGGAGAGTGAAGCATTCACCCGACAGTATGTAGAAGAAGTGATAGAAGATGAGAAGCAAAGGGAAAAGCAAAGACAAGAACGGGACAAGAAATTGGAAATGGAGCAACAAGAACGGGACAAGCAATGGGAAATAGAGCGCCAAGAAAGGGACAGAGAAAGCCAAGAAAGGAGCAGGCTACACCAAATCAGAATGAATGAACTGGATAGCCAAATTCGGAGGATGAAAACAGATACTAAATGTAGTCACTCTAATTCCCCTTCTACTGTGCCCTTAACGGTCAACGCCCCTGCAAACCTTGCGCCCATGAAAGAAAACTTGCCTGCTAAAACCGAACCCCAACTCCAGAAAATTGACTTTCCTTTGGACTTGGATCCGAAGCCCAAACAAGGAAAGAATTTACGTCGGGACAGCAGACCTAAAGCCACGGGAAAAATTACGCAACGTTCCCAGGCATGGAAACTGCACAAAGGTGAGACAGGTGCTAACAAGCATTGTAATACGGATTGTTCCCGTCTGGCAAGCGGCGAACCCCGAGCCTCTCACGCTCCAGACCGAGCAGCACCTAACCGACACGTGACGTCGAGAAAAGGGAGCCACACCCTATCACGTTATATTTCGCTAGATTCCCGGCCGGACAGCGAAAAACCATATGCAGAGGCGTATCCCTCCAACTCAACGATCGTAGAATGGAGGCGCCGCTCCTCTTATCACCCTGAGCTTAAAAGGTGCAAGAATAAGTCGCCTGCTAAAAGGGTTAAACTTTCCAAACCGTTCCAAGGAACTTTGGAAAAACACACCGAGAGTTTTTTCTCGGGCACTTCGCGATCTAACGGGATCTCAAACCGTCCAGTCCTTTGCATGCAGTCTGCGGAGCCTGTCAACCAGGAAGTGGATCTCGCATTGCAGGACAAAGTTCAACTGACGCCAGTAACTTCCTCAGGGGAGGGCAAAGTTGACGTTTATGATGGACACAGGGTTCCAGGCGAAGGGATCCCTGGTATTCCATTTGAGTCTCTCACACTTCTCAGGGCAGAAGACAGTGAGAAAAGCTGCCTTACTACTGTACAAGGAGCCATTGTTGAGAGCCTTGGCTCACGTCATGCTAGTAATGGGAAAGCGACTCAACAAACTCTGCAACTCGCAGATATTACCTATCTGTCTTCACGGATAGAAGCTACGGAGATCTGTTATGATTTAGTAGAACCCCAGAATGCGATCGATTACTCTCTGCTTCAGGCAGCTGAGTTCTCTCATTCAAATCGCATTATTCCAGTGGTCTCAACCCCACTGATGGACAGCAAAGTAGTCGCCTCCGCCAGGCCATTACAGAGCAACTTGATCATTTCCGTTGACCAAGCCAGAGTTGTGACTGGCAAGGCAAGGAAAGCTCCAGACCCACCTTTAGACGGCACAGGTCTGAAGATTGATCAATGCTCCCACCGAAACAGGGAAGTAGGTGTGGAGAGGCAGAAGAAAAATGCTAGCATTTCTTCGGCCAACGAACGGCTTTATTGGCCAACTAGGATTACACGCGCGCGAAAAATCCTTATACACTGCAGCTATAGAGGGTTATTCAAGGCCACGCCCGTGACAGGTAAATATATACATAAGCAGCCTGAGCCCATCAATGATTACACTGCACATAACAGGCGGATTATCTACGCAGTGGCCAGTGAGTTCAGGCGGGGCCGAAACTCACAACAGGTGCGGATAATTTTCCGGACCATAAACAGGCACAGCGAATTGCGGAAGCAAGGTCAGGTTCACACGGAAACGGAAGGCGTCAGTGCCGACTGGCCTCGCAAAATCCCATTCGCTGAACGTCTATTAGACAGAGGGAAGAAAAAAAATGAACTCGGAGCTAGGCATACAGACAGACAGAAATTGGAAACGTATTTGGTTTTATGAGTATAGGATGTTCCAATGACAGGTAACAAAAGACGATGGAAAAGATAAATTACTGTCATTTTTGTCCGTATTCCTCGAACTTTAAAAGGGGGGGCACTTGTCACGTGAAAGATAATTTATTTTACCATCTTGTCCATAATTTGATTACTCCTTTAAATGTTCTGTTTTCCGAGACATTTTGTATTTTCGTTTCTTTCATATTCTACCTACATTTTTTCACCTTCTCAACCCCACCCGAGGTTGTTTACGCTGGCCAGCTGCGGTCAGCTAACGCTAGACGTAATGTTATCTAAACGCACCTGTTCGACCAGAGAAACATTTCTCGGGTCCGCTTTAAGTGTTAGAACGAGCCAAAGACGGTTTCTGTGAAAGAAACGGTTCGTTAGCGGCGGGTACCCTCTGTGGTCCCAACAGGGGAATTTCTCTGGTCGCTTTAAAACGTTTGATGACGAGCGGCTGGTACCCTTTGAGGCCTGGGTAACGAGTGTGATCTGTTTCAGGGGAAGATAACAACCCGCGGTCAGTCTTTGGGTTTTCGCCCCTTAGACAAGATAGAGCATAATGTTATGCATTTCTCTACCTGGGGAACTTTCGCACGATTTCTTTTGTCTTACTCTAGATTACGTCTTTCGCCGAACTTCTGTAGAAATATGCAGGCCAGGTCTGGGGGGAGCGTCCCTTGTGATCTATAAGAGTAGACTGGTTTTAATAGACAAAGACATTCGTAAATTTTCCTGGCCCGTAGATGACCATCATGAGATAAGGCAAACTTTAACACAGTACTAGAATGTGTTTGCCTATGTTCTAGTCATTTTTCGGGGTGAGTTGACATATCTTATAATTATAATATTAGATTCATGTTAGCTTTTATATATATCTGTTAGGGAAGTGAATTTATTTCTGAGGACTTCTCCTAGTAATTTATTCAGTGATAAGGTAGCGCTGTCTACGGCCTATTAAGTGGTGCTTAAACTGTTACGGTTTATCATGGGTTAAATGTTAAACTTACAATAACAGATATTAGGCGTAGAATCAGTCCACGAATGCTTACCATTGGGTTAAGAGTCAGCAAAATTAACTGTCATTTCTGTAAGATAATGTCAGGTGTGGATTGTTCACTTTAAAACTGAATAGTGAGATGCAGGTAATAACTCTGGATTATAGGAGATAGTCACTTATTCCTTTTGATAGATATTTCTAGTGGCAAGGGAGGATCATTTTATGCTTACTTGTGTGGCTAGGCACTAGTCTATAACTTTCACTGAAAGCAGTCACCAGGCATAGATATAATTATATCGTATGATCTAGCCACAACTGTATTATTATAGCAAGAACATTGCATTTTCTTTGTACTCATTTTGTGGAAATGCTAATATATTTCCCAAAGGGGACATACGATTTATTTGTGTAATGTCAAATGCTGTAATCTGTTTATGTAAATTCATTTAATGTTGTAAGATGAATAAGCATATTCATTTAACTGTAACTACAGGTTAGGTTTCCTGTATGTTGAGATTGGGAGAAGAGGAGTAGATTGTTGCTGTCAGAACAGTTACTGACAGGTACCTGGGTGTGCAAAAGATATTAAGCCTATGCGGGCGCGTGTTGATAATTGATATTTTTAAGGAACAGGAGACATGGTTAAAGACAGCCCTAAACTATCATAGCAATAACTACAATAAATCTAATCCCATAGTGGAGCGAAACTTTCTGTATAAAGTTAGTGTGATTTTAGCGTTGCTTGAAGTTAAAAGGTGTCTCTTTTGGGTCTCAGTTTCAGGGAGACCGACTCGCTAGAGCAGATTCCAGTCAGGCGAAGAACGAAATATTCTCTTCGATCTAGAGGGTTCTGAATACCGCTAGCGTCACGAATCGTCACACCCCGTTCCTGAATCAAAACCCCTTTTTGTCAACGCCAAGTTAAGCTCACGCAGTGCAACGGAGCCAACGCTAAATCTGGAATCGCCAAACGCAGTAGTAGTTCTCTACTCGCCTATTGGATTACCAGCCAGAGCATTGCGGCTTCCAGAATATCAAACCCGCTCAGCATGCCTATAGCAGAATTCCATATCACCCGCCTTTTTTGTGCCTAAACGGGGCACTCAGCAAACCACAGCCAAACCAGTTTAAACAGGATTTACAGCCAAGCGGAGCCTTGCGCCGGATAAGCGCGCCTGGGTCTCTTTGTCCTCAAGTGACTTCTTCTGGTGTATTTCCTGGATACTTAAAACCTCGCACGTATGAGCAGCCATCTATGGACAGAGTTCCAGCCCCACTCACGCTATAAGGGGAGTCACCAACGTTTAGCACCAACAAAGAAAGTTTTGTAGGCTAGTCCCTCACGAAGGATCTACAAGTAATTCACTTCCTGGAGCTAGTACATTTGGTCCCCGAAAAGCAGACAGGCTGTCGCCCAGTTCAATCAGTTGGTCAGCAGGAGATAAACAGCGTCCCCCAGCCCAACTCGCGCCAGTAGGGGGGGTCACCAACGATAGCGCCTATACAGTGATGTTATTCAGGTTAATTCCATCACCGATGGAGGATATATACGAAAACACCACTTACTGGAGTTACTTCAGCTGGTCCCCGAAAACCGAAGGACTGTCACTCGATTATTTATCTCTTTGTGTTCTACAGGTTTTATGAATGGTGATCTGTGTGTGTGGTTGTTGGTGTATATGATTATTGATGAATATTTGATTATTGATGTAATTTTATGTTGTTGTGATGATATGCATTATTTTCATGCTTTTCTTCTTTAATAAATTTTACACATTTATTAATGCGCTGTTCACGACCTTTCCATCCATATTTGTATTTTTAGCTCTTTACTATAATCTCTATGTATGATAAGAGAAAAGAGAGAGAGCAGGAGGTGCTTAGACAGACATAAGTGAGTTGAGGCTTGGAGAGAGAGATCATTTTGGTAAATCTTCTTCCAGGTTGTCTCAAGTCCATCTCCTATTTACACCTTTCTGTGTGTGTAATCTATAACTCTGTCAGTCCACTATCCCTTGTCGATTTCACTACTGTTGTCCAACTCGACAAATACTCTACACTCTAACTCAACCACGACAAATGGGAGCCTGTCCGAGATTCTAGAACCCATCTAGTACGACATTTAATATGTGCTCGATCCGAGGATGAATCTCTCACAAGATTCTATTCTGATTCTTAGAGTTTAGTGTTCGGCAGATTATAGGAATTTCTTTCCCCTAGACATATCGAACTATTTCTTTTGGGTGGAAGTCGGAACAGCGTTTTTTCTCCACAGCAATCATAAATATTAAGTTACATTTATTGTTCATGCTACACATGAGACAGCTGGTAAAGGTTGATGGTATCACTGCTGAGTTTTTGGTTGACAAATCTGACGACTATTGTTGTAAAAGTCAGAAAAAAATTTTTTAAGGGTTAATATTTTTTCAGGAGTAGCTCTTTAATCTGAGATAAGAAGCTACAGATAGTCAGTTACTAGCTTGCATTTGTACCAAGGGAGGGTGTTCATTCGGATGATAGTAACCAATCCTCTCAATAGCTTAGTACTGACAGAACTGGGGTGAAGTGATAGTAAGTTTTACATCACTTACATTTTTTGGAGTTTTTTGGGGTTTTGCTTGTCGCAATCAGAGTAGCTACAAACTTTCTTGTTTTTTAAAGTTCCCAGGCTAGCCTAGATTTTATTGATTATTAAGTTAATCAGCACCTAGTGGACTAGGTAACTAAGATCTCTAGGTTCTATTCTTCTATAGTGTTTGCTCACCCTGATATAATGGCCGATCTAGATAAAGTGCATAGGATTGCCCTCGAGGTAGCTAAGTACATGGAGTACAAGGATAGCGAAATCCAGCCCTTTCTAGAATTTGCAGTAAGCCTGCAGGATCAATACGAGGTAGACAATTGGTTTGACAGCCGTTTAATCTTGGCATGGTCCTGTAAACAAACTGGGGAGAGTGAAGCATTCACCCGACAGTATGTAGAAGAAGTGATAGAAGATGAGAAGCAAAGGGAAAAGCAAAGACAAGAACGGGACAAGAAATTGGAAATGGAGCAACAAGAACGGGACAAGCAATGGGAAATAGAGCGCCAAGAAAGGGACAGAGAAAGCCAAGAAAGGAGCAGGCTACACCAAATCAGAATGAATGAACTGGATAGCCAAATTCGGAGGATGGAAACAGATACTAAATGTAGTCACTCTAATTCCCCTTCTACTGTGCCCTTAACGGTCAACGCCCCTGCAAACCTTGCGCCCATGAAAGAAAACTTGCCTGCTAAAACCGAACCCCAACTCCAGAAAATTGACTTTCCTTTGGACTTGGATCCGAAGCCCAAACAAGGAAAGAATTTACGTCGGGATAGCAGACCTAAAGCCACGGGAAAAATTACGCAACGTTCCCAGGCATGGAAACTGCACAAAGGTGAGAGAGGTGCTAACAAGCATTGTAATACGGATTGTTCCCGTCTGGCAAGCGGCGAACCCCGAGCCTCTCACGCTCCAGACCGAGCAGCACCTAACCGACACGTGACGTCGAGAAAAGGGAGCCACACCCTATCACGTTATATTTCGCAAGATTCCCGGCCGGACAGCGAAAAACCATATGCAGAGGCGTATCCCTCCAACTCAACGATCGTAGAAAGGAGGCGCCGCTCCTCTTATCACCCTGAGCTTAAAAGGTGCAAGAATAAGTCGCCTGCTAAAAGGGTTAAACTTTCCAAACCGTTCCAAGGAACTTTGGAAAAACACACCGAGAGTTTTTTCTCGGGCACTTCGCGATCTAACGGGATCTCAAACCGTCCAGTCCTTTGCATGCAGTCTGCGGGGCCTGTCAACCAGGAAGTGGATCTCGCATTGCAGGACAAAGTTCAACTGACGCCAGTAACTTCCTCAGGGGAGGGCAAAGTTGACGTTTATGGTGGACACAGGGTTCCAGGCGAAGGGATCCCTGGTATTCCATTTGAGTCTCTCACACTTCTCAGGGCAGAAGACAGTGAGAAAAGCTGCCTTACTACTGTACAAGGAGCCATTGTTGAGAGCCTTGGCTCACGTCATGCTAGTAATGGGAAAGCGACTCAACAAACTCTGCAACTCGCAGATATTACCTATCTGTCTTCACGGATAGAAGCTACGGAGATCTGTTATGATTTAGTAGAACCCCAGAATGCGATCGATTACTCTTTGCTTCAGGCAGCAGAGTTTTCTCATTCAAATCGCATTATTCCAGTGGTCTCAACCCCACTGATGGACAGCAAAGTAGTCGCCTCCGCCAGGCCATTACAGAGCAACTTGATCATTTCCGTTGACCAAGCCAGAGTTGTGACTGGCAAGGCAAGGAAAGCTCCAGACCCGCCTTTAGACGGCACAGGTCTGAAGATTGATCAATGCTCCCACCGAAACAGCGGAGTAGGTGTGGAGAGGCAGAAGAAAAATGCTAGCATTTCTTCGGCCAACGAACGGCTTTATTTACCAACTAGGATTACCCGCGCGCGAAAAATACCTATAGACTGCAGCTATAGAGGGTTATTCAAGTCCGCGACAGGTAAATATAACGGAAATTAAACAGCCTGAGTCCAGCAACGATTACACTGCACATAACAGGCGGATTATCTACGCAGTGGCCAGTGAGTTCAGGCGGGGCCGAAACTCACAACAGGTGCGGATAATTTTCCGGACCATAAACAGGCACAGCGAATTGCGGAAGCAAGGTCAGGTTCACACGGAAACAGAAGGCGTCAGTGCCACTGGCCTCGCAAAATCCCATTCGCTGAACGTCTATTAGACAGAGGGAAGAAAAGAAATGAACTCGGAGCTAGTCATACAGACAGACAGAAATTGGAAACGTATTTGGTTTTATGAGTATAGGATGTTCCAATGACAGGTAACAAAAGACGATGGAAAAGATAAATTACTGTCATTTTTGTCCGTATTCCTCGAACTTTAAAAGGGGGGGGGGCACTTGTCACGTGAAAGATAATTTATTTTACCATCTTGTCCATAATTTGATTACTCCTTTAAATGTTCTGTTTTCCGAGACATTTTGTATTTTCGTTTCTTTCATATTCTACCTACATTTTTTCACCTTCTCAACCCCACCCGAGGTTGTTTACGCTGGCCAGCTGCGGTCAGCTAACGCTAGACGTAATGTTATCTAAACGCACCTGTTCGACCAGAGAAACATTTCTCGGGTCCGCTTTAAGTGTTAGAACGAGCCAAGACGGTTTCTGTGAAAGAAACGGTTCGTTAGCGGCGGGTACCCTCTGTGGTCCCAACAGGGGAATTTCTCTGGTCGCTTTAAAACGTTTGATGACGAGCGGCTGGTACCCTTTGAGGCCTGGGTAACGAGTGTGATCTGTTTCAGGGGAAGATAACAACCCGCGGTCAGTCTTTGGGTTTTCGCCCCTTAGACAAGATAGAGCATAATGTTATGCATTTCTCTACCTGGGGAACTTTCGCACGATTTCTTTTGTCTTACTCTAGATTACGTCTTTCGCCGAACTTCTGTAGAAATACGCACGCCAGGTGTCCGGGGGGGAGCGTCCCTTGTGATCTATAAGAGTAGACTGGTTTTAATAGACAAAGACATTCGTAAATTTTCCTGGCCCGTAGATGACCATCATGAGATAAGGCAAACTTTAACACAGTACTAGAATGTGTTTGCCTATGTTCTAGTCATTTTTCGGGGTGAGTTGACATATCTTATAATTATAATATTAGATTCATGTTAGCTTTTATATATCTGTTAGGGAAGTGAATTTATTTCTGAGGACTTCTCCTAGTAATTTATTCAGTGATAAGGTAGCGCTGTCTACGGCCTATTAAGTGGTGCTTAAACTGTTACGGTTTATCATGGGTTAAATGTTAAACTTACAATAACAGATATTAGGCGTAGAATCAGTCCACGAATGCTTACCATTGGGTTAAGAGTCAGCAAAATTAACTGTCATTTCTGTAAGATAATGTCAGGTGTGGATTGTTCACTTTAAAACTGAATAGTGAGATGCAGGTAATAACTCTGGATTATAGGAGATAGTCACTTATTCCTTTTGATAGATATTTCTAGTGGCAAGGGAGGATCATTTTATGCTTACTTGTGTGGCTAGGCACTAGTCTATAACTTTCACTGAAAGCAGTCACCAGGCATAGATATAATTATATCTTATGATCTAGCCACAACTGTATTATTATAGCAAGAACATTGCATTTTCTTTGTACTCATTTTGTGGAAATGCTAATATATTTCCCAAAGGGGACATACGATTTATTTGTGTAATGTCAAATGCTGTAATCTGTTTATGTAAATTCATTTAATGTTGTAAGATGAATAAGCATATTCATTTAACTGTAACTACAGGTTAGGTTTCCTGTATGTTGAGATTGGGAGAAGAGGAGTAGATTGTTGCTGTCAGAACAGTTACTGACAGGTACCTGGGTGTGCAAAAGATATTAAGCCTATGCGGGCGCGTGTTGATAATTGATATTTTTAAGGAACAGGAGACATGGTTAAAGACAGCCCTAAACTATCATAGCAATAACTACAATAAATTTAATCCCATAGTGGAGCGAAACTTTCTGTATAAAGTTAGTGTGATTTTTAGCGTTGCTTGAAGTTAAAAGGTGTCTCTTTTGGGTCTCAGTTTCAGGAGACCGACTCGCGAGAGCACATTCCAGTCAGGCGAAGAACGAAATATTCTCTTCGATCTAGAGGGTTCTGAATACCGCTAGCGTCACGAATCGTCACACCCCGTTCCTGAATCAAAACCCCTTTTTGTCAACGCCAAGTTAAGCTCACGCAGTGCAACGGAGCCAACGCTAAATCTGGAATCGCCAAACGCAGTAGTAGTTCTCTACTCGCCTATTGGATTACCAGCCAGAGCATTGCGGCTTCCAGAATATCAAACCCGCTCAGCATGCCTATAGCAGAATTCCATATCACCCGCCTTTTTTGTGCCTAAACGGGGCACTCAGCAAACCACAGCCAAACCAGTTTAAACAGGATTTACAGCCAAGCGGAGCCTTGCGCCGGATAAGCGCGCCTGGGTCTCTTTGTCCTCAAGTGACTTCTTCTGGTGTATTTCCTGGATACTTAAAACCTCGCACGTATGAGCAGCCATCTATGGACAGAGTTTCAGCCCCACTCACGCTATAAGGGGAGTCACCAACGTTTAGCACCAACAAAGAAAGTTTTGTAGGCTAGTCCCTCACGAAGGATCTACAAGTAATTCACTTCCTGGATCTAGTACGACATTTGGTCCCCGAAAAGCAGACAGGCTGTCGCCCAGTTCAATCAGTTGGTCAGCAGGAGATAAACAGCGTCCCCCAGCCCAACTCGCGCCAATAGGGGGGGTCACCAACGATAGCGCCTATACAGTGATGTTATTCAGGTTAATTCCATCACCGATGGAGGATATATACGAAAACACCACTTACTGGAGTTACTCCAGCTGGTCCCCGAAAACCGAAGGACTGTCACTCGATTATTTATCTCTTTGTGTTCTACAGGTTTTATGAATGGTGATCTGTGTGTGGTTGTTGGTGTATATGACGATTGATGAATATTTGATTATTGATGTAATTTTATGTTGTTGTGATGATATGCATTATTTTCATGCTTTTCTTCTTTAATAAATTTTACACATTTTATTAATGCGCTGTTCACGACCTTTCCATCCATATTTGTATTTTTTAGCTCTTTACTATAATCTCTATGTATGATAAGAGAAAAGAGAGAGAGCAGGAGGTGCTTAGACAGACATAAGTGAGTTGAGGCTTGGAGAGAGAGATCATTTTGGTAAATCTTCTTCCAGGTTGTCTCAAGTCCATCTCCTATTTACACCTTTCTGTGTGTGTACTCTATAACTCTGTCAGTCCACTATCCCTTGTCGATTTCACTACTGTTGTCCAACTCGACAAATACTCTACACTCTAACTCAACCACGACAAGGTGTCCCTCGCCATTCAGGCAAATACTCTCCGATTTCGGAGGTACCCATTACAGCTGGGTCGGCTCTGGAGCCGCAAGTCCCTGGTCGACGACACTCCTTCAAATGTACTCGCCAGGTCTCGAGTTAATCCAGTCCAATTCCCGGTCGACGAAAAATCCTCAAATGCCATCACCTGGGTTTGATCCTGGATCACCCGGTCGCCAGAGCGGTGTGGTAACCACTATGCTAGCGCGGCTCCCAATGTCCCTGGTAAAATCTACTCTAGAATCCTAGAGCAGAGACTCCGACGCCTAGCTGAGCCACAACTGGATGAGGTCCAGTGCGGATTCCAAGCAAACCGAAGTACTCAAGACCTAATCTTCACACTCAGACAGCTGAGTGAAAAGGCCCTTGAGTATAAGAGTGAGATCCATCTTTGTTTCATAGATCTGGAAAAGGCGTTTGACAGGGTCCCTTGGAGCAAACTTTGGGACTGTTTGGCAAGGAAGAATATTCCAGCACCTCTGATTCATGCTATACAGAGCTTCTACAAGTCTTGCAGAAATTATGTGAGGACAGCAAACCATAAGTCAGAAGAGTTCAGGACCACCACTGGTGTAAGACAAGGTGATATCCTGTCACCTTACCTTTTCATACTCCTCATGGACGATGTCATCAAGGCATGTAAGGAGAGAACAAGAAAGTATTCAGAGGGGTACTGGAAGATGAGACAGGTCTATATTTCGGAGCTGGCATTTGCTGATGATGTTGCCCTGATTGCTAAATCAGAGGCACATCTCCAATCCAACCTGCAAGTCTGGAAGGAAGAGCTGGAGAAGAGAGGGATGGTCATAAGCAGCTCTAAAACAAAATCCATGGTGATATCACGAGAAGAAAGAAAACATCAGATTAAGCTGGGAGAACAGGTCCTGGAGCAGGTCGACCACTTTAAATACCTCGGAGCTATTATAGACCGAAAGGGAGGCATCAAAGAAGAGTTGGCCCCTCGAAAAGCAGCAGCTGGGAGACTTTTTCAGGCCATAAATCGAGGATTCCTCAGCAAGAGAGAGGTTGGTAAGAAAACGAAGATGGCTGTATACCGCTCCACCTATGTCCCAGTCTTGACATATGGATGCGAGTCATGGGCAATGACTACAACCCACAAAAGCCAGATCCAAACCTCAGAAATGAGGTATCTGAGGAAAGTGGTTGAAGTAACAAGAAGAGACATGGTACGCAACCAGACGATACGTCAAGGCCTTAAATCCTACCCCCTGCAGACGCAAGTAGAACAGTCCAAATTAAGATGGTTTGGCCATGTCTGCAGAATGGGAAAAGATCGGCTACCACGACAAGCATGGGAAACAAAGAGCCAAGGATCCAGACCCCCAGGACAACCCAGAGTCCGCTGGGAGGACAACATTAGACAATCTTTGAAGGACCGAGGACTAGAATGGAACCAGCCAGGAGGAAGACAGCCGACAGGATAGCCTGGTGCTCTCTCTTCCAAACCTCTACACCTCACGGTAGAAGGGGAATGACTAAGTAAGTAAGTAAGTATAAAGTGTGTACATAATTTATTTTCGTCATGATTTTTCAATATGTCAATATGTGACCTGAACATTTCAAAAGGAAACATTTTTATTTATTATTCAAAACAACTGAAACTTGTCTGTGTTCCGTATAATTGGATGAAAGTGGTTCTAGGAGTTCCAGGCTTCCAAATTGGATTATTTTTTGTGGGTAAGTACAACTTTTTCCCAAATTTTTTAATATTTTAAAATTGTTCTGCACTCATTACTGTATATGTTGCATGCATGTTTAACACCACTTAACAGTTAAGTTAGGTGCATGTCAAAGGGGTTTCATTTCTCTTTATTTAGATATATATATAAAACTTTCTGTTATCATTATAAATAAATTATTTAATGCAAAATCAGTAACGGTAGTCATGTCTGTAAATAAAGGTTAAAATATTTGTGCGCTTTATCTAAATATACCAAAAAAATTCAAATTGTGATAAAAACTTTATTTGTGCTCAGAAACAACTCCAACTTTCCTACAATATGTGAAAATATCATCATAACCCTCCACTCCCAAAGGAGCATAGGCCTTCAACAAACACATGCCAAGCCCTCCTGTCATGTGCCATCATCTCAAATTCTTTCCACGTTCTCATCATTTTCACCTCTGTTTCCAGCTCTCTTCTCCATGTGCTTCTTGGTCTACCTCTGCCTCTCTTGCCCTGGGAGTTCCAGAACAAGGACTGCCTTGTAATGCTATCATCATGTTTCCTCAGTGTGTGTCCTATCCATCGCCATCGTCTTCTTCTCATCTCTTGTTCCACTGGCACTTGTCTAGTTCTTGTCATCAGTTCTACGTTGGTGTTGACTCCGTTTTATTTGTTGAGTTCAGTTTATATTGGTGAAGAGGTAACTTAAAACGCGAATGGTTAAAATGAACGAATGTCAACAATGTTCTTCAAACGACACTCCAACAAGTAGTGTTGAACTGGGTGAACTGGGCAAGTACTGGCAGTACATAAGTCGGTGATGACTGTACATAGATGTTTATTCAACAGGACACATACGGAGTGGACCAAGACTAACATCGTCACAGGCGCAAAGATCACACGTCAACATATTGGTAATTACTTTTACAGTTCCTGAAGATTCTCTACCAATAAAGTCCTCTGACTCAAGTGACTAAGGATCACAAAACTGTTACCGTATAATATTCTTCTCATTCAAGTCCATTGACCTTCTTTCAAGGACGTCTATCATGGTAACGTATTCATACTCCAGGATAAAATCTTCCATATCATATTTGTCAAATTCCCATACGTTCTCCATACATAACGTTATATAGCATATAGTTTCAAACAAAGTCATACACGATAATACGAACAGGTTAGAGATTCCAGTTGACTAACCTCTCCCATTCTATGCCACGATTCTGGCATTGTTGTAACAGCATATTAAAACATGTGCATAAGGTAATCAATAACTTCTTCCACTCGTAGGAATCCTTCTTCTACGATACGAATCCTAAAGGCTAACGACTCTGTAGGTCCATTCTAGGAATAACATATTCCCGCTAGACTAGTATAAGAGCGGCCTTACAATACAGCATACAATAAGAAGTGGGGCGATAACTTACGTGACATTGCTGCTATTGGTTTCGACCTGAAGACCAATACAGATCACTAGAATAAATGGCTTCCATAAACGTGCCATGAATACAATAATAATATATATCAATCACGGACATAAACAAGGTCCATGTTGCCCCTCCAAATCATGACGTCAGAAACTACTCAACTAGGTTACCCGTGCGTCCCAAAGCAACTCACACTGCATTGTGCACGTCAGTGCGTGAATCAATCGAACGCACAAATATATAACTATATTAAGACTGGTGCGTACATTTGGCAGGACCGAAGACTACCCCCTTAGGTAATAAATGTACGTAACAGCTCCCTTATTACCTCCCCTTAAAAAAATTAATTCTATTAATTTTTTTCGAACTTAATACCCGAGAGAGGTGAGTCAAGACTACAACAAGATATGAAATGCATAAAGTTATATCATATTAATAAAAGAATATTAAATTGAAATCAATATAACTAAATGACAGTATGCATTAAAGCACACATCCACACTCGACCTACTTTGGAACGATGTGGTAAGAATATACGAAGTAAAACAAGTTGAAAAGAAAAATGAAAATGAAAAACCAAAAAAGGATGATAATAAAATTCAACTAAGTTTTCAAAAAAAATTTGAAACATATGATTTCAAAATGAAAATGAACAGCAACACTGATGATAATCAATGATAAGAGAATCAATAAAAGAGAAAATTTTAAAATACAACATGCAAAATGAAACAAAGCATAATTAAACACTTTAAGAAGCAACACACTTACTGTTTTCTAACACTAGTAAGTTTGACTAGTTATCTAAAAGTGAGATATCATGTAGTGGGATACGTGAATACACGTATTGCGAGACACTAATAAAGTTAGTAGATGTGTGATTTATAATCAATCAAATCGATTAAATTGAATTATTCTAATTAATAGTACTTAATTACACACAAATAAATAACTACTAATTTATTTTAAGTAATTCTAATTTCAATCATTGTGAATATTCGTTTAGAACTATTTAGAATCGACAAGAATATGTTCTCAATGTTCCATGCCCGAAATACATTTACGAACACGATATGTAGTGTAATATGTTCCATAATAATAATGAATGTCTATTTGTCGCTTTTAACAATGTTTCCATACTAATAAAAAAGTTACTGTAGTACCAATGTTCACGTACTAATAAAATGTTACTACATAAGAAGTCATGTTATAATCCAGAAGTAAGTATATCCTGGAAGTTATACTTGTACGAATACTGCAGATCTATACATAGTCTTTACAGATGTACCATCAATGACAATGTACATAGTTATTCATGTTTCGGTGAGGATGTTTCACCATCTGGAAGTGGTTTAGTTTCGACACGTTCACTTGGGCATCTTGACAGACAGTCTGCGAACACATTCTGCACTCCAGGAATAGCTCGTATCTCAAAATGGAACGGTTGAAGCGCTATAGCGTAACGCGCTGACTTTGATGACTTAACGTTCCCTGTATTCAGTGCGGTAAGAGCTTTCTGGTCAGACTCCACCACAAAGTGTGATCCGAGGAGATAACGATCCAGTTTTGTGATTGCCCAGACAAGAGCAAGGAGCTCTTTATCCAGAACGGAATATTTCGTCTCGCTCGGCGTGAGCTTTCTGGATACGTACATAACCAGAAATAAGGTGCCGTTATATTCCTGCATCAAAACTGCAGCAATAGCGTAAGAACTTGCATCACTGTGAAGAACAAAGGTGAGATCTTTGTTAGGCAACCTCAAAAAAGGTTCATTTGAAAACAATCGTTTTATATAGTCTAAAGCCGTTTGGTGATCCTGCGACCACTTTATTACATTAGATGTGCCTTTCTTCAGTAGAGACGAAAAAGGTGCAGTTATAGTAGACAAATGAGGGATGAATTTTGAATAGAACTGTATTAGTCCTAAAAGCGACCTAACTTGTTTTTTTGTCTTAGGTGCTGAGATGTTTAAAATTTTAGAGACGTTACTGTCTTCTGTATACATGAAACCATGACCTATGCGGTGACCCAGAAATGAGATGTCATGAAAACCGACAAAAGCCTTTGAAGGTTTCGCTGTTAAGTTATAATCCCGTAAGGTAGAAAGTAAAGCTTTTAAACCATGAATATGTTCATCCCAAGAGTCACTGAAAAGACAGATGTCATCTATATAAGTAATGACATCGGGACGATGAGACAATATGCGGCGCATCATGCGTACAAAGGTAGCTGGCGCATTCATTAATCCGAATGGCATAAAATTCCATTGAAAAAGACCCCGTGGCGTCGAGAAAGCGGTGAATGGCTTTGCTTTAGGAGTGAGTGGCACTTGCCAATAGCCCTTTGAAAGGTCAAATTTCGAAAAGAATGTGGCATGAGATAATCTCTCCAATAAGTCGTCTAAAAGAGGTAACGGTTCCGCATCGAATTTTGTAACTTTGTTTAATTTCCTGTAATCTACGCAAAGACGTATATTGTTGTCCTTCTTCCTAATGATTACCATAGAAGAAGAATATGGTGATGAAGATGGTTCAATTATATTTAATTGAAGCATCTCATCCAATTCCTTATCAACCTTATCACGAAAGTGTAAAGGAATAGGATATGGGCGAACTCGAATAGGCGTATCGTCAGTCAGAATAATGTCATGTTGGATGACTGACGTATGACCTGGGATGTCAGTGAGGACATCCTCATACGAGTGTAGAATATTAGAGACTTGCTGACGTTGATCAGCCGAAAGAGTAGATGAGATTGTAACATCATTCCATTTCTCAGTGGAATGGAGTGGTACAACTGGTATTGGTAGTTGTACATCATCGAAAGAAGATTCTTCTTCTTGGATGACTGACAAACTAGAATAGTGTTGAATAGGAGGTGTAGGATCGTCAGTTGCCTGAAACACTGACTGTAGATAATCAGGACGTGAGTAATACTCCTTCAACATGTTAATGTGGAAGGTTTTATGTTTACCATTAACATCAACGATGTAGTCGACATCGGATATTCTTGAGATGATCCTGAAAGGACCTCTCCAGGTAATTAAAAGACGATTGTTATGCGCAGGTAGTAAGACAAAAGCTTCATCACCAGGTATGAGCTGGCGAAGACGTCTATACTTGTTTGCAAATAGACGAGCTTTTTCTTTGGCTTGTTCAGATGATGCAGTAGCTAGTCTACAAGCATCTATGATTCTCTTTCTCAGAGAGATCACATACTCATAAGAGGATTGAGTTTCCTCTTCAATATTCTCGTCAACCAATAAGTCGTGGATTAACGACATCGGACCGCGTGGTTGCATGCCAAAAACAAGCTGGAATGGAGAAAACCCCGTGGCTTGATTTTGTACTTCGCGATACGCAAAGAGACAAGCGGGTAGGACCCGATCCCAGTCTTGGGGATGGTCTTGAGTCATCTTACCCAACAACTGCTTGAGTGTCCTATTGAGACGCTCAATTAACCCATTTGACATCGGATGATAAATAGAACTAAGAGATCTGTCTATACCTAATGTCTTCATAACTTGAGACATGGATTCAGAAATGAACTGAACCCCATGATCCGACAAGATTTTCCGTGGAAAACCAATGCGTGAGAAGATTAACATCAATGCCTCTGCTACACTGGCAGATGAAGTGTTCTTGAGAGGGATGGCCTCAGGCCAACGAGTGCACATATCAATGCACGTAAGGATATGCGTATGCCCTCTAGCAGATGGAAGCATCGGACCAATAATGTCTATAGCCATTTTATCAAATGGTCTAATCGGGATGTCCGCAGCTTGAATAGGAGCCGCATGAAATGGACCCCGTACCTTAACTTCTTGACATATCAAACAGGACCGACAATAGAGAGTGATGTCCCTATGGACGCCTGGCCAGTAGAATGCCGAAAGCACTCTGGATTTGGTACGCGAAAAACCCATATGGCCCGCACATTGCGAGTCATGCGCATGTCGTAATATACGAGATCTCATAGAGGATGGGACTAAGATCTGATAACATAAGGATGAATCCTTTTCCCGTATTACTCTAACCAAAATCCCATTTTTAAGTATAAAGTCATGTCTAGATTTTGCAAGTTTGTTGCTGGTATTCTTTTTGTTCACATACTGAAAAATTTTTTTTAATGAATCATCATTCTTTTGCAATGTTGCAAACAACTCCCGTGAAATAGGAGCATCATCATCACAAGTGGTATGAACTGTAGGTTCAATAGGTGTATCATGCGACATATTAGTAGCTTGCGCTCTAGTCACTACTGCATTTGCAGTTTGAATATGTCGCTCTTCCCATTCAGCTATTTGCTGTGGTGTACACTCTTTAATACCATGTATGCGACCAAGTATTAAATCACAAATTGGATTCGGAAGGAGACATGCCTGGATCTTTCCTGAAAAAAATGGTGTATTAAGATCAATAATAGCAGTGGGAAATGTTTCAACGGTGCCACCAAAAGTCACACACTTGACAACCCTGCCCGTGGCACAACTTGGGTTGATCAGCGAAGTCCGGACGCCCACAGTGCTACAACCTGAGTCAAATAGGAGAGAGCATGAAATGTTGTTGACAAATCCCTTGTTAAACTTAAGAGAGCCCTGTCCCTGGTGTACTGACGCAGCAGTGGCCGTACAGACTGCAGGTAGACTAGGCAAGGTATGTCCGCAACGCAGCGTCGTGATCGCCTTAGGCTGGAAAAGAGTCGAGCATTCTGGACAGTCTTTCACCTGGGTACAATCAAGAGAACAAGACATAGCATTGTGAGTTTCAGCTACTTTACCCTGTTCAATGTTAGCCTGTGTATCAATTAAAGAGACATTAGAATGTCTACCCGTATTACTCGACGATCTATCTCTGCGACGCGATCGATTTTGATTATTTGCATTAAAATTGCCATAATTGTCTTTTCTACTAGAGTTAAAATTTGGATGAGTCCGATAATTTGTATAATTAAAGTTATGCTGTTCTTTAAAATTTTTATTCCAAGAACCTTGTCTGTTTTGCGGACCCTGAGATTTTGATCTCCAGTTTTGTTTATTATAATGTCCTTGATTATTTTTAAAATTATTGTTACCAAAATCTCGCGATCTGTGAGCTTGGTTCCAAGAAACATTAAATGGAGCAGATTGTTGAAATTGCTTCCCTTTGTAAAAGTTATCATTGTTAAAATTGTAATTATTTCCCTTATTGGCATACCTGTCAGCACTAAAGGAACGATTTCGTGAAAAATTGTTTTGTTGTGCTGCAAAAGCAACAGGCAATTCATTCTTAATCTGCGCATTACTTAGATCCATGGTTGGGTGAGCAGTGCAAAAATTTTTTTGCATGTTCTTCTAAGCCTTTCATAGATAAAGGTTTCCGTTCGTGTAAAAATGCGAGAAATGTAGGATTTACAGACGAAAGTACCTTATCGCGCATCAGTAAATCGAAGAGACCTTCATATGACTTTTCAATTTTGGATAATTCGATCCATCTTTCTAATGTTAGTCGTATCTGTGACAGAAAATCACTAAAATTTCTGCCAGATTGAGGTAGTAATGTATGAAATCTTAATCGATATTCGTCTTCTGTCATTTGGAATTTTTGCAGAAGTGCCGCTCTAAGAGCATTATAGTCATTTTTCTCACCAATACTGGTAGTATGATAAACTGCCAAAGCATCCCCAGTAAGTAACCTGGATAAATATGTGCAATACAGTGTTTTATCCACGTTGTAAGACCTACAAGTGGCCTCAAATCTATCTAGGAAAAATATTACGTCATCCGACGGGGGATTAAATTTAGGTAATTTAAGGTTAATTTCCTTAAAATGATCATGTCTGGATGAAGTTTGGCTTTCAAAAGTTCTCTGAGAATTAGCTTCCTGAGTTAACCTAAGTCTCTCATATTCTGACTCTGCTAATTTCAGTTCATGCTGTCGTTTTCTATCATTCTCTTCCATCTCAAGCTGAAGTCGTTTTGTGTTTTGTTCAGCTATTAATCTTCTTTCTTCCATTTCTTTTTGTTTAACTTCCATTTCCTTTTGTTTATTTTCCATTTCTTTTTCAGCTATTAATCTTCTTTCTTCCATTTCTTTTTGTTTATGTTCCATTTCCTTTTGTTTAACTTCCATCTCAATTTTAAGTCTTTCTTCAGCCTCTCTTTGCTTCTGTTTTGACTCTCGCTGAAATCGTTTCTCTTCTAATTCAGCGGCTAATCTCATTTTTTTCTCATTTTCCTCAGATTCAATCCGTTTTTGATCTGCCTCAAATTGAAGTTTTTTCTAGTCTTAAAGTTTCTAACTTTCTCTGTTCGGCTTCTATTTCTTGAGCTTTCCTATATTCTGCAAGTGCAAATGCTTTTGCTTCATCAGGAGCCATCTGAAGAGCTTTTGCTTGCTTAATGAAATAATCTAGTGAATACATTATGCTTTATAAGTAGTCACAATACTCTTGATTTATAAAATGATAATTAATCAATATAAATTAATTAACCTTGTTACTATAACAAGTGTTCTTCGTTCCTGTCCTAGAACGGTATATTTTGTTATCATATAGTTATGAAATATATCAATAATCAATATAGTAATTTATGTAATGAAATGTCATGTAAGAAACAACGTGAAAGACAATAGAAACATTACCGACAAGACACGATAATCAAAGACGAATGACTACAGTCGTAGAAATCAAATAAAATAAAAATGTGGAACTAAAATAGAATGTCGTAAAAAATTACGATGACATCTACGATCCAATAATGCACAAGACAATTGACAACACAGTGTAAAAACATATGCTTTGTAAAAAACTGAATGATAGTCAGGTTAGACGGACAATAATCACATACAAAATACATCATGAAACTAAGGTACAAGTAAAAATAGCTACGAAAACAACAATTAAAACTTGACGGAACAGCTAAACAACTACTATCATAAGGAACAATTAGCGATCGGAACTTCGGCAAGGTTTCTAGCCTTGTACCGGAATTATCGCTCAATTGAAACTTACAAGTTGAGCCCTACAGAACGTCTGACGAAGAACCCGAATTGGCTTCGAGATGGATCTCGTTCGTCAGATCAACCTCCCTACCTCCCACGACAGATGTACAACATATAACATGGAAAATGTAAATATGGACATAACAATAAAAGGCACAGCTAAAAGTAATAAAATGTACAACGAAAGTACGTTATACTTATCTCGCGTGCAGGTAAAAAATCAATGTGCCTCGTCTCCGTGGATGTACGTCTACGGATAAAATACTTCGTTCTGCGTATCTAGATTACAGCTCGCACGCAATAATCATGAAGAGGTGATCCCCAGGATGTCAGTCACTGTGAAACTTAACGTGGAGGTTGATTGAAGACCTTGACCTTGGTAAACGTAAGTTGTTTCTGATTTCTCATCCCACTGGGTTCCAAGTTCGAGATGTTGGCGCCTTGAAAGTTCAAATCTTCTTTTCAATCGATACTTGGATTAAGTTCGTTCCTTGGAAATTAGTTATTTCCAGCCCACGCTGGCACACCATTTATTGTTGACTCCGTTTTATTTGTTGAGTTCAGTTTATATTGGTGAAGAGGTAACTTAAAACGCGAATGGTTAAAATGAACGAATGTCAACAATGTTCTTCAAACGACACTCCAACAAGTAGTGTTGAACTGGGTGAACTGGGCAAGTACTGGCAGTACATAAGTCGGTGATGACTGTACATAGATGTTTATTCAACAGGACACATACGGAGTGGACCAAGACTAACATCGTCACAGGCGCAAAGATCACACGTCAACATATTGGTAATTACTTTTACAGTTCCTGAAGATTCTCTACCAATAAAGTCCTCTGACTCAAGTGACTAAGGATCACAAAACTGTTACCGTATAATATTCTTCTCATTCAAGTCCATTGACCTTCTTTCAAGGACGTCTATCATGGTAACGTATTCATACTCCAGGATAAAATCTTCCATATCATATTTGTCAAATTCCCATACGTTCTCCATACATAACGTTATATAGCATATAGTTTCAAACAAAGTCATACACGATAATACGAACAGGTTAGAGATTCCAGTTGACTAACCTCTCCCATTCTATGCCACGATTCTGGCATTGTTGTAACAGCATATTAAAACATGTGCATAAGGTAATCAATAACTTCTTCCACTCGTAGGAATCCTTCTTCTACGATACGAATCCTAAAGGCTAACGACTCTGTAGGTCCATTCTAGGAATAACATATTCCCGCTAGACTAGTATAAGAGCGGCCTTACAATACAGCATACAATAAGAAGTGGGGCGATAACTTACGTGACATTGCTGCTATTGGTTTCGACCTGAAGACCAATACAGATCACAGAATAAATGGCTTCCATAAACGTGCCATGAATACAATAATAATATATATCAATCACGGACATAAACAAGGTCCATGTTGCCCCTCCAAATCATGACGTCAGAAACTACTCAACTAGGTTACCCGTGCGACCCAAAGCAACTCACACTGCATTGTGCACGTCAGTGCGTGAATCAATCGAACGCACAAATATATAACTATATTAAAACTGGTGCGTACATTTGGCAGGACCGAAGACTACCCCCTTAGGTAATAAATGTACGTAACAGTGGGTAATAAATATATGTATTTTTTGTTATTTAATAGTGTAACAGCACATGTTCCTGAAAGTCTGATCTAAAATAATCTTCATTCCTTATTTTGTCTGAAATAAAAAACAGCGGGACGTTTTCTTCAATGTCGTATAATAAATCGAAGATAGCAAGGCTTACAAGATAACAACAAACTTCCAGCATGAGAATGGAGGTAGAGTCAGCTACTGCAGCCTTAAGGTGGCTAACTGAAACTTCATTAACAAAGGCCATCATTGTGTCAGACTCACAGTCTATGCTTCGAAGGGTTCAAAATGGTTGGCTACGGCATGAATGGAAAGCATTCATAGAAGCTTCGAATCTACAGGAGCTGGTGTGGATCTACTGTCCTGGTCATGCAGGGGTACGCGGTAATGAGAGAGCTGGCAGCCTAGTATTAAGTGAACCCACAGTGGGGACACTGGATATGAATAAGGGAGAGACACTGAGAACAATTAATGATCGCCTGTTAGAAAATGACACTGCAATAGACGAATCATCAAAGTTAAGACTGCTGGAATTTGGCATCAAACGCAAGGCTAGCAGAGATGGACGTATGAGAGGATGCATCCATCGTGTATACAACTAACGAGCTACAGGAACAATTAGCATTCACGCTCTTCGACATATACTAAGGGAGACTGAGCAGCTATGGGTTTGCCCTGATTGCAATGATGTCGATTCTGATCAACAATAACAATCAACAATAACAATAAATCGTCCACGTCGTTAGTGTTAGGATTAAGATTATAGTTTAAGTTTAGGATTCCTAACCCTTACCCCATATTACTGTGTCTCTGAATTATTCTTTAAGGCCGTTTCGAACACACGTCCTATTGTTCTTCATTTCAACCCTTTAATTTTGTCACAGCTGGAACTGGGAACCCGAGTCGGAGCATCCTGTGAGCACGGGGCCCGATGGGGTCAAACTGGTTGAATCGGCCTACAGCCGGCCCTGCTGACGTGTAGTCAACATCATCACCCTTACGTTTCAGCTTTCGAAGGAGAATGGTTCTTCATCACATTCATGCTAAACCTTCCTGTCCTGTGCCATCTGTCTGTGGTCTTCTCATATCGTCTTTTTCCTTTTACATATGTCTCCAATCACTAGTCATCAAATTTTCAAAAGTTTTTTATACCAGAAATTAAATATACCATTTCTTATTGATTTTGACATGCTGATTTCAAATATCATAATGAAATTCACCAATTGGCTCTGGTTTTTTTTAAAATGATGAATTTACATTACAGTAATACAAATAATGTATGCTTGTTTAATTCTCTGGGGTGAACAGCTAATCTTTCTACTTTAGCATTATAAAAATTGTGGTTACATACTCAATTAATTGATATTTCAACATAAAATGATAGAAAAAATAAAAACATTATTTAAAGTTCACATATCATGTTTTTAAAAGGCACATTTGAACCCATTCCGTCATTATTCAGTCGCTATTCGAGCTCTCTTTGCTTGCTTCTTGTAGTCAATCGATGAGGTGTCTCTTGTCACAGTCCAACAGTAATCAGTAAGTATTGAAGGGCTCCAATTGCCTTGATACCTTGTCTCCATAGCAGCAATGTCCTGGTGAAATCGTTCACCATGCTCATTACTGACCGCTCCACCGTTTGACGTAAAGAAATCCAGATGAGAATCCAGAAAATGAATTTTCAAAGACATGTTGCAGCCAAGACTCTTATACTTCAGAAGGAGATTTTCTACAATTTCATTGTAATTATCAGATCTGTTGTTTCCAAGAAAATTGTCCACCACTGACTTAAATGGCATGCTGCTTTTTCCTTGCCATGCAAAGACGCAAAGAAACTCATCATCATGAAGAAGTTTTCGAATTTGCGGACCAACAAATACTCCCTCTCTTATTTTAGCTTCACTCAGTCTTGGAAATTTTCTGATGAGGTATTTGAAAGCCTCATCTGTTTTCTCCATTACCTTGACAAAGTTTTTCATGAGACCCACCTTAATGTGCAAGGGTGGCAACAACATTTTGCTGGTGTCGACAAGTGCTGGGTTCTCAACGTTCTAACTGCCAGGCTGCAATGACTGCCTGATTGGCCAATGTCTTCTGATGTAATGGTCACTTCGTGCACGGCTATCCCACTCACAGAGAAAGCAACAGTACTTGGTGTATCCACCCTGTAGTCCAAGCAAAAGAGCGACCACTTTTAAGTCACCGCAAAGTGACCAATGATGATGATCGTAGTTTATACACTTCAAAAGCTGCTTAATGTTTTCATACGTTTCTTTCATATGAACTGCGTGACCAACTGGAATTGACGGTAACACATTATCATTATTCAACAAAACAGCTTTAAGACTCGTCTTGGATGAATTAATGAAAAGCCTCCACTCTTCCAGTATGTAATTGATTTTGAGGGCTGCCATTAAACCTCACCACATATATAACAGAAATTATTAGCACTGTTCACACATGTCCTAGGCATTTCTAACTACGATACTTTTGATAAGGACAAATGCACTAACTAAATTTTATCAGAGATAAGATATTTATACACAAAGGTGATGTAATCATAGGTAGGATTGCGTCATCAACTTCTAGTTACATTTTTATTGGTCATTAGAAAAAAATTATACAATCGCCCACAAGAGTTGCGTCATATATATAAATTGACCGTAATCAAATAAACTAGTAGCATATATCTTGAAAACTAGAGCCAATCAACATTTTTAATGTCATTTTCGTTTTCAGCACACCAAAATTAGTTAAGATCAGCTATTTTCATTTCTAGCACATTTGGTTGTTGACTAGTGTTATCTTCTCCGTGTATTTTTTACACTTGTGTTTTCTAATCAAAATCTAATAACCGAATGGATAATAAATTATACCGTTATGCGGGTTAGGATAGATACTGATATTGTGATTAAATGTTTGGAATTTCCTTATAACATCCAGTACGGGTCATAAACCAAAACCTACCAGCGGCCTAAATCTGAGAAAACGGGTCTAAGTCCAACAGTACCAACAAACATTCTTATATAAATATCGGGTCTTCCATGTTGATCTATTTGGCCCTCTTGTTTCACCCAGAAAGAGAGAGAGTACCAACAAACGACTATAAGAATTAATTTAACTGGTCATATAACTACCCAGCTTTCTTTTCCATTTTCATGTACATTCAGCCCGCTGTAGCGAAATTATCAAATTTAACATTTCCCAACTACCGACTACTGTGTTGTGGCGAGGATTTTTATCCCGAGAGATTTACATACCTGGCATTCTCTTTAATTATTGGAATTACAAGCTACTGACACTGTGAACACTAGATCTCGTAATTATTTTCCTACCTGGACTAACTGATGTGACATAAACTGATCTAATTAACAGTAACGAAGTAAGCGTTCCCCAAATAACAGGATTAATCAACATTTGAGGAGCTGGGGCTTATTTTGCCAAAACCCAACCCAACACTGGATTTGCTGTTTGTACCACGGAGATATGTTCCAGTTGCTGTTAATCAACAATTAGGTAAGCGCGACTGAAAGTGGCCACTGTTTGTCTGAAGCGAGAGAAAGAAGAAGTGAATAATTCTTCTATTGTATAATCATGGTACTCACTTTGTTGTGCCTTTATTTTGTTTGCTAATACCGTTATTTTTTCAGAATAGAGTAATTAGGAACTCTGTTCTTTACAGTATAGCCAAATTTTATACCATAGCGCAAATCTTTTGACCTTTTGGGGGTTATTCAACTTCTTCTTGTGGGATCTTGTCTTAGCAGAGGGGATTGCACCTATGGGTTTATTTCTTTATGATTTCTGTAACCTATGATTTTTCTATTTGATATTTGATACTGAATGTTGTGAAGTTTTTTTCTTTATGATAAATAAACTTAACATAAAACTTAATTACCTGTGTTGGTCAGCTCGGCCCAATATCCCTACTCCATTTACTATAGTTTCACGTTTGTGCGTCTAATTGTCGTCACTTATCTGTGTTTGTGTAAGTGAGTGGTTAATAGTGTATATGTTAATATATACAGAAAGGTAAACTGTCTGATAAACAAAATTCAGTCGGAGCGATAGGCTGGACTAGAGTATCTTCTCAATCCAGGGACAGACTCTACCTTTTCACCATTTCACTCGTGAAATCTATTTCTTTACCTTATCTCTCACTGAGTTATGACCTTTTCCAGTTCTGTTCAGACGGGACCAGAATCTAGCTTAATCACCTATCAAAAATCAACGACAGAATGGGTCGCTCGTTTTCCGGGAATTTGAGCTAGATCTGGAACAAGTACCACAGAAATGGTGCGAAGTCCTTAGATTTGTCTTCTCTAGTACGTCAGATTGAGTTGTTTCCAAATTTGGATCTAGTCTGTATCTAGAACATTGACTAAATTCTAATATTTAAATCTTGTTTTATAGTCTAGATAGAGCAGAGTGTGGTTGTCTCGTGAGTTAAGTAACACTAATAATAATTATCCCCTAGACAAACGTTCAGTTTATTGGCTTGCTGACCACACAAATATAAATTGTTTTTTCCACAGCATTGTAGGGTATATACAAATAGATTTAGAGGGTGATCTTTCTCGGAGAGATGTTATGTATTGATTTTGTAATACAAGGCCGCTGGTAGCGTGTGATTGTCTGACAATCACCAAGTTTTTTTTAAGCAGCGGTGTTTGAGCTAAGCTAAGGAGTGCATTCTGAGCAACACGTCAAGTTAATAGCCTCCCTTACCCTAACCGATTTCAGGTGTGGACTTGTAGGTGGACTTAAAAATTAAGGGAATTATTTTTTTTCTCCTTAAAATTTTTGAAATAACAATTTTTTTTTTGTTTCCACCGTAGTAACGTAGTTTTTTTTTTTTTTTTTGGTCAGTGTTAAGCCTGATCTACCATTTATTTGGCTTAGTCGTCTGTATTAGGAGCCTAGTTGCCAGATAATAACAGCGGTAGATTAGATAACTGATATCACGAGAAGAAAGAAAACATCAGATTAAGTTGGGAGAACAGATCCTGGAGCAGGTCGACCACTTTAAATATCTCGGAGCTATTATAGACCGAAAGGGAGGCATCAAAGAAGAGTTGGCCACTCGAAAAGCAGTGGCTGGGAGACTTTTTCAGGCCATAAATCGTGGATTCCTCAGCAAGAAAGAGGTTGGTAAGAAAACGAAGATGGCTGTATACCGCTCCACCTATGTCCCAGTCTTGACATATGGATGCGAGTCGTGGGCAATGACTACAACCCACAAAAGCCAGATCCAAACCTCAGAAATGAGGTATCTGAGGAAAGTGGTTGAAGTAACAAGAAGAGACATGGTCCGCAACCAGACGATCCGTCAAGGCCTAAAATCCCATCCGCTGCAGACCCAAGTAGAACAGTCCCAACTAAGATGGTTTGGCCATGTCTGCAGAATGGGAGAAGATCGGCTACCACGACAAGCATGGGAAACAAAGAGCCAGGGATCCAGACCTCCAGGACGACCCAGAGTCCGCTGGGAGGACAACATTAGACAATCTTTGAAGGACCGAGGACTAGAATGGAACCAGGCCAGGAAGAAGACAGCTGATAGAATGGTCTGGCGCTCTCTCTTCCAAACCTCTACACCTCACGGTAGAAGGGGAACGACTAAGTAAGTAAGTAAGTAAGATTAGATAACTGATAACAAGGAGGAGGTATCACAGTTAAATAAACAGAATAAATGTTTTTCTGTATTTTTCTCGTAATTGGTATGGAACCAGTGTATCCTTTTTCTTACTTCTTTCTCCGGTAAGTCACAGTCAGTTATTTGCAATGGCTGAGCGTGCAAAACTTAGACAAATGCTAAGAGAGGAAGCAAGGGAAGAGGGATTACAGGGAGAAGAAGCGAAAGCGTTTGTCAACAAAGAACTTGACAAATATGATGAGGAGAAGAAAGAAGCGGAAGTTAGGGAGAAGGAAAGAGAAGAGCGTCAATTACAGCAGAAGAAGCTTGAGGAGGAAATGTAAATTCGCAGGGCGAACGAAAAAGAGAGAAGGAGAGACAGCACGAACTGGCGCCTAAGGCCCTAGAGATGCAAAGCCGTGGGGCTGCCCCTACCTCCAGCAACGGAGACTCTCTACCTCATTCACAGATAATTGATCTTTCCAACACTCAATCTCCTCAACTAGCAGCTATGTCTTTTGCCCTTAAATCCTTCCCAAGCTCCAATGAGAAAATTGACTGTTATCTAGAAAGATTTGGGAGAATAGCAAATCTGTACGGGTTAGAAAGGTCGTGTTGGTGTATGAAGCTTTCTCAGGCTTTAAAAGGCTCTGCGTACGATGCGTACGCGAAACTGGAAAGAAGTCACCAAGACGATTACGACATGTTGAAGAAGGCTTTACTTGAGCGTTTCGAAATGAACGCTCGAAAATGTTTCCAACTGTTCCATAACAGCAGAAAGGAAAGCACTGAAACTTTTCACCAGTTCTCTTCTCGTCTGAATGGATACTTGACAAAGTGCCTGCTGCTTTCACAGCTTACCTCTACCTATGAAGGACTTGAGGTGTTCGTTGTAACCGAACAAAAAAGAACACTTTGTCAAGTGACACTCGTAGATTTCTGGCCAAACAAGGCGCAGAAAAGATAGAAGACATTTTGAGCAAGGCGGAGCGATATCACAATGCGCTGGCCGAACTGCCAGGAGCAAAACGCAAACCGACAGAAGAACCTTCTCGGAAAAATAATCTAGAACAGTCTTCCCATTCTTCTCACCACCATAACCCCAGAGAAACTGTACCCCAGAATTCCCCTCTGGAAAAATCTAAATATTATAAACACAAGTACCCCACCATCAACAAAAATTCTGATCAACCCAACCAGTCTACATGGCAGTGCGGCCAGAAAGGACAGGGTGACAAAGGGAAAACCCCTGCGCACGGGACATCTGATTAGAGCAAGCCCACCGGGCCTAATCGCATCGGATGCTTGCAAACAGCCTCGCAAGGAAGAATTAATGTCAGTGATTCTCAACCTGATAGGGAGAGGCCCTCAACGCAAGGAACTGTTATTTTGAACGGTACTTTAACATATTGTTTGTTTGATACAGGGTTGTCCTTGGATTGCATTGTAGCAAGACTTTTGGTCAAACCCGGTCAAGAAACAGAAGAAACCGTCAAACTTTGTGGAGTTTTCAAAGGAGATGCACCCATGACGCTTCCCATCGCATTGGTGGAGATACACTCTGATTTTGTCAGAGGTGTGATCAAAGCCGCTATTATGGATGACCCGATCTACCCAGTCATACTTGGCTGTAGATATGTGTTTATTGGGAGACCGAAAGAGCCAATTGTGGCAGCAGTAACCACAAGAGGGCAAACCAAAAAGGAACGGGAGCCTGCGCCAAATTTGTTACCCAAGGAACTAAAAGAGGCGCAACAAAAGGACCCTACCTTGGAGCCCTGCTTTAGGAAACTTCCCATGGCCAAGGACCCCAGACACAACGGGGACATTTTTTCTAAGGATGGCGTACTATATCGTAGAACGGGCAACCCTGATCAAGGGCATAATCATCTCCTAGTACCGACGCAGTACAGAGACCAAATCTTAGAAATGGGGCACTCTCTTCCCTTTAGCGGACATATGGGACAAAACGCCACTAATCAGCGAATATCGACTCACTATTTGTGGCCAGGAATGAACTCTGATATTATCATTTACGTGAAATCCTGCGCCAAGTGCCAACGTGTGGCACCCAAGCATTGGACACCCCCAGTTCCCATGGGTGAAATGCCAATAGTGGGGACACCATTTGAACGGGTTGCAGTCGACATTATAGAACCCCTGAAAAGGACTAAAAGAAGGAACAGGTTTATCCTGACCTTAGTCGACACATGCACTGTGTGGGCCGAAGCTATACCGCTAACATGCACGGATTCCAAGCATGTCGCAGAGGCCCTAGTGCAGATATTTACACGGTTGGGATTCCCTCAACAAGTTTTGACGGATAACGGATCCCAATTCCGTGGCCTGTTAATGGAGATCTTTAAGATCTTGAGGGTCTAGCACATCCACACCAGCCTGTACCATCCGGCCGGAAATGGGCTCGTGGAACGCTTCAACTGCAGCCTCACTATGATGTTACGTAAGCTGGGACAAGAGAAACCTGAAGATTGGGACCTTTTCATTCCTGCAGCCTTATTCGCCTACAGGGAAGTTCCACAGGCCTCTACAGGTTTTCCCCCAGCTACTCTTTTATTCTGCAGACCTAATAAGGGCCGTTAGAAGCCTTACTTCGGTCCCTGACAGACCAGAAGGCTGATGAGACAGTCGTCTCAGAAAGTAAATATGTATCGGAATTAAAGGAAAGGTTACAGCTAGGATGGGATCTAGCAACAACCAACCTTAAGAAAGCACGCGCAAGGCATGCCAAGCGATACAATAAAGCAGCGAAAGAGAGAGGACTGCAACAAGGGGAGAACGTTTTGTTGTTACTGCCAACCGGAAGCAACAAACTACGCATCGGGTGGCAAGGGCCGTTTACCGCCCTTAAAAAGATCTCGAGAACTAACTATTAGATTTCTATTAAAGGAAAAGAGAAGGTCTACCATGCAAATCTGTTAAAGAAATACTTGGAAAGACCGGTGCCGTCCTCCGAACATCTCCTGGCAGTCGCCATAGCTACCGAAGATGATGAAGATGACGATAGTTGCATGGAATATCCATTGCAACAAACGGAATCTTTCAAAGATGTAAAATTCGGTGACCCTCTCTCTGAAGCACAACAGACAGAAACGAGGGCGCTACTGAACCAGTACACAGCAGTTTTTACGGATATACCTGGTCGAATACATCTCGTAGAGTTCGATATGAAACTGACAATGGAGACACCGGTTCGAACCAGAGTTTACCCTATTCCGTATGCTAAAGCTGATACGCTACGGGAAGAGATAGACAAGCTACGCCAAGCAGGAATTATTAGCGAGTCTACATCTCCTTATAGTGCGAGCGTAGTGCTGTTACAGAAGAACAATAAGGAAGTTCGGCTGTGCGTCGATTACCGTCTACTTAACACTGTAACGGAATTCCAGCCGGTGCCTCTACAGAGCGCTTCTGAGCTGTTTACCAAGCTAAGCAAGGCATGGATTTTCTCCAAGATTGACCTGAGTAAAGGTTATTATCAAATACCAGTCAAAGAGGAAACTAAGCCTTTGCTAGCTTTCAGCACCAGTGAAGGACACTATACGTTCAACGTGATGCCATTCGGGTTACACAACGCCCCAGGAGTCTTCACAAGGATGATGAAAAAGTTTTTGAACCATTGCACGGACCACATATACACAACTTTATGGAGGATATACTAGTTGCAACGGATACCTACGAAGAACACATTGCTACGGTTGCTATGCTCCCCAGGAGACTACAGGAAACTGGTCTCACAGCTAGACCTAGCAAATGTTTAATCGGCTTCGAAAAGCTGGACTTCCTGGGGCATACCATTGCTCACGGTTCCATGTGGCCAGTTGCTAAGTACGTAGAGAAGATACGTGCAGCAAAAAGGCCAAGAACGAAGAGAGAAACACGATCGTTCCTATCACTGTGTGCTTATTACCAGAAATTTATCAAAAACTTCAGTGGTTTGACTGCACCCCTTACTGACCTTACAAAGAAGGGGCGACCTGAGAGAGTTATCTGGGATTCGAAGTGCGAAGACGCTTACGTCACGCTCAAGGAACAGCTGTCTGAATATCCAATTTTACGATTACCTGACATTACCAAACCCTTTATATTACGGGTCGACGCATCGGGTCAAGGCATCGGGTCAAGGCATCGGGTCAACTCTGCTTCAAGCAGGCGACGATGATCAGAACCAGCTATTCCCAGTGGCATACGGCAGTCGTAAATGGAATAAAGCAGAACGTAACTATTCCACAGTGGAAAGAGAATGTCTGGCACTGGTTCATGGGATAAGGAGACACCATGAATATCTGTACGGAGTATCATTCACGGTGCAGACAGATCATGCTCCCCTGGCGTTTCTTGGATCGAATAAGGAATTTAATGCGAAGATAATGCGCTGGGCATTGTTGCTAAGCGTGTATTCCTTTAAAGTAGAATACATACCAGGAAAGGAAAACGTAGGGGCAGACTTTATGAGTCGGTATTGGACCACGAAGGAAGAGGAAGATGAGAGTAAAGAAAACAGTCACCCGGAAGCTACGGATACAGGTAACTCTATTTCCATAAAGTAGACATGAATGGTTTGATATCTTCAAGCCGGGACGAACTGTGACAGAGTTATGTAAATATATTACATGTATCCACACGTTTTTGCTCTCACCTGGTTCCCACCTTTGCTTTCTTATTAGTATGCACGTTTGGTTAAACGCAGAACCCCTACACTTCGATATCTGTCTAACTCATAATTTAGCCACCCCTATTTTCGGTTCTCTATGTCTTACAGGCACTAGGAATGTTTACAAACATACCTATTAGCTAGTCCAGAGCCGTTAACTGTAATTATCACGGGAACGATTGAGCAATCGTTGAAATAGTGACAGATCAGAGAACGGGTCGTATATTTGTAGAATCAAGGGCGGTAAGTCAAAAGACGGACGTTTGACGGTTGCATTTCCTTAAGGGGAGATAACCACAGTTCATGATCCCAGGGCCCGTAATTTGCTACAGTATGAGCCGAGATCAAAAGACGGTTTGCTCGTTGGCCCACGTCTAAGCGTCGGCAGAGGCGTGAAATAAAGCTTTGCTTCAGGAATCCACCGCAGATTTTCCCAAAATGTGGGCGAAGGCGCTAAATCTCGCAAGAGATAGCGAATTTCTACATATTTCATATATATATCCCAGCTTTTAAAATCATTTATCTAGTAGCCTCAGAATTTTCGGAACATCTAGCTTCGAACCCTAGACCATTGTTAAAGTGGATTTCTTAGTATTTCGATTGGAGATAGTTTCTTTTTCTGTGTTGCGGTAACTATATTTACTAGCATTTTGAGTGATTTAATTGTTAAAGTTCGTCATTTTATATTTCTTACTTACTTAGTCGTTTCCCTTCTACCGTGAGGTGTAGAGGTTTGGAAGAGAGAGCGCCAGACCATTCTATCAGCTGTCTTCTTCCTGGCCTGGTTCCATTCTAGTCCTCGGTCCTTCAAAGATTGTCTAATGTTGTCCTCCCAGCGGACTCTGGGTTGTCCTGGAGGTCTGGATCCCTGGCTCTTTGTTTCCCATGCTTTTCGTGGTAGCCGATCTTCTCCCATTCTGCAGACATGGCCAAACCATCTTAGTTGGGACTGTTCTACTTGGGTCTGCAGCGGATGGGATTTTAGGCCTTGACGGATCGTCTGGTTGCGGACCATGTCTCTTCTTGTTACTTCAACCACCTTCCTCAGATACCTCATTTCTGAGGTTTGGATCTGGCTTTTGTGGGTTGTAGTCATTGCCCACGACTCGCATCCATATGTCAAGACTGGGACATAGGTGGAGCGGTATACAGCCATCTTCGTTTTCTTACCAACCTCTTTCTTGCTGAGGAATCCACGATTTATGGCCTGAAAAAGTCTCCCAGCCGCTGCTTTTCGAGTGGCCAACTCTTCTTTGATGCCTCCCTTTCGGTCTATAATAGCTCCGAGATATTTAAAGTGGTCGACCTGCTCCAGGACCTGTTCTCCCAACTTAATCTGATGTTTTCTTTCTTCTCGTGATATCACCATGGATTTTGTTTTAGAGCTGCTTATGACCATCCCTCTCTTCTCCAGCTCTTCCTTCCAGACTTGCAGGTTGGATTGGAGATGTGCCTCTGATTTAGCAATCAGGGCAACATCATCAGCAAATGCCAGCTCCGAAATATAGACCTGTCTCATCTTCCAGTACCCCACTGAATACTTTCTTGTTCTCTCCTTACATGCCTTGATGACATCGTCCATAAGGAGTATGAAGAGGTAAGGTGATAGGATATCACCTTGTCTTACACCAGTGGTGGTCCTGAACTCTTCTGACTTATGGTTTGCTGTCCTCACATAATTTCTGCAAGACTTGTAGAAGCTCTGTATAGCATGAATCAGAGGTGCTGGAATATTCTTCCTTGCCAAACAGTCCCAAAGTTTGCTCCAGGGGACCCTGTCAAACGCCTTTTCCAGATCTATGAAACAAAGATGGATCTCACTCTTATACTCAAGGGCCTTTTCACTCAGCTGTCTGAGTGTGAAGATTAGGTCTTGAGTACTTCGGTTTGCTCGGAATCCGCACTGGACCTCATCCAATTGTGGCTCAGCTAGGCGTCGGAGTCTCTGCTCTAGGATTCTAGAGTAGATTTTACCAGGGACACTGAGAAGGGATATGCCTCTATGGTTTCCACATTGTCGATTGTCACCCTTTTTGAAAATTGGTGTTATGATGGCAATCTCCCAATCCTTTGGTATGGTCTTGTTGCACCATGCTGCCTGTAGGACCTTTAAGAGTAATAGGTCGCCTGATGCTCCCATGTACTTAACCATTTCTGGTGTTATACCATCATGCCCTGCTGCTTTGCCCATCTTGATTTTCTCTAGTGCTGCCCTCAGTTCTTCCATCTTTATGTCATCTTCACCATCATTGGTTTCCTCTTCTGTGTCAGTGGTTATCATTTCTGATGCTTCATCATGCTCACCATCCAGGAGTTCTGAGAAATATTCTTTCCATCTTTCCATTACTTCCTTCGGGGCAGTAAGCAATTTGCCTTGCTTGTCCTTTATAAATTTGAGAGGGCATTGTTTTTCTTTCCTCATGTTCTTTAGGGTCTTATAGAACAATTTCTGGTTTTCTTGTGCATCTTTTTCTAGCTTTTCTCCAAATTCTTCCCAGGACTTCTGTTTTGCTGCTAGCACTTTGTTCTTTGCTTCTGTTCTGAGTGTCACATATTCTCTATATTTTTCCATTTGTCCTGTTGTGTTTTTAGCTCCTAAGTATTGTTTCCATGCCATTTTCTTCTCTCTTATTTTCTCTTTGACTTCCTCTGTCCACCAAGGTGTCCTCTTTCTCTGGTTCCCAAGTCGGACTTCACCGCATGCTTCTGCAGCAGCTGTCTTTATGATATCCTTGAATTTATTCCAGAGGGTTTCCAAGTCATCAGGTCGTTCTTCTGTGTTGCTCACTGCTGTAGCAATAAGCCCCTGATATCTGGTCTTAATTTCTGGCTCTCTCAGCTTGTAGGTCCTAATGCTCATTTCTCCTGCTCGTTTACTTGGTTTCTTGCGTGATGTTGGGCAGTTCCTAGGCTGAGCAACTCTTTCAGTTGTTCGTTTGATTGTTAGCAGGTAGTGATCACTTCCAATCTCTGGCCCCCTCCAGACTCTTGCATCTCGGACATATCTGAATGAGCTTCTCCGAACAATGGCATAGTCGATCACTGACTTCTCATTCTTGGTTGGTTCACATCTAGTGTATGCATGTATGCGCTTATGGGGGAACTTTGTGTTTGTAATGATCAGATTCTGCTCACTGCAGAATCTAAGGAGTCGCTTTCCATTGTCATTGAGAGTATCTTCTCCATATCTTCCGATAACTCCACCCCATCTAGCATGGTCATTTCCAACTCTGGCATTAAAATCTCCGAGCATAATAACTTCATCTAGGCAGTCATCCACTGTCCTTTGAAGCAGCTCGAAGAATTCCTCCTTGACCTCTGCTCTCTCATCCTCATTTGGCCCATACACTATGACCAGGTTGACTATGGTTTCTCCTTCTTTTAGTTTTACAACCATAATGCGCTCCGAGACAAAGTTCCATCCCTTGATACTATCTTTTTGATTTTGGGCCACAATGCAACCCACGCCCCCTTTAGCTCTTTCAGATATGGGTACACCACTGTAGAGCAACGTGTTGCCATCGAGATCCATGACTCCTTGTCCTTTTTTCTTCGTTTCCGTTATAGCCAGGATTTCTAGTTTTGCTTTCCTCATCTCTTCCACCAGCTCCTCTTCCTTCCCATTTATACTTCTTGTGTTCCAAGTTCCATAAGTCGTAGTCCGTAGTCCGTTCCAGTTCGTCGCCTTTAGAATCAGTCCGGTTTTCTCTCTTGTATTTCGCGTAATCATGATTTAAAGCAAACAGGTGATTGGCCTGTTGTGCCTTTGCATGGTGGAGGGGCTGCCTCCTTACGGCCTCCATGCAGGCCGCCCTCCTCCTTTTTCATCCGGGCTTGGGACCGGCATTGGCGGAGTTCATTTTAATTTCACTAGATTTATTGTGTTAATTGGCTACAGATTAAAATATATATATATATATATATATATATATATATATATATATATAATATATATAATATATATAATATATATATATAATATATATATATAAATATATAAATATATATATATATATATATATAATTCTTCCAGCTGTAACGTTAACTTGATTAATTGCTATTAACCAGTAAGAGATATTTTAATTGACTAGTAGATGCACTAGGCAATGTAGTACCGACAAAATATATATTTATCTCCAATCCATTATGTGTATTTTTTTTGTAAATGACTAGAATTTATTTCACGGTTTAATAAACACGATAAGATAAGCTTTACACTTGTGTTTTATAATCAAAAATCTAATAACCGAGTGGATAATAAATTATACCGTTACGCGGTTAAGATAGATTCTGATATTGTGATTAAATATTTTGTATTTTCTTTCTAAAATCCAGTACGGGTCATAAACCAAAACCTACCAGCGGCCTGAATCTGAAAAAACGGGTCTAAGTCCAACAGTACCAACACACATTCTTATATAAAAATCGGTCTTCGAGGTTGACCTGTCTGGCCCTCTTGTTTCACCCAGAAAGTACCAACAAAAGATTATAAGAATTAATTTAACTGGTAATATAGCTACCCAGATTTCTTTTCTATTTTCATGTACATTCAGCCCGCTGTGGCGAAATTATCAAATTTAACATTTCCCAACTACCGACCACTGTGTTGTGGCGAGGATTTTTATCCCGAGAGATTTACATACCTGGCATTCTCTTTAATTATTGGAATTACAAGCTACTGACACTGTGAACACTAGATCTCGTAATTATTTTCCTACCTGGACTAATTGATGTGACATAAACTGATCTAATTAACAGTAACGAAGTAAGCGTTCCCCAAATAACAGGATTAATCAACATTTGAGGAGCTGGGGCTTATTTTGCCAAAACCCAACCCAACACTGGATTTGCTGTTTGTACCACGGAGATATGTTCCAGTTGCTGTTAATCAACAATTAGGTAAGCGCGACTGAAAGTGGCCACTGTTTGTCTGAAGCGAGAGAAAGAAGGAGTGAATAATTCTTCTATTGTATAATCATGGCACTCTTTGTTGTGCCTTTCTTTTGTTTGCTAATACTGTTATTTTTTTCAGAATAGATTAATTAGGAACTCTGTTTTTACAGTATAGCCAAATTCTATACCATAGCGCAAATCTTTTGACCATTTTGGGGTTATTTAACTTCTTCTTGTGGGATCTTGTCTCAGCAGAGGGGATTGCACCTCTGGGTTTATTTCTTTATGATTTCTTTAACCTATGA
>JAMPIV010004415.1:0-105105 GCA_024509875.1 Oreohelix idahoensis | reverse complement strand
TTGTTCTGTACTGGGTGGGATGATTATGGCCTAATATCCAGCATTAATGACTGCTTTAAAAGCAGATCCGTCTGTGTAATGGATAATGTCGTCATCATACTGACAGATAATTTCCATGGCAAGTGTTTTCAGCAGTGTAGGTATGAGGCTTTTATTTGCGGGTTGCAGAAGGTGTGTACGTATTATTGGTCTTTTTAGTTCTACGTGATGTGGTAGGTCAGGTACAGGTTGAGTAGGCAGTCTAGTCTCTGGTATGTAGTGCTTCCCTGAAAGCTCTTGGTGCCTTCAAGTAAGAGAGGTCTTTTTAATTCGGTACCGGTACTTGGAGATGTGGTCACTGATAATATTTTTGCAGGGGTCATCCTTGTCAGCTCGCAAGAACCTTTCTGCCGTGATGATAACTGATTTCTTTCTCCTTAGTTCTAGAGGTTCCACATTGGCGGAAATCTCGCAGGTGCTGGTCGGAGTAGTTCGCAAGCCTCCACAGATTAATCTGAGATCCAGGTTTTGTATGCGATCTAGTTTCAGTCTAAGTGTTGGGCCAGCAGTGGCTTGCAGGGGTAGAGAGTAATCCATAACTGAGCGCACGTATCCCAGTTACAGTTGTCGTAGGGTGCTCTGATTGGCTCCCCAATCAGTGCTCGCCAATCGCTTTATGGGTGTCGTAGATTTGCGATAGGTGAATTAAGACTTAGATTGGTCCCTTCTGAATAGAAAATAGAAACAGGTGATAGCTCAGTGAGAGATAATAATAGAAATAGATTTCACGAATGAGATGGTAGAAAAATAAAAGATTCTGTCCCTGACAATCGAGAAAATTCTCTCGGTCAGCTTATCTCTACAACAGATTTAGAACGAGGTGTGTTCAAATGAAACCCGTCCCAGTGGCTTTATAACAAATATATGTAAGGTACATCTGCAGGAGTAGTAGAATTAAATACAGCAATTGTTATGAAGCAAGTACCCACTGGGGTTCTTTAGAAATAGTCACCATAGGCATTCAGACACGCATCCCACTGCTTGGGTAGATGGCGGATGCCGTCCGAGAAAAATGACTTTGGTTGCTTATTGAACCATTTGGTCACCGAGGCCCCGACGTCTGCATCGGAGTCGAATGGTTGTCCCTTTAGAGATTTTTTTAAGGGTCCGAACAAATGAAAGTCACATGGTGACATATCGGGGCTGTAGGATGGGTGTGGCAGAACTTCCCATCTTTTCCTTGCTAACGCTTCCTGCACAATGTTCGCAAAAAGTGGACGAGCATTGTCGAGCAACAGAATCACACCACGCGAAAGCATACCGGGTCGTTTATTCTTGATGGCTGTATGCAGGTTGTCTAGTGTGTCTTTGTAGCGGATGGCACTGATGTTCACGCCAGGCTCTTTAAAGTCTACCAATAGAAGCCCTTCATGGTCAAAAAATGCGGTCAGCATAACCGTACCGGCGGAAATCTGTGACTTGAATTTTTTGGAGTTTTGGTGATCCTGGATGTTTCCATTGCATGCTCGCTGATTTGCTGCACGGCTCAAAGTGGTGGCACCACGACTCATCGCCTGCCACTGTGCGCAACAGAAATGCATCACCCTCCTCTTCGTAACGCAGCAGGTGGTTCAAACTCCACCCCATGCGTTCTTCCTTATGGTGATCTGTCAGCATCCGTGGGACCCATTGTGAACACACCTTTCGATACTTCAGTTTCTTCCTAACCACCATTTGAACTGTCCCATGAGACACAGCGAATTCCTCTGCTAGCGAACGTAAGCTCCGACGACGGTCCACCCGTATTGCTGCATCAATCTCGGCGATGGCTTCTTCCGTCGCAACAATATGCACCTGACCTGGCCGCGGAAGATCTTTCGTTAACTGACGTCCTTCTCGAAACATTCGTGCCCAGTATTTCACTGTAGTCTTAGACACACTTTTGTCACCATACACTGCTTTCACTCGGCGATGAATGTCGACATTCTTTGGCTCTTAGGAACTGAATTACCGTTCGCTGATCGACCTTGGACGGATTCCTTATCACACCGGCCATTATTTTAACGGTCTGCAGCACAACCAATGAATATTAGGAGAATGAACACTTACACACTTGTACATTCGTATGTGCTTATTACGTCAGATGTGACGTCATCATGCGCCTCCTACGATATATATATATATATATAACCACTCACATAAGTGACAACAGTTGGACGCACAGACGTGAAACTATAGCATTGGAATATAGATATTTGGAACGAGCTGACCGCCACACTTTTGATAAGTTTCTGTAAATTTTATTTATTATAAGAAAATTTACCACAACACCTAAATTTAAATATCAAGCATATAAAATACATATACAGTATAAGGTAATGGATTCCTAAAAGGATAATAGACTATAGACCCATAAGTGTAATCTTTTCCCTCGATGTTTAGCCCACGATCCTGTTAGAAGATAGGAAACTCTTTACAGAGCGATACAACAGGAAGCAATGTGATCACCAGGAAGTCCCCCCGTCGAACAAGTGTTTCTGCCGTCTACTCCTTTACACTCTAAGTGGGGCGGGCCCACTTGGGTCATGACTCCCAAGCGTCTCAGCCTCCTGTTGTCTTATATCGAAAATGAACCCATTTCACTTATGGTAGCAACTTTAAAATCCACAACTCCGCCAGCCGTGGAGACAATTGTGAAAGTAACAAAGAGAAGACAAATTATTGCGTTCATTCCGTTGCACATCACAATTAAGGACACACACTGAGTCACCGGCCTGAAGCCGTCGAGTCTAGCCACTGCGCGGTAGTTACTGAAATTCTGTGCCTGTCACCCCTTATAATATACTCCGCCTGTTGCCCCTGAGTCACAGCCCTTTCACTAGTACACCAAAAAACTCAGCGTATTGTGGACTTAGAAAAATGTTGGTGTTTTCTGTAATGCACCGTTTATTGTCACGATTTCCATTGCCCATTGCGGTTGTTCCATAGCCAGCCTGATGCCTTTTTGGCAGTTTCACTAAGCCTCTTCAGTGCCTTTGTTCTCGACTGTCCCCTAGGCCCCAACAGTTTCAATAAATCATACACTGATGCAGCCACAAGCCCTCTTGCGCCAACTTCAACAGCCATGACCCTTGCAGTGAACCCATCGTGTCTTAGATCCGCGGCCAGATCACTATACTTGGCCGCTTTGAACGAATGTTGCTCGTCTAATCTGGATTCAAATGGCACGGTCAGTTCAATAAGTATGACTTGAAGCGTTGCTAAAGAATGAAGCACTATATCCGGCCGTCTCCGCGATTTCCTGATACTCTCTGGATATGCCCCTCATCCAGGTAGGTCTACTGCCATCTCCCAGTCGTTTGCACAGTCAAGAAGAGATGGTAAACTGCTACCAGGTTTACTCGGTTTAGGGTTTGCTGACTTTCCTGCCCTCAGAAAGTATGTATTTGCGGTGCTCGGCCTGGGTTTGCTGTTCGCCTTCATCCTTGCCAGATCTATTGTCGCAGCAAGATCATTTAGCACTTTGTTATGGCGCCAAGTGTATCGCCCTTGCCCTAATGACACCTTACACGCTGAGAGCACGTGTTCAAGTGTCTGCCTCACCTGGCACAGGGGGCACTGCTTATCATCCTACTTTCCCAATTTCACAAGGTTGGTGGAAGACGGCAGCAGATCATACATTGATCTAACAACGAAGCTGAGCTGATAGCCCCAAATAGTCACGGATTTATACGTTATAGTCTAAGATTTCCCTCTAAAGTTAAGAACCGAATTGATACAATAATCTATCATAAGAAGAAAATGTCCTTTGCCACACATTTGCATAGATGAAATTACAAAGTGGGTGCATGAATATAAACATGAAAGAATCACTCGTTCTGCTCTCACTCTGTTCTTTCAGAAGGGGCCCCTGTCATACTTTCTTACCTACAACTTGATGTATTTCGCCTTCTGGCGCAAACTTCAGAACACCTCTCTACCGTTTAATCTGTCTTTCTGTTGATGAAGCGGATCCCAGCTTTGCAGATTTTGGTTTCATCCAAAGTTCCGTGGGGCGTCCTCTTCATGCGAAATTGTCAGATTAATGTTAGTGTCAATTTAATCAGTTCAGGTAAGAATTAGTATTAATCGGGCTCACAGCGTCAGAATCACGAGGTTTTCCTTACTTAGAAAAAATGACAGGTTGTAACTTCTCTCAATAAAATTCTTGGTCACACCACAATTAGTCAAAGTGTCGGACTGTTACTGGTTTGTAATTTTACTCGCCACCAGGTTGAATGTAAATGAGATTTAGGGAAGACATATAATGTGATAGGGTGGGCGAGATGGTGATGATGATGTTGCGATATTTGATCACTCTCTTGCACACTCACAACCGACCCGATTCAACAATAAAACTCTGATTCTTAAGGCAGGGGCTGTATTTATTTCTACAACCCTATCAGTGACCAAGAGCACACTGAAGCAAACATTAAACAAATAAACCAACAAACCAAACACCAAACACCCAGCAAGTGCTCGATTGCTAATGTGTCATGTCTTTGTTCTTCTGCTACCCACACAGGGCGCCTCGTTTCGTTTTCTCTTGTCTGGACTGATACTTAAAATGGCCGCTGCTGGCCATCGCATTCTTTATATAGGCACTAGGCTAATCACTCGACTTTAGTGCGCTGCGCGTATTAATTTGGCCACTTAAATATCACTCGCGACTATTGCTCTAGAAGGCACGAAAACACAAATATACATAACTATTTCTAGAGCAAAAACCCAAATATACACAACTAATTTGTAGGCTTTATTGTGGCCTTGTAATAAATCTTCTTCTTGAAGATAATGTGGTAATCAGGCAGTGAACCACGGGGGCAATCGTAGTGACAAGATGGCGCTGGCGCCGAGAACGACAGATCTCAAGATGGCGCTGTCACATATTCCCCGCCTGATTTTGTAGTCATCCTGACAACATCACTACCTCTTGCGCTTCAATTGTAACCTCTCAAATCGTTGGGGCTGCGCCTGATTATTTCTCAGCGGCGATGTTTTGGGCTCAGATTCTGTATTCGGTACAACCCGGCTGGGGACCCTCTTGGTCGCCATGTCCCTAGTTGTACGTTGTCGGGCTGGCAGTTGCTGTGGTCTAGAAGATTCGTCCACTTGTACAGCGTCGCTGCTTGCTTGTGACTTCTTCTTGTCAGTGCATGTAGCTGTCGACTTTAAAGGTGGTTTGCTCCTGACGTGCTTTACACTCGTTTTGTGTGGACGGTAGCTTACGATCTCCACAATCTGCTTTAGATGAGTTTCCTCTTCTGAACCTTGATGTGCGCCCCTTCGTATCTGCTTAGGACGAGTTTCCTCCCCTAGACGACGACCAATTTTCTCGGTTCCGTTAGGGTGACAGTTGTCACGGCCATCTCTTGATTTACATACTGTAGGCAACCTGGTTGTGGCAGTACGTCTAGGAAAAGAGCTCCTTGAGGGACAGGCGGCTATCAAATGTTCAGTTGACTTGCATTGAAAACATCTCTTTGGAAGAGGGCCTTGAGGGCATTTGGCTGCCATGTGGCCTGAGAACTCTCCACATACTCGTTCATTCCTCGCCAGACTCCGGAATCCCTTTCTGAAGATCTTGGTCTGAGCAATACTTACCTCCATCATCTGCACATCCCTTTTCGCCTTGTCGGTGCAACTGCGTTTGTTGGTGCTGTCAGCTCACAGCTTTCCTTGACAACAGCCTGACTCTCACATACAAGAAGGTCTAGTTGAGGTTCCTGCGGACACACCTCCTCGTATTGCGTTGGCTGTTCCCACGGTTGGCTTGGTGCTCTCTTTCTCTGCACCTCCTCTTGTGCTGGCAAACTGGCCTGTGACAGCTGTGCTAGATGGGATTTTAGGAGAGATAATTCTGCTTTGACAGCCTCCTCTTCATTGTGAGCTTCTGCACTTGCTATCTGCGCCAGTGTATCAGGCTGTTTACCTTCACATAAAACAGCATATTCCCAAGGCCCCTGACTCACGGCCTGGAAATTCCTGGTCATCTCACTGACTGGTGGTTGCTCGCTGTTGGCTTCTTCTACTATCTTGAGTAACTGCTCAGTGCTGGCCTTGGCTCCGCCACGTATCCGTAATTCCCTAGAGACCATTGGTGTGACATTATTCCAGATAATGTCTAACTTGTCTTCTGCCCAAAAGGGCGCCACCTTCCACGCGGCCTCTACATATCTTCCACAAACTCTTGCCAAGTGGGACTTGCCTTTCCATCAAATCGCCTTACCTCTGGCCCCTTCACGTACACTACCTTCACATGCGCATTGGTCGAAGCCATCTTGCTGTAATACCGCACCGCTGGGTGTTTACAATACAATATTTGCTCGTTTGCTGTTTGCTCGGTGTCACTGTCTGCCTATCCTGCCGACGACGCCAATTGTGATAGGGTGGGCGAGATGGTGATGATGATGTTGCGATATTTGATCACTCTCTTGCACACTCGCAACCGACTCGATTCAACAATAAAACTCTGATTCTTAAGGCATTGGCTGTATTTATTTCTACAACCCTATCAGTGACCAAGAGCACACTGAAACAAACATTAAACAAATAAACCAACAAACCAAACACCAAACACCAAGCCAGTGCTCGATTGCTAATGTGTCATGTCTTTGTTCTTCTGCTACCCACACAGGGCGCCTCGTTTCGTTTTCGCTTGTCTGGACTGATACTTAAAAAGGCCGCTCCTGGCCATCACATTCTTTATATAGGCACTAGACTAATCACTCGACTTTAGTGCGCTGCGCGTATTAATTTGGCCACTTAAATAACACTCGCGATTATTGCTCTAGAAGGCACGAAAACACAAATATACATAACTATTTCCAGAGCAAAAACCCAAATATACACAACTAATTTGTAGGCTTTATTGTGGCCTTGTAATAAATCTTCTTCTTGAAGATAATGTGGTAATCAGGCAGTGAATCACGGGGGCAATCGTAGTGACAAGATGGCGCTGGCGCCGAGAACGATAGATCTCAAGATGGCGCTGTCACAATAATCTGGCTCGATAGGCTGTTGCGTACATATTATGTCCTTAACAGGCATTAACAGATAAATGTAGTCTCAGGTCCTACATCTGTTAAAGATATGTACACACCAACTCAGTTGTGAGTATTATAGTTTATTGCGCACGAGAACGCACATTTTTGATATTTGAAAATTAGCGCGTTTTGTTGTCAGAGAAGCAGATGACGTATCTCGCTAATGGAACAAGGCAGAGTTTCTTTCCAGACTGAGAGTCTGATGCTTTTTGAGTCCTTGAGTCGGACTTATTATAGTCGCTTGATGACTGGCTCACTGCAATTCAAGTCATAGCCCTTTAGGTCATTCAAGCCAGGTAATAGATTTATTAATCGATAATTCTTGTGTGAATTAGTTCGTCTTTCTACTAGTGACCTCCAGCTGGTACTCATACGATAAAGGTATCAGAAAGGATCGTAGTCGCAACGTCAATACATAGGAAGCTTGGAAGATGTTCAAAGGAGGAACATTGTTTATAAATTGAATGGACTCTGCGCTATTGCCTATCTAAAGTAGCCGGATTGAAAGTGTCAGCTGATCACAGAGGTGACTCAAATATAATATTATTATTATGAGTCTATACGCCAAGGTTGTCGTCAATAGACATATGTTACTTCTTGAAAGATCATTTGTTGTACAGAAATACATCGATTTTCAACATAAACTTGAATTCAATACGACGGTTGGCGGAAGGTCAAGGACAACATTGGACTTCAACTTCCAGTCCTCATCATTGAATACCAATATTGTTGTACTCACATAAGTATAACGAAGCTCATACGTACTATTACAGGTGCGAGGAATAATTTTTTCTCGGTCAAGATAAGTAAAAAAAAACGTTGTGTTGTTATTACACCGTTTTACGTTGAGCTGTACCTTTCCTTATATATATATATGTCCACCTATTGGCTATTCATGTTGCGTGTGCTATGTTTTATGTTCATCGCGGGAGGTTGGGTAGGCGAATTATGATGGAAACATACCAGTTTCACCACAGGTCCTTCATGATTGTTCTTTAGGTACTTATTTGCAGACTTCCCTCAGTGGAATGTTCCGACACGTAAGTGTCGAAGGATTCTAGTCCACTGTGTTCGGTTCTCTGTAAACGAACTGTTTAGTTGCGACGTCCAGTTATTTCATTGTTGTTTTCGTTATAGTGATTTTTATCCGTACCTTAGTTTTATGATGTCTTTAGTACGTAACGGTCGTCCAGTCTCACCTTGCTTTCGTTTAGTTTTTTACAAACCTATGTCTATACACTGTGTTGTCAATTATCTTGTTCTGTTGTGCATCGCAGTTATCATTGCAATTCTTTGCAACAGTCAATTTTAGTTTCACATTTTGATTTTCGTTGATTTCTGCGAACGTTGTCATTTGTCTTTGATTACTTTGTCCCGTCACTATTGTTGTTATTGTCTATTACTTTTACTTCATCATAACATTTCATTACATAACTTATTTCATTGCTTAATAATATATTTGATAATTATATGATATTGCATACCGTTCTGGGACAGGAACGAGTAACACTTATTAGAGTGAAAAAAATTATTGGACATAATGGATATTTTGGATCATTTTCTCCGGGAGGGAGATAGGATAGGTAAATGGGGTTCAAGTTGTGAGGAATATGCCATTGAACATTTCTTACTTCAAATTAGAAAGGATCTTAAGGATTTTGCTTTTCTTAGGTGTGGATATGGCTTTTCACAAGAGAAAGCAGTGAGACTTTCTAAATTATTATCTACTATTTTTTATGATGAAGGTAAAATAACTACTCAAGACAGTAGTGTTGTTGAGGTGGATGAGTTGAAGAAAACCATAACGAAGCATAAGGGTAGGGAGATTGCCCTTACGAATTATCTGATACAGCAAAAAGGGGAATATGAGAAGTTGTTGGCTATAGATTTTAAAAATGCTGAGTTGAAGAATAAAGTGACGGTGTTGATAGCGGATAATAAGAAATTTCATGACTTTTCTTTTAGTCAGAAAAGAGAGTTAGATAATGAGGTGACCTCATTAATGAACATATTTTTCGAAGAAGAGAGTGACGATGAAAATAAACCTATTGCTATTAACACTACTTTGCAGATAGATTGCAATACACATGTGGCTCAAATTCAGAGCCTGACATCTGAGGTAACTCATTTGAGAGAAAAGTGTAATATGCAAAACACGATGGACCAAAACATGAAAGTTTTGGATAAGAAGGTAGCAGATCTTGCTTTGGCAAATCAAGAACTCAGAAATCTGCTATGTCATCAGGAGAAAGTGACTCAGGAAAAACTGATAAATGTTGAAAAATTACTCATGCAGAAAAAGGAGCTGGAAGATGAGATGAGCTCAATTAAAATAGATATCTATGTAAGGAACAGGCTCTTGTTGTGAGCTAGAACAAACTAAAATGTCTACATCATACCTAATGTCTCGGGAGAATGATTTACGTAAATCGAATTTGGAACTTGCTAGTGCGCATGTAGCTTAAGCAAAATCAAAGAGTTGGAAGTTCAGATGAAAGATACAAATGTTGATGTGAAAGATCTTACGCAGGAGGCCCAAAAAAATAATAATACAGATCTTAATGGCCAACTTCATGAGAAGGATACTGTTTTTCCTAAAGAGACTGATGAATTTATGACTAGTCATCATAGTACTATCGAAGCACTCAAACTTGAACTTGTGCAGGATAGAGCTAGGGCTTTAGAGACTATCCAAACTCTCCAATTAGAAATTAGTAACCTTAAATTAGAAACTACATCTCAGAAGAAAAAATTGAGAATGGATCTTAGAAATAGGAAATATAAAAAGGGAAATAACAAGAATTGCAATTTGTCAAAAGGGAAACAATTCCGTCATACTTCTCCATATCAGGTTTCATGGAACCAAATTCACAGACCACAAGATTTTGATAGAAATAATTTTCTAAATAATAAAGGAGACAATAATGATCGTAATTGTCGATCCAAATCGCAATATTCTTACAATGGACATGGTTCTCTGAATGGATCATATGGTCAAAGACATAACAGTGATAACAATAATTGGCGTACTAACCAAGATTGTAACTCAAACAGAAATAGTAATTATGGCAATTTTAAAGACTATAGTCAAAATCGATCGCGGCGAAGAGATAGATCTTCGAGCAGGCCACGTCCACAATCTAATTGTGTTTTAATGGATACTCAGACTAACAAAGAACAAGATAAAAATGTTAATACACATAATGCCATGTCACGTTCTCTTGATTTTGAGCAGGTTAAAGCTTGTTCCGAGTGCACAACCCTATTCCAGCCCAAGGCGATCACGACGCTGCGGTGCGAACATGTTTTACCAAGTCTCCCAGCAGTCTGTACGGCCATTTCTGCCTCGGTGCAAAAGGGAAAAGGATGTCTTCAATTAAATAGAGGATTTGTTAATTCTATATCTTGTTCTATTCTTTTTGACTCAGGTTGCAGCACCGTGGGAGACCGGAATTCGTTGATATACCCATCTTGTGCTACTGGCAATACTATCAAATGTGTGACGTTTAGCGGGACAATGGAAACATTTCCCACTGCTATTATTGATCTTAAAACACCTTTCTTTTCAGGAAAGATCCACGCATGCCTCCTTCAAAATCCAATTACTGATGTCATACTGGATCGCATACATGGTATAAAAGAGTGTACCCCACAGCAGATTGCTGATTGGGAGGAGGGAAATATACATTATGCAAATGCATTTACGACTATACCTAGATTTGTTTCACATGCAAATACTGCTAACATACTATGTTATTCTGGGGTTCTGAAATCTAACATTGAAAATGATTCCATTGTTCATTACGCCACTGTTGCTAATTCGTTACAACCTTTGCGACATGCATCAATTCCTAAGAATGACATTAAGGTTTCTACGCCACCTTTGAAGACTAGTAAGTCATTCCGTGGGACATATACCTTCCCTCGGCATAACAATGTTGCCAACTCAATTAATAAATCTTGGCGACACGATCGGCAGGCAACTGATCCTAAGAAAACTGTTAAGTTTAAAAATAAGGGAAAGGATGTTCCCAATGAAACTAAGAATTGTAACTCTGACGGGAAAAGTAAAACCAATAAGATTGCCAACAAAGCTTTCACTTTACCCAGCAAGCAGGTGTCTACGACATGCCGTACACCTACACCTTTGTCTGGCGTAAGTAATAATAATCAAGTACAAAAGTATGGTACATTTAAGAACAATAACTCTACATGTAGAAATAATAAATATTATAATTTGCCTCAAAGACTAAGGTTACTCATCAACCTTACTCCCATTCTTGTTACAACGGTGCTGTAACGGGTGCGGATTCCTTCAATTATATTTGTTGGTTGAATAATAAGATCACTCTCTTGACTTGTTTAATGTTTGTTATTTTGTTGGTTAGCTCTGACCATAAAGAAAGTCCCTTTGACGTTCTGATTTGCATATTTACAATAATTGATCTTTCTTGTGAGAGAGTTATCGTGCTGAGAAATATAAACATTAAACAGCTGTGGAACCAAACCCGTAACGTAATGAAGATATCAAGCCTTCAGTTTGAGTCCACATGTATTGGCAGTTTTCACATAGATAATATCTACATTCACAAACTTCATATACAGTTCAGCATAATGATAAATTCCAAGTAATACAAGTAAGTATCCGTCCGTGTCAAAATAATATGTCAGATGAACATCATGGCTGTATACATGCGCTGCTGTAATCAGACAGCCAGAAATGAGCGCATGAGTTCTCGACAGCTACAAAATGAATCTTAATTCGATTCTCCTTCCATCATTTAGTTTACATAATAAATCTCATATTTCATACTATTATCCGAACTGACCCTGAGTTCTATATTGAATTCATACTTATGGCTACATAATAAACCTCTCCTTGGAAGGAATACAAGACACGACTTCTCTGCTCGACGGATAGCATAAAAAGGGTAACGTAACCAAGTCACCAAGCGTGACCTTCCCAACGCGAACACGTCATAATCGTAGCATATATTTCGCGTTCAGTAGTCCGTAGAATATCGACATATTCTATTAATATTATTGACACCAAACGTTGCGCACTGCTAACCCCAGCAGACGCCGTCATTTAAAATAACACCGTAACAGGTACCACATATATTGGTAAGGGTGCATATTCTCGCACCATCCTTGTGCAAAATCTGCCACAACGAACTACTTGGGAGGCACTTGGAAATTTTTTCAACTACACGGTGAACGTTAAGTTCGTACGTCTATTGCCACATACCAATAACAGGTATGGTGACGCCGTGGTTACATTCAGATCAAATAGAGATGCTCGCATGGTTATCGAGCGGGACAATGGCGTGTATTTTCACCACCATTCTCTCCGATTACAATTGGTTCCTGATTCTGCGTCACGCAGATATTAACCTAGTGATATCAGATTTTGATATCACATTCTTTGATGACTCAGCCTATGCAGTCATCGTCTCTTTTCGGTACTAGTCATTGTTTCTTTTCTTTTCTAGAGATCATTTCCTTCTCTACTCCTCGTGTATTATTCCTATGGAATTTTATGCCATTTTGGTTAGTGAACACACCTGCCACTTTCGTGCGCATGATGCTTAGGATTAATACAATTTTACGGTAAATTTATTCCTCATTTATCGACCATCACTGCTCCTTTCTCTTCTTTGTTGAGGAAGGGAACAGCTAGCGTGATTCGGTGGTCTGACGAAGATCAAATCGCGTTAGATTCAATAAAAAAAAAATTTCCGATCCTCCAGTTTTAAGGTTACCTAACCCAAACCTTATTTTTATTCTGCGAAGTGATGCGTCTTCATATGGAATTGCCGGCGTATTAATGCAAGAATACTCAGGCACCTTACATCCTGTGATGTACGTATCGAGAAAATTAACGTCAACTGAACAGAATTATTCAGTGCTGGACAAAGAACTGTTAGCTTTGGTATGGTCAATTACCAAACTGGAACGATACTTACTTGCTTCTCACTTTATTGTGGAATCTGATCAAAAGGCACTCACGGCTCTTAATATTAAAGATGTGAAGTCTTCAAAATCAACGAGGTATGCCATTGCCTTACAGCCCTACTGCTTCACGATTCGGTCGATACCGGGATCGAAAAATGTGTTCGCGGACTGTTTGTCACGCTGTCCAAGCGAACCAAGCGAGTCAAAACGACCTACAGAAATCAAAACCTCTTCACATACAATCTTTCAATTGAAATGTGATGATCAGTGAACTTTGATACTTGTCGAACTTCTACGCAGGCTTCGTATGGATATGGATTACTCATACTTTTATGACTATAAGGAAATACTCAGTGTCTTTATTGAACATAACTTTTGATTTCATTTTCTTTAAAAGGATACATTGTAGACATTTATCAACATCATTGTAATGTGATGGATTAACATGCTAAAATACTCGATGTTTTGGAAAATATCTTTTAAGCGTAACTGGAATCTATATAACAGATTATCATTTATTATTAACTGTTTTTGATATAACAGTGACACTGATTAAGATTGTTAGAAATTAAAATAATTGGTAATTAGTGACTATTTTAATATATGAACAATATTGATTAGTTAGAATCAATTTAAGGTACTTAATTAGCGGAATATTTCACATTCACTAACTTTAATAATTTGTATATGATTCTTTATACTAGTAACTGCCACCCAGAGTGTATTACACTCGTAGGTGATTAGTCCATCTTATTGATTTTAGAAACATTAGGGGTGTTGTTCACTTAGCGTGTTTAGTTATTCATGTTATTCACTTTGCTTGTTTTATTTACATTTTTTTGGTTTACAATTCACTTGTCATTTCTGACATATCCTCATCTTTTTCATTTGAAATCGTTTGTTGATTTATTTAATTTGGTTGGATGTTTTAACATTCTTGTGGTGCTTATTTCAATCATCCTTCACACTTTCTTTCTCTTAATTTCACCACATCGTACCAGAGTCGGTCGATTGTGGATGTATGCTTTAATGCATACTCTGGTTTAGTTGAGTTGATTTACATTTCATATTCATTGTTCTTTTTTTTGAGTCATATAATCATTATGTTAAATTTCATATATGAATATGTAAATTTGACTCACCTCTCCGAGTTCCTTACCTTACAAAAAAATTAATAAAATTAATTTTTTTTAAAGGGGCGTGATAAGGAAGCTGTTGCGTACATATTATTTCCTTAACAGGCATTAACAGATAAATGTAGTCCCAGGTCCTACATCTGTTAAAGATATGTACACACCAACTCAGTTGTGAGTATTATAGTTTATTGCGCACGAGAACGCACATTTTTGATATTTGAAAATTAGCGCGTTTTGTTGTCAGAGAAGCAGATGACGTATCTCGCTAATGGAACAAGGCAGAGTTTCTTTCCAGACTGAGAGTCTGATGCTTTTTGAGTCCTTGAGTCGGACTTATTATAGTCGCTTGATGACTGGCTCACTGCAATTCAAGTCATAGCCCTTTAGGTCATTCAAGCCAGGTAATAGATTTATTAATCGATAATTCTTGTGTGAATTAGTTCGTCTTTCTACTAGTGACCTCCAGCTGGTACTCATACGATAAAGGTATCAGAAAGGATCGTAGTCGCAACGTCAATACATAGGAAGCTTTGAAGATGTTCAAAGGAGGAACATTGTTTATAAATTGAATGGACTCTGCGCTATTGCCTATCTAAAGTAGCCGGATTGAAAGTGTCAGCTGATCACAGAGGTGACTCAAATATAATATTATTATTATGAGTCTATACGCCAAGGTTGTCGTCAATAGACATATGTTAAATTATGCTAAGCTGATTAATCATGAGGCCAGTAAAGTCAGGAACTTACTCATACGAGAGACCTCAGATGTGAGAAAACATAACGGGGATCTCGCTGTCATTGTCAAGGTCAAGGGACAAGTGAAAGTCACCTTATAAAATATAACTGCCTCATCATCTATATGTATTTTATTAATTCAATATGCTCAGTCATAAATTGATTATGGAATTTTAGTAAGGATCTATCCCAAATGTATATTTCAAGAATGAACATTACGCCAGATTTTACCGTCCTGTTTCATGTTGATCGTCACTCATCAGAAGTAACTGTTTCGTCTTGTCAACTGTACTACGTTAATAAATTGCATGAACTTTTTCCGACAACGAGTTGAGTACTATGGTATTGGCCAATTTGACTGCCTCTCGTTGGAGTTCTGATTTGAACATTATATCTATTTTAACATTAAACATTCGCGTGAAGATGTGCTAGTATCCTTCCATAACCACCACTACAAGTAAAAGGATGCTACATAGGCCCAGTATATGCATTTAGTCTTAAAGTTCGTGAGATGGGTACTCTGTCTATTTCTGGAGGCAAACACAAAGCCAGACAGATGTTAACTTGTAAACCCACGTGGTTAAAGATAAAAATGTTTCTTCTATGATTCTTCTCAGATGTACTAAAACCGCTGGTAGAAGTTGGGCTTTACCCAGTTTCACTGTATAAAGAAAAAGCTACATATAAAATACTTATTCATAATATTCACTTCGGTTATAACTTACATTATAAACTGCAAGCTTAGAGCTTGTAATATCGTTTAAAACTCCCGTGAAATAAATTATATTCATAAAAAACCGTCATCATGAATTATAAATACGTACGTGTTTCGTCAATACTCAATGATGAATCAGTGCAGTAATAGTTAGTTAAAATATTCTCGACTGGTTACTAGCAATTTAATTAAATTTATTTACGGCTGCATGAGTTTAAGCTAGAAATGATAACACTGACAAACAACATTTTTCTTTCTTATATAAGAATAAGTGTTCTTAGGTCAGTTTCTTGCGCTGATTTCAAATTTGAAATCCGTTTATCTCTATCACGTCGGGTTCTTAAGATATTTGTGAATAAATATATTTTTGCGAAACCGTTATTTGCTCCGTTTCATTTTTACTATATAACTTTTTAAAAATTAATAAAATTCAAAATAATTCTACTTTTTATACTGCTAAAAGATGCATGACATATGTTACGTTATATTTCAAATAGTTACTGTATTTTGAAATAATTCTGAGTGAAATATGGCTTCTAGAAGTTGTAGAAATTCGGCTGATCTGTTCTGTTACGTGTGCAGATATTCTACCGATTGTGTTCACCAGAAAAACTTTACAACATTGCTAAAAAAAAGCATATGAACTTTATTTCGATTCGAAAGTTGATGATGCAAATAAATCTTGGATGCCAAATGCAGTTTGTTCGACTTGTGCAAATACATTGGCATGTTGGTTACGAAAATCGCCGAAGCATAAGTCGATGCCTTTTGGAGTGCCAGTAATATGGCGTGAACCGACAAATCACGCTACTGGTTGTTACTTCTGCTTGACAAATATCTATGGTTTCACTTTTAAAACTAGAAAGTCTGTGGTTTATCCAAATATTGAATCGGTTTCGAAACGAGTGCCTCATGATCCAATCACGTGTCCGATCCCAGTTCCACCAGAACAATATCCGTTGGACGTGAATGAACCATCAGAAAGTGATAGTTTATCTGCTTTAGAAACTAATTCTGACTCGGATTATATACCGGTGAATGATGGTGTTCACTTAATTAATCATTCAGAACTTTCAGATCTAATACGTGATCTCGCTCTCGCCAAAGGACAAGCGGAATTACTCGGTTCGCGACTCAAAGAATGGAATCTTTTAGCGCAGAATACTCCGATATCTAAATTTCGTCATAGACACAGAGAACTTGTTCAATACTTTGAGATGGATGATGACATTTGCTATTGCAAAGATGTAAAAGGTCTAATGGTGCACCTCGGTCATGAGCACATAGTCAACGAATGGCGACTTTTCATCGACTCTTCCAAGACTAGTCTAAAAGCCGTGTTATTGCATAATGGAAATTTATTTTCATCAATTCCAGTCGCCTACTCTGTTCATATGAAAGAAACTTATGACAATATGGCTATACTTTTGGCAAAAATAAAGTACAATGACTACCAATGGTGGATTTGTGGAGACCTAAAGGTCATTGCAATTCTCACGGGCATGCAGACTGGGTATACTAAATTTTGTTGCTTCCTATGTGAATGGGACAGCCGCAAAAGACAGGAACATTATGCAAGAAAGGTGTGGCCTATCAGGGATCGTATGCAGCTCGGACATAAAAATGTAATACACGAGCCATTAGTTAACAAAGACAGCATCATTTTACCACCATTATATATAAAGTTGGGGCTCATGAAGAATTTCGTAAAAGCGTTAGATAAAACGAGCAAAGCTTTCACTTATCTTCGAGAAAAGTTTCCGCAAATTAGCGATGCAAAGATAAAGGAAGGTATCTTTGTAGGACCTCAGATTAGGAAAGTTATTGCAGACAAACAATTCGAGAACTAGTTACATGGTAGTGAACTTCGCGCATGGATGGCATCAAATCGATCGTCGATAACTTTCTGGGAAATCCCAAATCTGTCGACTATGTGCATATTGTTAAGCAGTGCATAGATGCATACAGAATTATGGGCTGTAACATGTCCCTCAAAATCCATTTGCTCGATTCGCATCTTGACTTTTTCCCTGACAACCTTGGCGAAGTCAGCGATGAACACGGAGAACGATTCCATCAAGATATCGCCGTAATGGAGTCACGTTATCAAGGACGGTGGAGTGTGACCATGCTTGCCGATTATTGTTGGATGCTTCATCGCGATGTACCACATGCCATTCACCGACGAAAGTCGACTGCAAAGAAATTCAAGCCTACATAACTGTTATACTTCTTGTACAAATGATGTTGTAATACTGTATGCGTTGTTAAAAAACTTCAATTGCGTATTTCTAGAGATCCCGACCTGATAGAGAAAAACGGTTTGCAGATTTAAAAACAGCGCATTAAAATTAACCAGAAAAACATAGAAATGTTAGAGAAAGAAAAAAAAATTTTTTTTTTTGTTAGCCAGTGTAATTTATTTTGCTATCCACTGTCTCGCGTAAACTAGAGAATATAACTGACTTATCATTTAATCACTGCACAGAAATTTAACTAGTGAAAATGAAATAGGCAATCTACCACTTAAATCACTCAACACTACTAGATATATATATTACCTCCAAACAGAACTACAGGCTATCACCACGAAACTAGAATTATTTACTACATAGGTATTCTCTAGCACGAAGCGATCTGTCTACTGAAACTTAAGAGTACTGAATGAATGAAGTCTAAACTACTGGGTGATAAAGATCAGTTATGATAAAAACTGATGGTTATTGGGGGTTCATGAATGGTCATCAACTGTAGTGGTAACAGTTTCTTAATTGCATACGCCACACAGGCACATCTTAAACGATACCAAATGATACAGATACGAAAACTACGCCACACAGGCTAATTCTATATATGTGTGCTGCTGTCCTGTGTCTGTAATGTTGACATAGGTGTATGTATATTCAGTCATCCACCCCAGTTCGTACGTAAGAGTACACGTAGGAGTCAAAAAAGGTTGTAAACGACTGGAACAGTTCGATACTGTTTATTACGTTGCAACACAGACACGATGAAATAAATGACACACATTCGACAGCAAAACACGAATCATCTCTGCACTCAAAAGGGAACTACACACTCGACAGTTATGATCATAATACATGGCCTTAACATGTCTTAACCTCACAAACTACTCAGCAAAGCCTGCACCACACGGCAGCTACAATAATCTTTAATAATATGGCCTATAAATACTCCATTACTCAACAAAGCCTGCTCACACGGCAACTATAATAATCTTCAATAATACGGCCGATAAAGTACTCCATTACTCAAGAAAGCCTGCTCACATGGCAGCTATAATAATCTTCAATAATATGGCCTATAAAGTACTCCATTATTCAACAAAGCCTGCTCACACGGCAGCTATAATAATCTTCAATAATACGGCCTATAAAGTACTCCATTACTCAACAAAGTCTGCTCACACGGCAGCTATAATAATATTCAATAATACGGCCGATAAAGTACTTACTTCTCAAAATGGCCTGCACAAATCATGGCCTCCCAATATCTTCACTAAACATCTTACTCATCCACATACAGCGAAAAAACATAAGTCGACATCTTATCTTCAGCACTGCGCAGGCATACACTTAGAAAACACAGTGCTTGACCCGTTCGGTCAACGCCCAGAAAACAGACTGCACGGGATCACACACTAGTCCCGCCGAAACAGTCACGAAACTCCGCTTTTTTGAACACAGCTTAGAAAATAATGAAGCTCTAACATATACCTACAAAAATTTACCTAAGACAAGTCAAAATAGTACATCTACAAAAAATATCAGCAGTAAAATTTAAAGTAGCAACTAAAGCATCCAGCATAATCAGCTAAGTATAAAAAGTAATCAGGTAAATATACAAATATGATCAGTTTCACAACTAAATTAAGTATATTAATTAAGTACAAACTAAACCGAAAACAACCGATAGAAAGAGAAAATACAAGATGAAGCAAAAGAAGAATGATCTATAATAAAGGAAATTATGAAATGGGAATACAAGAAAGAAAAAATATATATATATAATACCAGATGATAACAATTAAGTTACACAATTACATGGAATAAATACAACTATTATAAATAGTTACATATGTGAAGTCCTATTGTTAACTTAACAATACGAAGAATGAAAGTATAAGTATCCAAAACATAATCGAAACTATAATTAAATACAGCATAATAAGTAATTCAACAAAGTTATAAAACTTATACATAATCAAAAATGAATAAATTATACTAGATATAAAAAATTATATCTCTAAGTTTACATAGATCAACACATGTAAGTACCATTAAAAAAAAATACATCATAGAAAAGGCACATGGAAAAACACACTGTTATCATCTACATACCAATCTGCAAATATATGAGTGCAATATTATTATCTTAACTATGTGCTATAAACAGATATCTAAATTCTTTAAATGAACAACAGTATCAGCTGTCGCTGTTAATTCTGCTTATACAATTTAATTTAAACTTAAAGTTAATTTTGACTGACAATCATGTTTCGCTAGTATATCTTTAAACTTAATATGCTATACGCTATATAACATAAAATAAAATAAAAATTACAATGTACTATTACTATGAAGTAAAAAACGTCGTATAAAAAAATAATTTACAAGAATCGACAAAAAAATCTATCAAAATAATGTTTTAGGAAAATTATCAGATGTCATACTTTAGAAAAAACAGAAACCAAGTTTCAAAATATGTTCTTAACTACAAACACAAAATCATTACTAATACATACAAGTTATGTTTCAACATTGCGTTCACCACATAACAATCACTTCATATTATCTGACTGTGCAAATATGTTAATCAAATTGTGGTATCCAAAACAGAAAAAAAATAAATAAATAAATTTGAAAAAAATAAAAAAAGTTACATTTAGAAACTTTCTAAAGGTGACTACTACATCATACAGCTAATGAGTTTGTGCATAGGGCTGGCAATCTCATCATGTACAGAAACTATCCTAAAAAACATAGCTGCAAAAATTCCAAGTTCAAAAGAGTAGTGTAAAGGTCAATAATTACATGCTACACATTATCAAACACAATAGTATATAAATAGCATAGAAATGTATTAATACGTCATCAAAATACAGACATATAAATAACAATAATTTAAAAAAAATTATGGTAATCAAATGATGTATAGAAATTATCATCATAATATTACAACGAAATTACATGTTATTCCAAAACAACAACATATCATGTACTATTATAGAATACAAAAAATATTTACTGTCTTAAAATAAAAAATCAGACGCAAAATCTCCCGCTTTCTTGTAAACATGTCCTGACCCTCAACAGGTAACACATCAGATGCTAGTTAGACGCTGATTGGTTCCGCTTGAACAAACACTAGAGCGTAAAGTTGACTTACATATCTGACCGCTAATGTAAACAGGAGCGCTGAATTATCGCAAAGTTGCTTCTGTCAAAAAAATACAAATGAAAATTTCCATTTTAATCAATGGTAAAATTTAATTAGGAAAACGGAAATTCAATATCACGATTACCTAAACTTGTGGCTCGTGTAAAGTTCTGGTCTCTTCACGATGCCATCAGCTCTTCCTCTATCACATGTAGATATCACAGAATACTTGGGGACAACATGACCGCACTTGAATGTCGTCGCTGCCGTAGGCTGAAACAAAGTCCCACATTCACAACAACGAGTAGAGCAAGCAATAGTATTTGAGATCCCACTGTTATTTTTACATTGTTTACCTTGATTATAAATGACTCTGGGCTCATGTTGAGCAAATTTAGTATAGTTGCGGTTATTATTTGTCCTATGATCAAAATACTTATTATTACCGTTGCCTTGTTTACAAATAATGACTTTAGTCTTTTGTTGAGGAACGTTACTCTGGTGATGTAAAGCAACATTTGAAGAGCTATTATCTCTATCATACTTTTCAACATTCTTACAATCAACACTTTGAGATTTGTTAAATTGTCTACAGTATGTAGGAGAGGGACAATTATTATTTACTGATCTCCCCTGGTACTGTTTAATCTTGGGATTGTCTCTCTTGCTAGAACTGTTTTTCTTTCCCCCTATGGGGATATGTTTACCAATTGTTTCAAACTGACTTTGCTGAGTTTGACTAATAACCGTACCAAAAGTATCTCCATTGCTCTGCATATGGATTTCATCCTTGGAACAAGTAGTAATAGCCTCAACCCCTGTTATTAATTTCTGAGAATTTCCAATAGTAGACAAATGTTTGCTGTTAAGAGATTTGACCTGAAATTTATCATCTTTCTTTTCATGATTAACAGAACTGGCCGTTACACTAGAATCTTTGTTGGTCTGACGCCAAGAATCATTACTAGAATCATTAGTAATATTAGCACTTGGAAAGTTGTACCTCCCACGAAAAGATCTATATTTACTATGTATGACCTCCCTATGAGCAAAAAGTGTATGGGGCTGACTTTTCGCCGCAGTGCTCTGTCTATCATTGTCAACATTGACAGAAGACCACATCTTGCTGTTTAATACAATATCCAGAAGACCATCCACTCTTTTTCTAAGATTTGTAATTTCAACCTCTCTATGTGAAATCTCTTCACTAAGTTTCTTATTCACATTCTCAATCCTAGCCACATTCTCTTTCTCAGCCTTTAACTCTTTTAATCTCTTTTCCTCATCCACTTCTTTATTTGTTCTCCTCTGTGTCAACTCTATCTGAAGTGCCTCGGTCTCACTATCCTGGTTATTTGTAAGCTCATCAATCCTTTCTGGTAATACCGCATTTTTTTCTTTAAGTTGGCGACCGAGGACAATGTTATAATTCAATAAACCAACAAGTGTTTTATTATAGGACTTTTCACGTTCCTTGGTCTGAATTTCTAACTTCTCATACATCTGTTTATTATGTTGGGCCTCTTAAGTAAGATTTTTCACCTTAACACGCTTATCTTTCATCTGAACTTCCAATTGCTTTATCTTCAACAATGCTGAATCTAAACTTGCTTGCACACTAGCAAGTTCCGAGTTTGATTTATACAAATCACTTGTGAGCTTAGACACCGTCTTATGTAGCTTATTCATCTCAGCAGTACTTTCTAAGAAACTTTCCCTTTGCTCTAAGGTACTCTGTTTTATGTCTCCTATTTGCTCCTTCTCTTCTAACTTCTTTTTCTGATACCTCTCCTCAATTTCATCAAGTTGCTTCTGATATGTCAATTTTGTTATTTCAGCATGTCATCTCATGGACTTTACCTTAATCACAGCATTTGTCTAGACTAGACATTTTATAAGAGTTTCAAACTGACACAGTTAAATATCTTTCAAGAAGTTGCAATTATCTCAGTTAATTACTGTACACCAATTCTTCCTTATAGTACCTCTATCAAGTCATACCATACCAGGGAAGTCAACATATGTCAATAGCCATAAATTACTTATGCATCAAATTCTAATGATATGTCACTATAGACATAAACAACAAACACACAAGAATAAGCAATGCATAGAACTGGAAGGCCTGATGACATGCATAAAGTTACACAATTTACACCACAAAAAAACCACTTATCTGTCAATAATTCCGTTCCTTTCCGCTAAGACACTGGATATCACAACGTTTGCAGCTAAAAACACTCCACTGCGGGAAGGCACTGGAACTCGACACTCCTCCCTTTAGGTCCTTGACTCAGTCTGGTATGTGCTCGCACACTGCACAGGAGCACAGGATGACAAGAACTGGAACATGTACTGGAACTCGTTGTTAACTCTCACTTCACATGCAAACACCAATACTGTCCAAGTCTACTTGCAAACTTCAATACAAAATTTGACTGAAAACGCTGTACATCTGATCATGTGACCGTCGTAGGTATTCTATCCAAATTGAAGACTGGTCATTGTAGACAGTTGATGATGATGATGATTCCTTTACTTTGTTCTCATAAGACCATACTGGCCGTTATTTCAGAAGTACTCTTGGTTCTTAAGACTGTAGAAGTCAATGGATACTCTGATAATACACGCCACTGATACACCATACACAGAACTAACTACTGTTGCAGATGAGAGAACTTCTTAGTACCTACGCCACACACAGGGCACACCATTAAATAGGTCGAAGTTCTGAAGTACAAGAGATTCAAGCCACGCCCACTCAGGGCTAATTATAATAAAGTTAAGTTCACTCCAAATCTTGTCACGCGAATGTCATATGTATTCGTTCCAACTTGACTGTAAACCACCAACTGATAACGATCAGTTGATAAAGACTGATGGTTATTGGGGGTTCATGAATAATCATCAACTGTAGTGGTAACAGGTTCTTAATTGCATACGCCACACAGGCACATCTTAAACGATACCAAATGATACAGATACGAAAACTACGCCAAACAGGCTAATTCTATATATGTGTGCTGCTGTCCTGTCCCTGTGTCTGTAATGTTGACATAGGTGTATGTAGATTCAGTCACCCACCCCAGTACGTACGTAAGAGTACACGTAGGAGTAAAAAAAGGTTGTAAACGACTGGAACAGTTCGATACTGTTTATTACGTTGCAACACAGACACGATGACATAAATGACACACATTCGACAGCAAAACACGAATCATCTCTGCACTCAAAAGGGAACTACACACTCGGCAGTTATGATCATAATACATGGCCTTAACATGTCTTAACCTCACAAACTACTCAGCAAAGCCTGCACCGCTCGGTCAAAGCCCAGAAAACAGACTGCACGGGATAAAACACTAGTCCCGCCGAAACAGTCACGAAACTCCGCTGTTTAGAACACAGTTCTCAATACATGCGGCTTAGCCGCGAGCTAATCACAGCTCAACACAACTCAGGGATAAATTCATCACAGGCGGGGAATCAACGCTGTGAGTAGCGATCATGCGCTCTGTTCTCGAACATACGAGAAGATATTCCTATCATAAATTTAAACAAGCATTATAGCTAAACAAGCGTACAAGCGCCGCAACCCAAAAATCTAATTTGTCCACCAAGCATATTCAGAATTATTCCCCTTTGACCTTAACACTGGGGTTTATATCTTATGAAAAGAAATGATTCACTAATTCTCGAAAACCCGAATAGTCCCGTCTTAACACTTACGTTAACTCAGACATCGGCAATAAAACTGCCAGTGCGCGTTTTTACACCTTCTGCTACCTATGGCCATTTCCCAGCGATCCATGTGTTTCATCTCACACCTATCACCGAGAATACTTAACTATAGGCGAGCCGCGTCTTAGAAAAATGATAGACGATTGTCTGCCTTCTTATCCCTGTCGAGAACGAATTAAATGGTATGAATCTTCTTCCGACTGATCCTCATCCGTTCCTGATATTGAGTGTGTCTCCATTCTATTTGAATTTATTATGTTGATCTGTTTGAATCGATTATCTATCTCTGGCGTATCATCCCCTTCTATTGTCATCCCTTTCTGGTACGGTATTCTTGACAATAGATCCGCGCATGTATTGTGGGTACCTTTGATGTACTCTATTTTCCTGTTATAGCTTTGTAAGTTCAACGCCCACGTTTGCAATTTACTTGGCTGATCTTTCGCTTTAGTTAACCATGTCACTTGTGGCAGATGGTCTGTTTTAACCGTAAATGGTAAAATTCAAATTTCTGTACTGAATAGTGTATGGCAAATGCCTCTTTCTCTATAGTAGGCCATTTCCGCTGCGTTTTGCTCTGCACATGTGATAGAAATACTAGTGGTTTCTCGTTTCTCAAGTTCTTCAAAACCGGTTCCTCATTTTCCTTTGCCGGTTACACTAAGCATGCCCCTATCGCTGTATCCGATGCATCAGTATACAATATCATTTCCCTATTCAGGTCTGGATGTGCTAGATATGGGATCTCTGTTAATGCGTTCTTGAGGTATTCGAAAGCTCTCTGACAGTCTTGTATCCACTTGAACATGGCGAACTTCCTTGTGAGGCTTATCAAGGATTCCACTGCTTGTGAAAAATTTACGATATGTTCCGAAAATACCCACATGTTCCTAAGAATCCTCTCGTTTGGCGGAAATTTGTTGGTGCTGGCATTTGTCTGATGGCTCGCACTTTCTCTTCATCTGGTCTAATGCATTCCCTATTGATTACAAACCCTAAGTATTTAATCTCTTGCTGTAAGAAGTTGCATTTGCTCAACTTGATTTTCACATTGTGATGTCGTAATCTATTAAATACTTTCTCTACATGGTATAGATGATCTTCTATTGACCCTGTCGTATGTACGAGTATATCAACAATGTATGCTGTGGCGAATGCTTGCATCCCTTGAAGCACTTCGTTCATTAATGCCATATATGTCGTCGGGCTTCCCTTTAGCCCTAAAGGCATCACGTTCCATGCGAACGTGCCGACATGTGTACAGAAAGTGCTCTTCCTCTTGGCGTCCCTGGTGACATTGGGATGCACCAGAATCCTGACCTCGCATCTAAAGTTGTAAACCATTGTGATTTCCACAGTGTTGCCAATATGGCATCAATTCTAGGCATCTGATACGATATCGTTTTTGTAATCTTGTTTAACGCCCGGTAGTCACAACAAAATCTGTTGGTTCCGTCTTTTTTCTCAACAATGACTATCAGCAATGCCCACTCTGACCTGGACCGTTCGATTATTCCTGCCTGTAACATGTCCTGTATCGCTTGCTCTACTACTTGCCTATTCTTTAGCGCTGTACAATATGGTTTCATGCTAATAGTTTTGTCCGTCGTTGTTTCTATTTCCATCTGGACTGTGTTTGTTCTTCCTAGTTCCATGTCATTTAGCGCAAATACATCATGATGTTTCGTGATAAAGTCTTGTAATCTTCTTTTGTTTCTGGGGTCTGTCCTTATCTGTGTCTTAATCTCCTTCATCCTATCCTTACAGCTGTCTTGTTGTATATTTCGTCCCTGCATTATATCTATTTGTTGACTGCTTCTTGTCTCATATAGGTTCCTATTCGTATGTCTATCTCTGAAGCAAGGTTGTCGACTCCTTCCTTGAGCTAATTCTATCCTGTGTACTCGATCGGATGTGTAGTGCGGTCTGTGACAGTTGTTTTTCCATCTGGTGTCTCTTTCCCTGTATTCTATGCAATTGTTGTTTCTATGGCTCCATCTTCTTTCCCTCAACGTACGTTCCTATTCTCTACACGCTAGACAATTATTGGTATTCCTATAATCCCGTCCTAACTGTTGGCTACCCCTCCTAGTGTATGTTTTCCTATCTCGGATACCACTATGTTCATCTTTCCTTTCGTTGTAGTTATCCTGTCCTTGTCTGCTGCTGTCAGTGTGTGACATGTGTTGTACTCTTCCCACGATGAATCCTCTTGGTATCGTGACATGCTTTGCTGCTGTGTTGAGTAGCATAACTGGAAATTGAGATCTGTTTCCTATCACTACTATCCCCTCCGTCATGTTTATGCACGGTTCATCAGCTATGTCTGCATCCTGGAATTCCATTGTTCTGACCGTCTGTCCAATTTTATAATATGGTGACCTCTTAATCTTTCCTGTGACTATGTTCACCGTATTCGGACGTAAAGTAATCGGTTTCTGTAATCTTATCACAGATGCGATATGCATATCATTCTGCATGTCAATGTATTCGTCCTGAATTCTTAGCTTATATGTCAAAGTACAATCTTAAGCTGTATTTCTTCATAAAATCTCTGCCTAATATGCAATTCCATGAAATACCTTTCACTATAATAAACGTTTGCGTCAACAACTTCGTTCCAATGCTAAACCGTAACGTTGACATTCCCATCACCTTTAACCTTTCACCTGACACTGATGTGAGTTGCATGCGTATTTTTTCCAATTTGGGTGGTTGACGTATCTTTCATGCTACGACTTATATTATCTATTTCCATTGGTTCCGCCTCATCAACCTTCGCTTGTTCTACTTTCAACTCAAACCGTCTCCTTATGTTTTCTTCTGCAATAATAGAAGCCATAGTGTCTTTTAACGTCTTATAATCTTTCCTTATTAAGTGGAGTTTGATGGCATCTCTACATAATCCGTCTACGAAGATACCGATCAATTGGCTATCTATTCCTTGTCTGTCTATCGTTTCAGCTGGGAATACATCTTCAATGATGTTAAACATTCTATCAGTATATATCTGTATCGTTTCTTCTTTGCTTTGTTTTATCTTCCTAAGTTTCTGCCATCCTAGGTGTACATCTTGTAATTCTCCATATCTTTTCACCAATTCCTGTTTGAAATCTTGCCATGATTCCTCTGGCACTGTGTCTAACCTTCTTCTAATGAAATCGGCCACTAAATGTGTGCTAGTAAGAAAAGCTAACAATCTCTTTTCATTGTCTGAGGCCTGAACTGATAAAGAATATCTCTCTAATTGTAAAAACCCGGTCTGAAATTGAGTAGATTTACCTGAAAACGTGTCAACATTACCCTTTACATTGGTAAGTTTGCTGTTTTTGTCTAGCTTACCCAATGTCTCAGATACCTGGCGTAAGACGCCTACTACTATTTCTGTCTGTTGTTCCATTTTTGCCCTGAAATTCCAAAAAAAAATATGTTATTGGGACTTCTTGGGGCTCTGAAAAAAATTGCTTTGGTTAATTATGTTGACGTTGTAACAAACCGATTGCTATTCAAAGCCAATCTCTATAACAGAAATATAAAGGAAATTATAATACATGCATAAGTTCAAAGCTGTATACAAATAATAATTCTAGCTAATCTCTAACTAATTAACTACTCTGTATCCAGACGTTGGTTCCTGATGAATGTGTCTTTTTTGGACTGTTGATGTGAGTGTGCACACTGTTTCTATTTCGTTCTTTCTTCCCTGTTGTTGTCTGTGTTATTACCGGTGGTTGTTGATACTACACTTGTTCATAGAGAAATCACGCTGGTGTGATGTTGTTTGACCCGTACCCCAACTTTGGAACTAAGTTGTAAAGAAAATGTCTCTTCGTGTGTACTTTCGTCACCGTTGACCTGAGTTCCTTCGTTGACCTTGTCAGGCTCGGCTGATCTTCATATGACCCGGCACGTAACTGTCTTGTTTTCGTATCTGTATTCGTCACCGTTGACTTGCTTTCATGCTTCGTTGATCTTGATGTTATCTTTTTAATGGCTGGCGTTTTGATAAGTACACTGACTTGTAATAAACGTAATATCCGCACAAGTGGTCACTGGCACCAAAAAGAGATGTGTGATAGTTTCAACCCAGGTTCTAATGCTTGTGTAGTTGTTCGTTACGTCTGGTACCATAACAAACTTGTCCAACTTCTAGGTTCTTGGTTTTGTAGTTATTCGTTATTACGTTTTTACCCTTGACTGTTATTGCATGTATCGGTCAATTGTTACCTGCCTTGTTTATATGATGATGAGTGCTAATGATGATTAGATAATTACGCCAACTGCAATAACTGATTGACTCCTCGTTGATCAACAACACTCTTTATTGTTGACTGCAAACATATTCACAGCTGGCATTCCTTTGCCTGATTATCAATGGTAATAGCATATATGAGACTTCTACGTTGAAACTCATCTCTCATGTACCCCACTGGTCAGGAACTATCTGATTACTTTCCTGATCTATGCTGACTACTGAACACCTTTCGCTTTGGACACTGTCTATTATACACTACTTCTTAATGTGCTGTTCTCTATAAATTCGATATGGCTTGAAGTATAATCTGGGTCACCACCAGTGTTGGTAACTTATTCTATCTTCTCTTCTTCTTCTTCTTCTTCTTCGATCCTTAACTACCGACCGTCAAAGCAGTCAGTGGCCATCACGCCTAGTGGCGTCTTGTAGGGCAACAACAAATTGATTCCACTTTGCATGGTCGGTGGCCATCCTTCGTACAGTGCCCCAACTCTGGTTCATTCTTTGCATCTCAGCCTCCACATTCCTCCGCCAAGTTGTTTTTGGTCGGCCTCTCTTTCGCTTTCCTTCAGGGGTCCAAAACATAGCTGTTCTTGTGATGGCATCGGGGTCTCTTCTGAGGACATGACCAACCCAGCTCCAGCGTCTGCCAGCTATGATGGTGTGCATGTCCTCTTGCTTGCTACGAGTAAGCAGATCTTGGTTGGTGATGGTATTCGGCCAAAAGATGCGGTGAATTTTTCTTAGGCATGTTGTGTGAAAAGAGGACAATTTTGACATTTCCTTCTCTGTGACTCTCCAGCATTCCGCACCATAGAGAAGCACAGAAAGCACGCAACTCTGGTATAATCTTAATTTTGTGCTTGTGCTGTATTGGGAGGACTTCCAGATGTTATTTAGGCTAAAGAAAGCTGTTCTTGCCTTATTCATTCTGATGTTGATGTCTTTGCCTGCCCCACCGTCTGGTGTTACTATGCTTCCTAGGTATGTGAAGGTATCTGTCTGTACCAGTTGCTGATTCCTTACTGATATGGGCTCAGGACTGCTCACATTGAGCGTCATGACCTCAGACTTCTTTAAATTGATGTTCAAGCCCACCTGCTGGCTAATTTTATTAAGTCTATCCGTTTTTTCCTGGATGTGTTAATGTGAATGTGCCAGCAGTGCAATGTCATCTGCATATTCCAGATCTTCCAATGTAGAAAATGTAGTCCATCTTATTCCTCTTGGACTGCCCTCTGTTGTCTGGCGCATCACCCAGTCTATGACTGTTAAAAATAGAGTGGTTGATAAGGGGCATCCCTGTCGTACTCCTGTCTTCACCTCGAAGGTTAGGTTGCTCTGCCCAACACTACACGTAAAGTTGGCATAGAGGCTTTTTATGATTGACACTATGCAGCTTGGAATTCCATAAGCCTTCAGTATTTTCCATAAACTGTCCCTATGTATGCTGTCAAAAGCCTTTTCAAAATCAACAAAATTTATGTAAAGCTGTCTTTGCCATTCTGAGCACTGCTCTATAATGTTCCTGAGAGTGAATATATGGTCTACACATCTTCTGTTCTTTCTAAATCCTGCTTGTTCTTTCCTCAGTTTGTAGTCTACTGCCTTTGAAATTCTCTGTATAATTATCCTGCCTAGTATTTTGCTGGGAACTGAGAGAAGAGTGATTCCTCTCCAATTATTGCAGTCTGCAAGATCTCCCTTCTTGGGCAATTTGACAATTATTCCTTTCTTCCACTCTGATGGTGTTGTCCCCGTTTTCCACACTTGTGCAAATAGTGGTTCTAATAGTTCTGCTGCTAGCTCAGGGTCTGTCTTAAATAGCTCTGCATTTAAGTTATCATGGCCCGGAGCTTTACCGTTCTTTAACCCTTTGATTGCTGTGATGATTTCTTCTTTTCGTGGAATGTCTGTATTTACATCTAGATCGTTTTCAGCCTCAGGAACATTCAATTGTGTCTCTGGTATTTCCTTGTTCAGCGTTTCTCTGAAGTGCTCTGCCCATCTTGTTTCCTGTCCCTCTGCTGTCTTGATGAGATTTCCTTGCTTATCTCTTACTAATGTAATATTGTTTGCACCTTGTTTTCCGCTGATGAGTTTAGTTATTTTGTATACTGTGCTTTGTTCATTTCTCAGCGCTGCCTCCTCCGCCTGTTTTGCAAGATCGTCCAGGAAATTCCTTTTGTTGGCTCGGGTTTGGCGTTTAACTTCCCTGTCCAGCTGGCTGTACTGTTCGCTATATAGTTGCTTTAACCTGGGGGACTTCGCTTCTGTTTTCTTTCTTTTCATTTCCTTTCTCATCTTTATGGTGTTTAGTGTTTCTGGTGTTATCCAGTCTTGCTTCTTCCTTTCCTGGAATCTTAAGCATGATTTGCTGCTTTCGTTATATATTGTTGAAATGGTGTTGAAATTCTGGTCTATATCATCAGTCAATGTCTTTTCCTGGCTTTTGGCAAATTGATATCGTTTCTTAATGTCGGCCGCAAAAGCTTTTCTGGTAAGGGGGTCCTTCAATTTGCTGATGTCAAACCTTTTCTGTGTAGTTACAGTTGGTCCAGCCCTTCTTAGTTTCACTTTCAGTTTTGCTACTACTAAATGGTGATCACTTCCCACATCTGCACCTCTTCTTACCTTCACATCTTGTAATGCGTGTCTCCGTCTGCCGTTAACCATGATGTGGTCTATCTGGTTTCTGTCCCGACCATTTGGTGATTCCCATGTTAACTTGTGAATTTCCTTATGTGGGAAAAGTGTTCCTCCAATGACCAGGTTGTTAATGCTACAGAAACTTATTAGCTTATCCCCATTTTCGTTTGCTATTCCGCTGCCGCATTTCCCCATTGTTCTTTCATTATATGTATTGTGTGTACCAACTTTCGCATTGAGATCTCCCATTACTATAACAAGATCATATCTAGGTGTGTCTTCCATTTCTTTCTGCAGTTGTTGATAGAATTCATCCTTGACCTCCTCATCGCTATCATTCGTTGGTGCGTAGCATTGTATTATTGTAGTGTTGGTGAATCTCCCTCTCAATCTCAATCGTATCAGTCTGCTGTTGATGGGTTTCCATTCCAGTAATGTCCTTTCTATCCCTTTCTGTAGAATAATGGCTACGCCTTCACTGTGCTGTCCATCCTCTCTTCCAGAGTAAAGTACTGTTTCTCCTGTTGCTGTTTTAACTTTTCCTGCCCCTGTCCATCTGCTCTCACTTATCCCCAGGATGTGTAACCTATAGTTTCTCATTTCTGCCGTGACCTGTCTTAGTTTACCTGTCTCGTGCATTGTCCTGACATTCCAAAATCCTATTCTTGTATCCTGTTTTGCGGTCAGGACATCCGTTTTCATGTCAGTGGCTTCCTTTCGGCTTTCACAACTGACAGTCATACGAGCCACAGACTCCGAATGTCCATCCCGCAGCAAAGTTTGTTCATTTGATGTTGTTTCCGTAACTTCATTATTTTTTTTACACAGACAGGGGTGTCAGCCCTATGCTAAAACCCCCAACCTGGAGGACCAGGGTACCAGCTTTTGTCTGACCCCTACCCACACAGACCAGTCCAGCTTGGTTGAACCTACCAGGAGTAAAACTCCCACTGGCATAGCTCTGGGGATTGTCAGGGTACGCAAGCTGCCATACCGCTACAAGATATAGGTACCATTGATGGCAGAACTTATTCTATGCCGTTAACTAATCTTATAAAGTCTGCTTTATATGTCCGACACTGGACCACTGCTTCTAACACATGTCCTTTGTGCCCAGCACTCGATGATGTTAGAAAAATGCTTCTTCCTCCCAGGCCAGATAAGTGGAACACCTTGTACGGAGATACAAAACAACTTGCGAAAACATGCAGATATCACTACATGGTATTGGGCCGAAGGGCGAGAGCCCACGTGCCGCTGGATCAATAACAACAACACATGTCATTGTTCACTTGCCCTTGACTAACTATCCGAGAGTTTACATACCATGTTTTGCTTGAATAAATTGCTGGCGATACACTTGGACACAGCTCTACATGAAAAACTAATTGTCGTGGAAACATCTTTTCCTTTCTGAAAACTGCAGCGGCACTATAAGCATAACAGTGCCTAAGCTGGCCATTACTTCTTAGATGGTCATACGGTTAGTCTACCTGACCTAATCTGTGCTGACCGCCTCAGCGAAACGACGAGAGAAGAGTGACCTAAACTCTCCTGCCTCCACACTGGTTTCTCGTGACCAATCTGACGTAAAACTAAGTCCTACTACTCATTAATTATTCCTTCTTATTCCCATCTCAGTTCTCTCCCTTTCCTGCTACAATACCTAAATGACCCGCGCAATTAATTTCGTGGGCATGTCGTAAATCAAATGGTCGATAACAAGCTGGTACCCTAATCTGTTTTCTCACAGATGTAGAATCCTGAAAATTTCAAATCAAAATACCATTTCTTAAAGTGTACTAATGTTTATCATTATCATCAAAGATGACATCATCTGATTTTGCAACCTGAAAAATTTCCTCAAGGAATCATCATCATTTTGTCTCCGAATGAAAAACTCCTTATCAATAAATTCCACCTGGAAATTATCATCATTTCCCTCCTCCTCATCATTTTTTCCTCCTCATCATTATTCTCATTATCATTATTATACTTTTCATCATTAACAACCTCATCAGTCTCATTCTCATCATTCATCACCTCATCTACAACATTATCACTTTGGTTGTGATTATGCAATTGAGCACGAGCCTGAACACTGGTTGTAACAGCATTTGCACTTATAAGATCCTGTTGTTCCCATTTCTCAATATCATCCTTTGTGCATTCACGAAGCCAATGGATATTTCCTAAGGTTATTCCTGCAATGGGACAATTCAACAGGCACACAAGAGTTCTCACTGTGAAGTACGGGGTATCCAAAAATACTTCATCAGTTGGATAGTATTCCACCAAAAGTAATCAATTTCACCTCTCTTCCTGTATAATCTGACTGATCTACCAACGACCTGCGCACACCATTCGTTGTGCACCCTGTGTCCCTCAAAAGTGGCACCAGTTTGTTATTCACAAAGCCCTTATTAAGAACCAGTGAACCTGTTCCATCATATTAGGGCATGACTGGTAACGAATGTCCACATAAAAGCCTTGGGACTCCTGTAGCTGAAACAAAGAGTTACATTCAGAACAATTAGCACTGTTGGATAAATCAACACTACATGCATTTTCATGAGCTAAACCACTATTATTCTGAACTGGATTAGTGTCACCAACATGTACGACAGCATTTGAACGTTCATGGTTCCTTGGCTGTCTGAAGTTATTGTTCTGTTGAGAACCTCTATTATTAAAAGAATTATCATTATTTCTATAAAATGACCTTTGTCCTCTTCCTGATCTGAAATTGTAACCTCTTCTGTTTTGATAATCATTAGGCCTAAATGATGATTGTTGATTAAAATATCCATCATCATAAGAGTTATAATTTCTTTGAGGCTGTTGGAATTTTTTGTTAAAATTATATCTGAAATTGGTTATTTTGATTAACTCTACAGTTTTTTGTCTATGTTGTTTGATTCTGCCTATAAAGGATCACTAAGGCCTAAATGAGAGGTTTTCCTGTTTCCTTTCCGTGCAGGAAATGACAAAATGTTGATTGTCTCTCCAGAATTCAAATCAGATAGCCCTTCAAAAGTTTTTTTTTTTTCAATCTTGGACAAATCAACTCATCTAGAAAAACTACTGCTTAACAGAGAGATAAAATTCATTTCTTAGCCATTTTTATCTAATTGATACTTCTTCTGTAACAAGGCTGTTGTAATTTTTTCAATTTTAAACTTGGCAATAAGGTCTCGTATCTATTTAGAAAAGCATGAAATATCGTCGATATTTAAGTTAATATCTGGCAAATTTAGCTTAAATTGGAAGCAATGGCCTTTTTTTTCCATTGTATTAACCAGAGGTTGTTGAAGTCTTAATTTCTCCTCTGATTTGTTAATTTTTCCAATGGATTATGTTCTTTCTTCCATTCTCTCCTCTGCCTCTCTTGCCACTGGGGGTTCCAGAAACAAGGACTGCCTGTAATTTTGTGGTATCGTGTACATCTCTTGTTCCACTGGCACTTGTCTTAGTTCTTGTATCAGTCTATGTTGTTTTGATCTCTGTTCTCCAGGTCTCCGAGCCATTACAATAGGACTGTATTAATAATTTACAGTCTCCTATATTTCCAGATGCAATGAAAGCTTGCTTGCAAGAATCCTTCATGTTTTTTCTTCAACCCTGTTATCATTTACCAGGCATTTAATTCTACTAAGGTTTTTCAATTTTGTCCTGCATAAGTCTCGGATTCCATTGCGACTTGAAATTAACGACCAAGAGTGCATGTCATGTCTTCATATGTTTTTTCTTTATTAAAATCTTCATGCAGGGGAACTCCATAATGCCTCATCAATTTCCAAAGTGATTCTCTGTCTACACTGTCAAATGCCCTTTTCGTTTGTTCACAAATCCGATGTATAAATTGAATTCCATTCCAGACTTTGTTCTTAACTTTCTCATTATTCTAATCTGGTCTGTACATGATTCTGTTTTCGAAAACCTGCTTGTTCATCTCTCAATTTCTATTTGTCTATGGACTCCTTTTATCTCAAAGGATATCTGGTTTAATACTTTTCTGGCACTGACAGTAACATTATTCCTCTATAATTTTGTTTGCACTCTTGTAATTCGCAGGCAATGAACAAAATTTCTGTCACCCCTTTTCCCAGACTTTACTAATTGAAGACAAAAACTTGTCTCTCAGAATCAAATCAGATAGCCCTTCAAAAGTTTTTTTTTTTTTCAATCTTGGACAAATCAACTCATCTAGAAAACTACAGCTTAACAGATGAGATAAATTCAGTAAAATCTTTTGCTGAATCTGGTAATAATGACTTAAACTTCAACCTGTAGCCATTTTTATCTAATTGATACTTCTTCTGTAACAAGGCTTTTGCAGCCTCATAGTCCTTTCTAGTCTGATCATCCATTGTACAGAATGCAGTAAATGCCTTACCCACTAATAAGTTCATGAGCCTACTAGACCAGATAGCTCTATCAATTTTAAACTCTTGGCAATAGGTCTCGTATCTATTTAGAAAGCATGAAATATCGTCGATATTTAAGTTAAATTTTGGCAAATTTAGCTTAAAATTGGAAGCATGGCCTTTTTTTCATTGTATTAACCAGAGGTTGTTGAAGTCTTAATTTCTCCAACTCAAATTCTGCCATTCTAATCTCTTGTTGTGCTCTTATTTCAGATTGAACATACGCCAATTTTTCTTTTTCAAGAGCCATTTCTTCAGCTCTTCTTCTTTCAGCTAGTTCCTCAGCTCTCATTTTTTCATCTAATTCTTCTTCTCTCCTTGTTTCAGCTCATTCTTCTTCTCTCCTTTTTTCAGCAAATTGCAATTCTTCTTGTCTCCTTTTTTTAGCTAATTCTTCAGCTGCTTTCTTCTTCTTCTTCTTCTTCTTCTTCTTCTCTCTCTCTCTCTCTCTCTCTCTCTCTCTCTCTCTCTCTCTCTCTCTCTCTCTCTCTCTAATTGTCTTTGATATCTGAGTTCCTCCTCCACATAGGTCCTTAAAATCACACCTTCCATTCTAAATTTTTTTCCTAGTATTAAGAAATACTCTGCAGTAGCCATGATTCACAATTATTGTGCTTTCCAATAGCTAAACAAAAATGCAAATATTATATAATGAATATGTGGGCAATATATTCACCAATTTTTTCACAACTTCAAAATCAACCAACTGCATGTAATAATAGACAGTAACATAGATGTTATATAGGAGCAATAAAGGAACAAAGATACAAACAAGATGACTGAATACAGTGACAAGTGCTAATTGAGGCGAATACTAATGAAGAAATAAGGCAGAAATGTATGAATTATGGAACAAATAAACAAAATGCTGCTTATCACGCATATGACAAGACAAGCACGATTTCACAACATGTATGACATCTAATAAATGAATGATAGCAAGGTAACGTCAATAATTTTACAAACAGTAATGTAGAAAACTGAATAAAAAATTTACAATTAACTTGACAACAATAACAACATTTTACAATTAACAGTATAATGGCAATGATATCTCAATAGCAGCAGATAACTCACAGCTTTGTAATGCCGGCCCCGCTATTTGAGACAATCACAAACCAAACCCTACAGAACGCTTATGCGTTTTCTCGACCATACGAACGAGGTGTTGAAAAAATCACAAGTCCCACCATCCTCCCACACTTAACACAGAAACATATACAGAACATGGAAAAAAGAACCCTGGCAAACAAGATCATCAGCATCACAAGCCGCATGTACCCTTAAATATACTTATCTTTTTGCCAGAAAACAATTCCTCCTGGTTCCAACGCCTTTTCCTCCAAAGAACGATGAACAACAATTCTCAGGGTAGACCAGGTTAAGCCTAGAATTCATAAACAGATCACTCGAACAGGACTTCGCTTTCGTCTGTCGTTTTGTTGAAAATACGTCATCTTGGGGCATCACACTTGAATATAGACAGTGAAGTTCTTCAAAAAAATACGTGTTATTTGCATATGTTCACCTTCTGCGGTAAACTGGAAAATTAGAACTGAAAATTCTGTTCCAACAAATTCACACCGGTTTGCAGACGACATCCGGCGCCATTTTGAAAATGTGAAACAAAGTCCACTGACATGAAATATAGTACTTGAAATGTTCAAGATATTAAATTCCGGATCTCCGGCTTGAGGCCCCCATTGATACGGACCATAGTGCATGTAGTGGGGGTGTTTTATATTATTATTTTAATATATTGCAGCTACTCAGGCCAAGGTCCATCTGGTGGTATGTAAGTGACCGCACACACAACCTATCTCCACCAACGAATAATATCACCACGAAGGTCAAGTTGAACGATTCAAATATACATTTTTATTCACAGAACGAAGCTCCATTAAGACATTCTTGAAATGCGTATACAGTAGTTTATGGCATTAACTCTACAGTCTTTAGTATCGATCTGTAACGTCTGCTAGTAGAAAAATGTCGAGGAAATGTTCATACATTTTATTCATAATACAAACTCACGTTCTCAATATTAGAATTCCTTTCTTACAAATAGACTAGCATCGCCTCACGGGGGTATATGGACGATCTAGTGATAGTAACATAGTAGGAATATCTCACGAACTGCCATAATACTCAGGAGCTATGACACATGCGTCGGTCCACCTTGAAAGACACACAACGAAGAGACCGGAAATAGATCGCAGACGTTAAGCACGAGCGACTCAATTGTCTGCTCACTGAACCCAAAGAGCAATGACGTACTTCCTGTAACCAATGGTACTGGTCATAAACAAATATGGCAAATAGTAGAGCCGTATTTGATATCGACAGATATGTTATGAATGTCGCGAAGCGTTTTGAGGAGATAGGACAGCTTGAATGGAATGGAAGAATACAGATAATAATGTCTTATTGATAGCTTCCGAGTTTGAAGAAACTACCTCTCCTCGGGAAATAGTGTACTAGAAATTTACTAAAAAAAAGAGAATTCTGGTGACACTAAACAAGATATTTTCTGGACGATAAATTCTTCCTCAGGAATCCTACAAAAAGGACTGTGTAAAGCACATAAGGTTGAGAAAGAGATTTGGTGTCCAGCCACAATTAAAATATCCCGACCCAATAGAAGTTAATTGAATTATGGCTGAGCCCCCAGGGTGTAGATTTATATTTAAAACAAAATACAACCCAAATAAAGTTAACAAGAAAAATAACAACAGACTCTGTTATGTAAAGTTGGATAAAAGGGTATAGAATCTTTCATTTCTTTATAAACATATAAATATGAAAAAAATTTAGCTCTACTGTTTTTATAAAAAAAAATCAACTAGTGTGGTCATCACTTGGACCAGAGATCTTTTCTATGGTAGCGTTGCTGGTAGGTATTATACTCAACTCTCCGAAGGCCTGTAGTAGCTGCGGAGATGATTTTGGTTCGGACTCTCTTGGTTTGGTCTGCCCCAGCAGGTTGGTCTTATAACAGTTAATGGGTTCAGAGGGTGTCAGAGTCTGCTTCCCTGGACTCAGTGCACATCACAGATAAGGATGGGGTAAGTCACCTCTGCTGAATGCCTCTTCTGTTTATGGGATGTGTGGGATGGTTACTGGGTGATAGGATAAGGTTGGGTAAGGGTAATCTTGGTACCATGGACTTGTACCCTGGACCTGGTTTAGGTATCTGGTAACCGCAACCTGGTTTAGTATCTGGTAACCGCAACCTGGGTTAGTATCTGGTAACCGCAACCTGGTTTAGTATCTTTGTAACCGCAACCTGGGTGGACTGGAAACAATTGAAATCCCATTAGTAGTTTCAAGAGCAGTCATCTCCTAAGTCTGATGGCCGGTAAGCGTCCATCAGAAATTAAATTAACACAAGGTTAACTACTATTTAGTAACTGTGTTATCTATTAGATATGAACTACCACTTCTTAACTGACATTATAGTGTATCTTGAGTTCTCAGTCTCTATCTGGCTGTCTGCTTATTTACAGCAGTGGTTTTCCCCATGTGGCAATGAGTTTCACAAACTGTGAGGTAGGGGCTGGGGTCATCAAATGGTTGAGAACCACTGGTTCACCTAGTGCCCATAGAGCAGTATTTTAATTCCGGGGTCACTGTCAACAATGGTTTGAGAACCACTGGGTAATAGTTTCCTATGCTGCTTTAACTTGGTGGGGTGTCATTGCGGCCAAGGTCTGAGAACCAATGATTTACATCCTTGCTTACTCAAGCAGTAAATCATTTGGAGGGTAGGCATGGTCTCAAGGCTTGAGAACTGCTGACTTACATTTTGTCAGTCAAGTGGTAAATTCATTAAATAGCTAAATAATTGCAAGCATTCTTAAAGTCCTGGTTCCTGTAGCAAATAACATTCATATACTGATAATAAAATAGTTCTTCAATCATACATAAAATAGTTCTTCAATCATACAACATGGTATATGTAAAGAACCTTCCATAATGAAAAACACATTAATGTCCCTTATGTGACAAAGTGAGAAGAAGTGATTGAGACACTGTTATCAAGTTTGTAGTCTTGGCAGAGAACACAGAAGTCTTATAAGAAATAGAAAATAGAAGAACCACTAATACACTTCTATTTTGTTTGGATCAATATGCAAATCTCAAAGTAACAACAATAATGTACATCAATTGTTTTAACCCTGTCTTATTTCTGCCAGGCTGTGAGATAAAGATCAGGAGTTAATTAGGTTTAGGAACTTCAGCAAACTCATACATTAGTTTGAGGGATCTGTAAAGATGCAAATAACAATTATTGACACTTAAACTGGAAATGCATTTCAAACTTTAACAAAAAGTTACTGCAATGCAAGCTGTTGATAAACATATGATTATTCATGTTATAAAATCAGCATTATTAGATCTACTTACTTCGCTCAACGAATTCACTACAACTATTTCGCAACATGAAATGCCCACTTGGGCCCAGAGTCTGTCTGCTCCGAATGATGGTTACAAGAAGAATGACCGCTTAAAATTCCCTCCCAAAATTCCAGCTGGTTCCCGGGCAGGGGTGGGCTGTGATTTTGGGTGGCATTGTTGCAAATACATCTTCTGGTCCCAGGGGTATTAAGTTACCTTCTTTTCAACTCGCCCTAGCGTTCGTTCATCGTTGCTGGCTGTTTTTTTTACATGAGTTCCCTTCGTGAACCCAACACAGGTCACTTCCGGTCATTCGTAGGACTGATTTTCACCTTCGACTTTCGCTGGCGAAGTGAATAATTTATTACCTTATGGCCGTGAATCCGCTAGCGAGCTAGCGAATAGCGAAATCTAAGACTAGCGAGAGAGAGAGAGACTTTAGGTTTCTTGTCAAATGATAGGAGAAATTCGTAGAGGGAAAAAATAATAGACAGAAGAAAGAAGTCGGGGAGAGTCGTTCCACGACATAAGCCCCCTTTTGAAAGTTCAGCCAACGGCCAACTAAGTTCGAGCCGACTCTTCTCTTATGTCGGACACTACATTCATGTATCATGTCCTCCATTCCTTCAATCCAAATATTTCCTATTTTTCCTCTGTCAAACGGTATGCCTGTAATCCACACCTGGCTATCCGTTTCCTCTTCAATAAGTAGTTGAGGTGGGTTGAGCAAGCCTGCTCGCAAAAATATCCCCCTCTTCTTTTCCTCCTTATAGATCCTCCATTGAAGCTTGCCTCCTGGCAAAGAGCTTGCCCTAAAGCCTACACTCTGCTTACAATTGGATCTATAGCAAATAGTTTTGCGTGATGAGGTTGCCAGCCTCATACACAACCTTATTTTAGTCATATTGCTTGACCTGCCTAAGGACACATACCTATCTCCCCAGGTATGAGAGCGTGTATGTTCTTCTATCACTGTTTCTCCAGTGACAGAGAAAGATAAGTCTATCATTTGTTCCTGCCCACCAGGTACCAAGGAAATTTGGACCCGCTTCACTTTCTGATCCCAGAGAGTGGGTGAGGTTATTGGAACTGACTGAAGACTAAGTGCTTGAGGCTCATGTTCCTCTTTAGCCCTTTCTCCCGTGTTAAAGGAAGATATTCCTGAAACATGTTCCATCCCACCAGGTACCAAGGAAATTTGGACCGGCTTCACTTTCTGATCCCAGAGAGTAGGTGAGGTTATCGGAACTGAGTGAAGTCTTAGTGCTTGAGGGTCCTGTTCCTCTACAGCCGCTTCTCCCATGTTAAAGGAAGGTATTTCTGAAACATGTTTCATCCCACCAGGTACCAAGGAAATTTGGACCGGCTTCACTTTCTGCACGCAGATAGTGGGTGAGACTATCAAAACTTGTTCAGAATTAAGTGCACTGGGGTGGTCAATCCCTTTGCACTCTTCCAACTTTTCAGTGAAAATGTTGGAAGATGAGTTAGGCATTGGAGTCTCCATAGCCTGTTCAGTCACGCCGTCTCTGGGTCGTGCTGAGTCTCCTAAGATGATATATTTCCCTCCTTGAGGTATGGGGTAAATTCGTTCATCTAATATTGCGGCCTTTACTTTGCCGTTTACAAAGTTCGACCTAACTTCTACATAAGCTAAAGGCAAAATCATCCTTCTGTTGATTATCATGGGTGCTGTTACCTCAACATCCTCTTCGGTGACTTGATCAAGGTCGATGACAGAGGCTGAGACAAGGGCATCACACCCAAGACCTTGATAATACAAACAGGTGATTTCTTCTCCATTTACTGTGGCAGTCTTCACATTTTGAGAATCCCTGTATCCATTCCGGGCTTTCATCAAGTTCCCATCCATGGTAGGGACCTTAGCTTTGTAAGAAGTCTGTGGGATTGGGTCTCGGCGCATACAGTCTAACTGATGTAAGTTGGCCGACAGGTGATGTTCAAGAACATCCCTTCCCTTCCCATAGGGTTGCGTAATCCTTTTCCGTTGAGTGATCCTATTTGGTTGAGCGATCCTATTTACCAGGTTGTTGGTGCGGTTGTTTTCAGTATGCCTGTTGTGAGTTTTTGCTGAGGATGAGGAAGGTCTCTTCAGATTATTAGCACCGCTGTGCTTAATCTTGTTTTCAGGATGGTCTAGATGTCTCCGTTTAGATATCCTAGCCTCTGCTCTGTCTGAGCCGGAATTCTGAGACATAGACGTGGCTTCATGTGGTGCAGTTATATTTACCACTGAAGATGGTGATGCAACTGGCAAAGGAGTGGCATGATGAGTATTCCTAGATTCAAGTTTATTCCTGGATTCCATTTTTGTAGGTTGAAACTGAGTTTTCATTTCTTCCTTACACTGGAGGGATTTTTCTTGTCTTTGTCTCTCATGTTCCACATTCTCTTCCGTGTATTTTGCTCTCCATTTCTTCCTTTCTGCTTCTCTCATCCTGCATTTTTCCATCTTTTGTGAAACAAAAGTATCCAGTTCTTCTCCGGAGAGTTCACACTCAATGGCTAACTCTGTCCAGAATGTTCTCCACTCATTCAACTCTACAGATTCTTCCATTATATCCGTAGTGGTTCGTTGAGCGAGTATGAGATCTCTAACTCACAAACAATAATTAAGGCAAAAATACTTTCTATAGTCTTAACTATACTAAAGTATTACAAAACCATATATTAAATCAAACCAGCATTTATAACCATCAAATTAAAAATTAGTTAACAATAGGTAACTAATTTCCAGCAGTACCACCAAGAAGAGTTCTCATAACAAAACTTAAAATCTGTGTGTCTTACAAAAAAATTTATATGTATTTTAGTCTAGGGTAATTTATATGTCCCCTCTTTAATCTAATCCTAGACCTGGACACCAATAAGTGACAAGTACCTACAGCAGTAGTGATCTAGGAAAGATAAAGAGTTTTCATATCTCAGACAAGTGTCTAAATATGAAATAAGAGTTAATCCCGGACACGAGCCTCCCAGTTGTCGCGAGGGTTTTTGAGGAGATAGGACAGCTTGAATGGAATGGAAGAATACAGATAATAATGTCTTATTGATAGCTTCCGAGTTTGAAGAAACTACCTCTCCTCGGGAAATAGTGTACTAGAAATTTACTAAAAAAAGAGAATTCTGGTGACACTAAACAAGATATTTTCTGGACGATAAATTCTTCCTCAGGAATCCTACAAAAAGGACTGTGTAAAGCACATAAGGTTGAGAAAGAGATTTGGTGTCCAGCCACAATTAAAATATCCCGACCCAATAGAAGTTAATTGAATTATGGCTGAGCCCCCAGGGTGTAGATTTATATTTAAAACAAAATACAACCCAAATAAAGTTAACAAGAAAAATAACAACAGACTCTGTTATGTAAAGTTGGATAAAAGGGTATAGAATCTTTCATTTCTTTATAAACATATAAATATAAAAAAAAAATTTAGCTCTACTGTTTTTATAAAAAAAAATCAACTAGTGTGGTCATCACTTGGACCAGAGATCTTTTCTATGGTAGCGTTGCTGGTAGGTATTATACTCAACTCTCCGAAGGCCTGTAGTAGCTGCGGAGATGATTTTGGTTCGGACTCTCTTGGTTTGGTCTGCCCCAGCAGGTTGGTCTTATAACAGTTAATGGGTTCAGAGGGTGTCAGAGTCTGCTTCCCTGGACTCAGTGCACATCACAGATAAGGATGGGGTAAGTCACCTCTGCTGAATGCCTCTTCTGTTTATGGGATGTGTGGGATGGTTACTGGGTGATAGGATAAGGTTGGGTAAGGGTAATCTTGGTACCATGGACTTGTACCCTGGACCTGGTTTAGGTATCTGGTAACCGCAACCTGGTTTAGTATCTGGTAACCGCAATCTGGGTTAGTATCTGGTAACCGCAACCTGGTTTAGTATCTTTGTAACCGCAACCTGGGTGGACTGGAAACAATTGAAATCCCATTAGTGGTTTCAAGAGCAGTCATCTCCTAAGTCTGATGGCCGGTAAGCGTCCATCAGAAATTAAATTAACACAAGGTTAACTACTATTTAGTAACTGTGTTATCTATTAGATATGAACTACCACTTCTTAACTGACATTATAGTGTATCTTGAGTTCTCAGTCTCTATCTGGCTGTCTGCTTATTTACAGCAGTGGTTTTCCCCATGTGGCAATGAGTTTCACAAACTGTGAGGTAGGGGCTGGGGTCATCAAATGGTTGAGAACCACTGGTTCACCTAGTGCCCATAGAGCAGTATTTTAATTCCGGGGTCACTGTCAACAATGGTTTGAGAACCACTGGGTAATAGTTTCCTATGCTGCTTTAACTTGGTGGGGTGTCATTGCGGCCAAGGTCTGAGAACCAATGATTTACATCCTTGCTTACTCAAGCAGTAAATCATTTGGAGGGTAGGCATGGTCTCAAGGCTTGAGAACTGCTGACTTACATTTTGTCAGTCAAGTGGTAAATTCATTAAATAGCTAAATAATTGCAAGCATTCTTAAAGTCCTGGTTCCTGTAGCAAATAACATTCATATACTGATAATAAAATAGTTCTTCAATCATACATAAAATAGTTCTTCAATCATACAACATGGTATATGCATAGGATTGCATTAAATACATGTAAAGAACCTTCCATAATGAAAAACACATTAATGTCCCTTATGTGACAAAGTGAGAAGAAGTGATTGAGACACTGTTATCAAGTTTGTAGTCTTGGCAGAGAACACAGAAGTCTTATAAGAAATAGAAAATAGAAGAACCACTAATACACTTCTATTTTGTTTGGATCAATATGCAAATCTCAAAGTAACAACAATAATGTACATCAATTGTTTTAACCCTGTCTTATTTCTGCCAGGCTGTGAGATAAAGATCAGGAGTTAATTAGGTTTAGGAACTTCAGCAAACTCATACATTAGTTTGAGGGATCTGTAAAGATGCAAATAACAATTATTGACACTTAAACTGGAAATGCATTTCAAACTTTAACAAAAAGTTACTGCAATGCAAGCTGTTGATAAACATATGATTATTCATGTTATAAAATCAGCATTATTAGATCTACTTACTTCGCTCAACGAATTCACTACAACTATTTCGCAACATGAAATGCCCACTTGGGCCCAGAGTCTGTCTGCTCCGAATGATGGTTACAAGAAGAATGACCGCTTAAAATTCCCTCCCAAAATTCCAGCTGGTTCCCGGGCAGGGGTGGGCTGTGATTTTGGGTGGCATTGTTGCAAATACATCTTCTGGTCCCAGGGGTATTAAGTTACCTTCTTTTCAACTCGCCCTAGCGTTCGTTCATCGTTGCCGGCTGTTTTTTTTTACATGAGTTCCCTTCGTGAACCCAACACAGGTCACTTCCGGTCGTTCGTAGGACTGATTTTCACCTTCGACTTTCGCTGGCGAAGTGAATAATTTATTACCTTATGGCCGTGAATCCGCTAGCGAGCTAGCGAATAGCGAAATCTAAGACTAGCGAGAGAGAGAGACTTTAGGTTTCTTGTCAAATGATAGGAGAAATTCGTAGAGGGAAAAAATAATAGACAGAAGAAAGAAGTCGGGGAGAGTCGTTCCACGACAATGAATTTACTCACAACACACTCTAAATTAGTTTTACAAACAAAGAGTTAATTTTAACTTTTAATAGCAACTGAATTCTTGAAATAGTTATGGTGATTGAATTGGAGAAAGAACCAACAAATTCATTAAAATGAGCTAAAGTTAGCAACTGCTCTGTCAAACAAAAGATCACAAATTGTGAACTCTGACAATTTTTCACAAACATCCTGAAAACGTGTAGAAGGAGTAAACTTAATTTAAAATATTACTGTTCGCGCTGTCAGATTCAGAGGGCTCGAAGACAATACGTAGCTAATGTAAAAACTAGAAGCGCTGAATTAGAATTTAAGAATAGCCAGTAGATCATCTAGATGTAGCAAATAGCTTACTGAGAATTCTTAGAGTGACTAGCAGATATAACTTTAAAAAAAAAACAGGACCAAAAGTCTACAACGTGATACGAATGCGAACAAGTTGTTTGCATCATTGGTCATAAAGTACCAAAATACATATCTGTTATAGGCCATATGACTTTCCATCAAAGTCCATTGTCCTATGGCAAATAGTGCCGTAGGAGAGTAAAGTTTTATGGACCTGCATATGATGCACCCAGCTTTTAAGATAGAGTTACCGGTCTCTTTCCTCTCTGAATTTGCCTTCTCTAACTCAAATGAGATTTCTCCAACTTCGTCTGCCTGTTCTCCTGTTGGTGCTATTTTTCCTGTCTCTTCCTTTTTATCATTTTTTCCGAAATATAGAGATGTCGTCCTCTTGCTGGTTTGCCTTTCACTCGTCCTTGCATTATGGTCTTCAGAAAAGTCTTATGTCGTTTTACATAGCCGGAACCTATTTGCATTTAGGAACATTGGTTTTGAACCCAAAATCTGCGCTCTTATGTGAGTCAACATGACAAATTTTAACGTCAGAAGCTAGCAATTACATATACATGTTTTCTTGAGTTTTTTTTTCTAGTGTGTAATTTTAAAGGGCCGCTTGGTGTTTAAGCAGATTTATATGGTATATCTTATAATTTATATCCAGTTTAACAATAAAGTTATTTTTTTCTAGATAATGTTCAAGTGCATTTTGGATTTGTGGTTTCGTAACATGGTATTTCACTTCAAAATGAGTGACAATATTGACTATAACATTATTACTGGGTATTTAACAGAATGTTATTTACAAACAGCTGGCTGTGCTCGGAAACAGAATATTGGCCACATTTTTTGTTTTCATAATCACTAGACAACAACCAAAATGTACCAGAAATGAAAATAGCTGAACTTACCTAATTTTGGTGTGCTGAAAACGAAAATGACATTAAAAAATATTGATTGGCTCTAGTTTTCAAGATATATGCTGCTAGTTTATTTAATTACGGTCAATTTATATATATATATATATATATATATATATATATATATATATATATATATATAAATATATATATATATATATATATATATATATATATATATATATATATATATATATATATATATATATATATATATGACGCAACTGTTGTGAGCGATTGCATAATTTTTTCTAATGACCAATAACAATGTAACTAGAACACATATGCTACAATATATGTGCAGCAAATCTTAAACTGTGGTTGACTGCCAAAAGGCAAGCTATGCCTTTTGCAGTCCCAATGATTTGGAGAGAGCCCACTGATCATCTCAACAACTGTTACTTTTGCATGGTCCCTCCAATTGGGAAAGGCATATCAAAGAAGAAAAAATGGGCTCTGGAATATCCAAACATCCCCTCTGCAATACGTACGGTACCACATGGCAATGACCTACCAGTTCCCAAAGTGCCAGAATCATTTTCAGCTGCTTCCACTGATGAAGAAGAGGACATTGGTGGTCCTGAACATCAACCTCAAGCAACCCAGATTTTGAGCAAACTACATCCACTAAACCACACTTAATAACCCAAGGTGAACTGAATGATCTTGTAAGAGATCTGAATTTACCGAAGAACAAGGCGGAGCTTTTGGGTTCCAGATTACAACAGTGGAATCTCCTGGCAGAAGATATTACAATTTCTGTGTATAGGAACCGCCAGAAGCCGCTTATTACATCCTTTTTCAAATAGGGTGACCTTTCTGCGTGCCACAACATTTCTGGTTTAATGGCAGCCCACAAAATCAATTACATACCGGAAGAGTGGAAGCTTTTCATTGATTCATCCAAGACGAGTCGTAAAGATGTTTTGTTGAATAATGGTAATGTGTTACCGTCAATTCCAGTTGGTCACGCAGTTCATATGAAAGAAACTTATGAAAACATTAAGCAGCTTTTGAAGTGTATAAACTACGATCATCATCATTGGTCACTTTGCAGTGACTTAAAAGTGGTCGCTCTGTTGCTTGGACTACAGGGTGGATACACCAAGTAGGGCCTAATGTTGCTTTCTCTGTGAGTGGGATAGCCGGGTACGAAGTGACCATTGCATCAGAAGACATTGGCCAATCAGGCAGTCATTGCAGCCTAGCAGTAAGAACGTTGAGAACCCAGCACTTGTGGACACCCGCAAGATTTTATTGCCACCCTTGCAGATTACGCTGGGTCTCATGAAAAACGTTGTCAAGGCAATGGAGAACACAGATGAGGCTTTCAAATACCTCATCAGAAAATTTCCAAGACTGAGTGAAGCTAAAATAAGAGAGGGAGTATTTCTTGGTCCACAAATTCGAAAACTTCTTCATGATGACGAGTTTCTTTGCGTGTTGCATGGCAAGGAAAAAGCAGCATGGCTAGCATTTAAGTCAGTGGTGGACAATTTTCTTGGAAACAACAGATCTGGTAATTACAGTGACATTGTAGAAAATCTCCTTCTGAAGTATAAGAGTCTTGGTAGCAACATGTCTTTGAAAATTCATTTTCTGGATTCTCATCTGGATTTCTTTACGTCAAACTGTGGAGCAGTCAGTGATGAGCATGGTGAACGATTTCACCAGGACATTGCTGCTATGGAGACAAGGTATCAAGGCAATTGGAGCCCTTCAATGCTTGCTGATTACTGTTGGATTGTGACAAGAGACACCTCATCGATTGACTACAAGAAGCAAGCAAAGAGAGCTCGAACAGCGACTGAATAATGATGGAATGAGTTCAAATGTGCCTTTTTAAAACATGATATGTGAACTTTAAATAATGTTTTTATTTTTTCTATCATTTTATGTTGAAATATCAATGAATTGAGTATGTAACCACAATTTTTATAATGCTAAAGTAGAAAGACTAGCTGTTCACCCCAGAGAATTAAACAAGCATACATTATTTGTATTACTGTAATGTAAATTCATCATTTAAAAAAAAATCCAGAGCCAATTGGTGAATTTCATTATGATATTTGAAAAGGGCATGTCAAAATCAATAAGAAATGGTGTATTTAATATCTGGTACAAATAACTTTTGAAAACTTGTTGACAAGTGTAATGAAGAAAAATATCCCGTTCAACCTCTGATGGGTTATAATTAGGATATATATTGTTTTCAATTCCAAATAATATGAACTGCCGATATGAGAAAGTGGCATCACATTTATCAAATCATTGTAAATGGGGACAATCACAATTAAGCTTATACGTTAAATAAAACAATAAAAATTTGAAAACAATTTAAAAAAACCGAACAAAATCAAGAAGAAACTCTGAACAAGAATAATATTAAAGTGGAGGGGTGTAAAGGCCTGGTGGTTCCAGTTATATAACTGACTTTAACAGATATTTAATTGACTTTCATCTGTTAAAAGTCATATGCATTGTAACAACAGCATCAGACCTTCATATTCCCAGCCACTATGTGTTAACATTTGTTCATGTCAAATATTGTTTGACTATATTATGCAGTTTCCTATGTCTGTCTATTCTTAACACTTCTTCTGTATTTATAGGTAAGTTTGATGCCTGCAAATAATCTAATGTTGGTATTCTCATTTCTTCATACCGCCTACGTTTTAACAAGAAATGTTCTATATTATTGTCTTAAAGACATCCTACACAGTAATGTTCTTCTATTCTGAAATAGCCTTTTCCCAGCTGTAGTCTGAGAAGTTTCAATTCCCTAGATATCTGACATTTTCTTGTTGGAGCCTTGAACATCTTATATGCATGTCTTCCTTTCAGATTTTTATCCCACTCTGCTTTCCATTCACCTGTTATTAAATCTTTAATTACGCTCTTAATCTCTGATTTACTCGTCCCTACATTTATTAGATTTTTATCAGATCTACCTTTCTTGGTTTCTTTATCTGCCTTTTCATTTCCCTCTAGGCCAACATGTGAAGGTATCCAAGCAATTAAGACTGAACATCCTCTGGAATATAAGTATGTAGTAGCCAGAGATATCCTCTCTGCTATATCAGGTCTACTACATTCTCGTAAGTTTATAAATGCTTTAATTGTTGAAAGAGAGTCAGTTAAAACTGCTGGTTTTTTTGGAAGGGTTATTAGAGAATATGTCCGTTTTTTTTAAAGGAAATCCTTCCAACACTAATAATTCACAATAAAAGTAAAAGCTAGCAAAGCACATTGTCATTAGCCCAAAATGAGACAAAATATTTGTATTTTGGTACTATATGGAGAATGATGCAAACAGCGTATTCGCATTTGTATTGTGAAAAACCTATTAATATTTCTTCTTCGTTCGCCCTGAAAAGGAAATGTATGACAAACAACGAATGCTCCCATAAGTGGAGGTCACTCAGAGCCACTTTTTTTTTTTGGTGTGCGTTCGTGTGTGTGTGTCTTTGTCATCTTTAGCTTAAGAGCAGAATCATTTACTGCTGGGTAGACTGAAGAGTGTCACTATCAGGTTTTAAACTCTGTAACTCTGCCTTGAGAAGCAAGCGCTGTAACCATTTTGCCAGCTGGATTGTTACATTTGTAGGCGGCTAAGCGGAAGGCAATCGCCACTTATTATCACCTTCGTCGATTTTCAAAAAGCCTTTGATAGTCTACACCGCCCATCATTGTGGAAGATACTTACAATCTATGGTTTTCCAACAAAATATGTGAATATAATCAAAGCGCTATATGACAATGCAAGATGTTGTGTTAGAACAAATAAAGGGAATACAGAATGGTTTACAGTAGAAACAGGGGTGAAACAAGGCTGTATTATGTCACCACTTGGAAAATTCCTGGGGGACCTGGATTTCGCAGATGATGTAGCATTCTTAAGTTCAACACCAAGACAATCCCAAGAAGCAATAAATAATTTGTGTCATCTCTCGGTTAAAATTGGTCTCCAAATAAATGCCTCTAAAACTAAAGCTATGAACTTTTCTAACGAGACCTTTGATATCATCTTGAACGGGGAAAAACTACAGAAAGTTGAAAGTTTCAATTATTTAGGCAGTAAAATGACTCAGGATGGTGACACAACAAGAGAAATCCATACTAGAATTGCTTTGGCAGCTAGCGCCTTCAATAGATTATCTAACATTTGGAAATTACGATCATTGAATATACATACCAAGCTTCGTCTCAGTTTAATTCAAATGTTATCTCAGTGTTAACATACGGCTGTGAGAGTTGGAAAATAACAAAATCATTGGAGAACAAGCTGAATACATTCGAGAACAAATGTCTTAGAAAACTCATGAACATCAGTTGGAAAGAATTCAAGACTAATCGACAAATAAGAGAAGACTCTAGGCAGAATATGTCTCCGACTATATAAGGAAAAGACGATGGTCATATATCGGTCATGTCCTACGAATGCAAAACAACAGAATACCACTACAGGCGCTCACTTGGGTTCCTGAGGGTAAGCGGAAAAAAGGAAGACCAAAAGAAACACTCAGAAGAACAATAATAAGAGAAGGAAGAACGTTGGGCCTAAATAATGTGCAAGAGCTAAGAGGAGTGGCGTCACAACGAACAACCTGGAGAGCACTGGTTTCTGCCTTATGCGCCGTGTTTGGCGCTTAAAGAATTTATTATTATTATTATTATTAAGCGGAAGGCAAAAGATACGCACCTCATTCAGGGTTGCCATATTGGCTTTTTTAAAGCCAGATTTCTGAAATCTGGCTTTTTAAAAATGTGATTGGCGTTAGAAAATTATTTGGCTTTTTGGCTTTTTCCTGGCTTATTTACATGCTAAAATTATCTGCACGAAAATTACAAACCATCCTTTTTCGAAATCATTTTCCTTTAACAGAAATGTTTTTTGGTCATTGGCAATATTTCTGCGCCAAGAATCTGGGCAAAAAGGCGCCAACTTGTTCTTTGAGTTTGCAACACCTCTTGTGCAGGAATTTGAAAGACTTGAACAGCCTTTTTTCAGCAAACCAAAGCTGATCCTCATGAATTGTACCAACAAATATTCTTACACCAGAAGAGTCTTCAGAACAGACTGTACGATGCCAAAAGACTGAAAAAAATATTCATCAAGTTGATTTTGGTGTAAAATTCTTAAAAGCATGTAATAAGTTCCTGCAGCAGAACAACAGTGCTGAGGCTGATCTAGAAATAAAAAATGTCAAAGAAAGATGAATGTCTATGCTAGAAGAAGCTCTCAGTCAAGTTACATGTAGACTTCCGTCGGCGAGAGATACATTTGAAAGTTTATCAAAATTGAGCCCTGTGAAAATTTTAAATCAAATTTCAAGGCCTATGTTTTCCGAGTTACCCTTTATACACCATGCAGGAAACAACGTCAGCAAAATTGAAGAACAATACAAACAAATGCCTTTTGTCGATTGGAAAGAAGAAGCTCCATTTAAGAAAGATGGACTTCCTGTAGACACTGAACAGTTTTGGATTGGTGTACTTCAAGTAAGTAAGTACTTCAGCATCAGGCATTTAAAGAGCTCGCCACCTTTGCCCTTACTTGCCCAATAACCCCTGTCAGCAATGCTGTAGTTGAGAGGATATTTTCTCTTGTATCCTCCGTTAAAACGAAAGCAAGAAACAGAATGCAGCTGAATCTTCTTGATGCAATTGTGAGAATCAGGGCAGAACTATTGCTTTCAAGCAAATGTTGCAAAGACTTCACTGCATCTCCAGAAAAGCTAAAAAACTTCACATCGGACAAGGTTTATGCCGTGTGTTCCACTCATTCCAGCGGGGAGGATAGTAATGACCTAGATCTGGAGCTTTTCATGTGATGTGAGTATGAAAAATATATTAAAATGTGTTTGGCTTTTTTTGGGCTTTTTTCTAGTATTGTTTGGCTTTAAATTATAATTTCGATCTGGCAATCCTGACCTCATTTGTTTATATTTCACCTCAGTAAGTCTGAGAAAGGTGCTATTTATGCTCCAGAAGGAACTGCACGATGGCGAAATGTGAAGAAACAACACACATAAAACAGGAACTAGATTATGAGGTATGTCACAATATACCCCAATTATAACCAACTTTCAGTTTGAACAGGGTATTACAGCAACATGGTAGACGAAAACAACAACAACAAACAACAAGAGGTATGTTAATGTTAATCAAAATGTAATGGCTGGCGGTGTTAACCCTTGTCTTACTAGATGGATAGCAGCTGCCTTAACTGAGAGGTCAGTGGCATGTCGCTTAGGAACATGGACATCAGATCCAATGCTCATTTGCCCGGGACTGCCCCATGGTTCTCCACTATCACCGGTGCTGTTTAATATCTAACCAGCAAAAGTAGCCACCATTCAACCAATTGGGTTGAGACGTACACTGACATTTGCTGATGATATACTCAACTGGCTCTGACCGACAAGAAATGGTTAATAGCATACATGGGGCACTACAGGAGGTGTCTAAATGGTGCGAGGAAACTAGCTCTAAAGTCAATCCCAACAAGGCCTGTGTGGTGTGGTGCTCCTTGAACAACTCCATTGTGAAATCAGACCTCCCAGATATTACTTTCAGTGGACAGAAAATCGAAAGGCAAGAAAAGCTGAAATACATTGGAGTTACATTTGATCGCAGGCTCTCGTATAAGTAGACTTACCATAATATTTTTTTCTCAAACCAGGACAATTTCGAGAGTTTGCTCGAAACAGAAAGTGAGCGCCTTCTATGCGATTTTAGAAAGAAAGAAGCATATTTAGCTAAGTACTTATGATTTAAAAAGGCTAAGTAATGGAGTGGTTAACAAGAAACAACAATTATGTAGCCTAGTAATAATTTTTAATTAGGCCTACTCTTAACTGAACATAACTTATTATTAAAAAGTTATTAATATTTATTTAAAGCATGAACTTTCTTTAAAAATTCATTGTTATTTTTAATCACGTCGAAAAATTCACTACAATTTAGTTTACAATTAACTTTGCAGCGCAATAAAGCTTTTACAGTTGATTCAGCCATTCTACCTCTTTCTTCAGACCATATGTTATTCATTATTGAGAATATCCTTTCAACAGGTGCAAATGTGCCTGGCAGGCTGAAAATGTATTCTATAATGTGGACAAGATTGGGCAATGAAATGTTCTTTTCTTTGAAATGACTGAATAGTTGTGTCCATTTTTCTTCGCAACTTGTATTTTTCCAAATGTCATAGTTTGCAGGCCAAAAACCTTTTGCAATCACCACTTCATCAAACAGTTCATCCAAGTTTATTGCACTATTTGCAAGAGTTTCATTAATTTTTTCACCTGATGCTTCAATTTCAGACCATGTTAATTCATTGTTGTTTATCCAAAGAAAAGATTCTGCTCCACCAAAACTGTTTTCCCATAGCTCAATATAAGAAAGACATCGGTCATAAAATTTTGTAAACTCTTGTAGGATTGTATTAATATTAATACTTCCATTATTTTCCAGTATTCTAAAAAAACTTTTTTGCTTCTTGAGGTATAAATTTATTATCACGCCTTTCCTCAAGATTTTTTTTCAATTTTCTAAGTTCATTACACAATATCAGTTGCACTAGCTTTTGTACTTTCCATAATCAAGGTAGATGTGTTAAACAATGTGAGTTGCCCTTGCACAAACCACAATCATTATCAAAGAACTGTTTTATCAACACTGGACAGTGTTCTTGTGAAATATAATATGATTTCAGTCCCTCATAGATTTCAAGTATTCTGTCGATAGCTGGAAGTAGCGAAAGAAAACGGGTGTTGCCATGTTGAAGAACCTTTTTATACTCAACATCTACAAATTGACAGAACTCTTTTAGTTGATGTACTCGAACCGTATAAATGTGGAAATATTTATAAATTTTGACCACTAAAGCTTCTGTTTAATAGAACATCAACTGCAGTTTGAAGAAAGTTGTGAACGATGTGAGCACCGCAACCAATGCCCACAATATTTATAAATTTTGACCACTAAAGCTTCTGTTTAATAGATAGAACATCAACTGCAGTTTGAAGACAGTTGTGAACGATGTGAGCACCGCAACCAATGCCCACAATATTTCTTCCTAGTTCCTTCTTCACTCGACTGTAAATATTGTTTTCTTCTCTCCGTTTACACCTCCAAAATTGGTATTGCAGTTATCTCCACAAAATCCAATAATTTTTTGGGTTATATATGGTTTTTGATAACTGACATTAACTCTTAAAGGCCGGAACGACGCTGGTAGCGTACATCCACAAAACCCCTAGAAGCCGAAACGACGCTGGGAACGTCACTTTTGTGTTCTGTAAAATTTGTTCCGTATTTTCATTATGACTCATAACTAAATACTATATGTAGAATATCACTAAAAATCCTTCATATTCTAATTCTACATTCATTTATCTTTACTGTGATGTATAATATGTGTGTCTTTGTTGTGTAATAACTCAGAAACTTTAGAATTTATAAAGGTACTGCTTTAAGGTACAAAAATAATTCTGGCAAAACTGATGAAAAAATTCCGGCCTGCAAGAGTTAAATAGTTTGTCACATGGATCGGCACTTTTAAAATATGATAATATTTTTTAGAAGTTCCTGCCGCACATTTCAAGTGATTTTTTATGTCCGAACGCCCACCATGAGCCACCGAAAATTCTGAAGAACACTGTTCGCATTTCACTTTGTCAATATAACCACAAACTTTTTTCAGAAACGGATAATCCTTTCTTAATTCATCCGTAAATACACAGTTTCTTTTTGGCATTTTAGGGGTTAAATTAATTTATTGTACAGTACAAAATAATCGCAAACAACACGCCGAAAACAAACACCGACTCGAGTAAATTACCTATGCAATCTGACAGAACTCAACTTAGATTGCGCATGCGTGGCGGCTGCGCAACTGACTTGCGATGCTGTGTACTAGGCCAGTGTTAAAGTTGGGTTTTCGTGTTGCCTAATTGCCATTTTCCGAGGCTGATCTTTTCGACTTCGTGTATATTCGGCACTTTTTAATTTATAACCAGGACAAAATGACAAACTGGTCGGGACACTGGGACCATACTTTCAAATCGGGACAGTCCCGGTCAAACCGGGACAGTCCCGGTCAAACCGGGACGTATGGTAAGCCTATTACCATGATGAGCAAATCACACAGAAATGCAGGAGAGGTCTAGCAGCCCTGAAAACAATGGCCACGGCACATCTGGAGCAGAGATTACTATTTTTTCTTTACCAACAGCTAGTCATTGAGTATGGGCTGGGAATACTCACACTCATTATAACAATGTGAACAACTAGAACGCATTCAACATGAAGGGATGTGCATAGTCTTGGGCTGTACACAAGATACCCTCATTGTGACAATGAGGTACATGCTTGGATTGCTGTCGATTAAATCCAGATATGCGATGGCCCAAGCAAAAGCCTATATGTGAGTATCCAGAGACAAATTGCACCCTCTGCATGGTAACAGCTGACATTAAGGGAGCCAGAATAAAGAGTGGGATGTCATGGATGGCACAGGCAAAGACAACGATCAAGCAGGTGATCACAGTTGACAATATATTCAAGGGGGAAGAGTTTATTATGTCAGATGAGAACTGGATTAACTACCAGCAAGTCATCATCAGTCTTGGCAGAGAGTGTAGACATTGGGGGAATGGAAGAGCTGAACTGGAAGTTAATCAACTGATACATGATCATTCCAGGGATGATGATGCCATTGTGTATACAGATTTGTCTGTGATTTGCGGTGAGAAATCGGGTTGGGGCTTGTCTGCTTGGGTACATGACAGAATCGTCCCCAAACATAGCAGGGCTTACAAGGTAACAGCTTCCAGCATGAGAATGGAGGTCGAGGCCGTTACTGCTGCCTTAAGGTGGATGACTGAAACTTCATTAACAAAGGCTGTCATTGTGTCAGACTCTCAGTCCATGCTTCACGTATGAAATAATATGTATTTATCAATAAAGGTGCATATATATTGAACAATCAAATGAAAATTTTATACATAAATATATGGTTACATTGGTTGATATTAATATTGACTACAGTGTCTTTGGAAGAACTAGCACTGGATGTTTAGTTGGGGTGGTGTCATCATGCCCAATCTCTGTTTTATGATGTTCATGACTTTGAAATATAGACCTGCAGTACAGTTTTTATCAACACGATTTTGGTTTATTTATTTATTTGTGGAACCAGTGTGATGAATCTACAGCAGGCCAGGTATTCACTTATCTGGCCTGTGATGATGCAGTACAGAATTCTAGTAGCCCACTCCTCCCAGTAGCTGGAGTAAAATGTTAGGCTGCTTCTGCATCCACTCTTGTACTTCTACAAAAGCATCTGGCACTAGCGTAGTGCCAGACCAGAAACTCTGAAACCAAAATTTGTGCCATGTGTCACACACTGCTTAATGCACCAATTTTACACACACAACAAAGCAAAAAGAACTTACAAAGATCGGGTCAGATCTCTCTGACCAACTCAGCACATCTCACCCAGGTGGTATCAAATAGTACCAGTTTCCAAAGACTGCATTGCCTCTGAAATATGTTCAATAGTTTCCTCTTCCATCCAATAAGGTGGGTGTTATGTTCCCACTGATCTCCAATATAGATCTGTCTTCTATAGTTTTTAATATGCTTTCTATTATTATGTGTTTGTCTCTAGGCCCTGGCTGTCGCTGGGGACCTAGAATAAGCACTCACTTGTCGTAATCATTTTTCATGATATGGCAGTATCAATCACTCAAAATATTAAATGTTAAATAAAAGGGTTAATGAATTTTTCTCCTTACCACAATTCAAAATGTGAAAACACAGTTACGTTGTACTAGCAAAACTCAGCTGAGCTGCTGGCTATAGTATGGCGTCCCACTGATAATATATAATATCTTCTGGAAAACACTCATTTAGCAGTAACGAACTGTGTTTAAGGACAGTCTTTTAAAAATGGCACAAGCGTGCGTCTCTCTTTCAATAATATAAATGCTTTTGTCCAATCAGCGGACTTCCCCTCTACCTTTTCAAATATTCAAACTAAAAGTCAAATTTCAGTCCAATCTCAGTCTAGTGTGTAGTATTTTTCTGTCGGTCCGTCTGTCTCAACTTGGTTTTTTTCCCAAAATTACACTTGTTTTTTGGACTAACTACAAGAAAAAACTACACAAATCTGCCCCACTCATTTATACGATTTCTATGCTAAGTTATTTTTAGCTACTATCCTCCTACTTTGCCCCTAGTCCACTGCAGTTTGATTTTATGCCTTCGGCTCAAGGACGTGTCAAAATGTAACTTTAGTGAAAATATGCACAAAAAACTGTTCGCTAGTCTGTATTGAACAATACAGTCTTTTGTCAATATCTTCCGTGTTATCTGTCCGTCTGTGTAATTAAAAGTATATTCTTTGTCAGATTAAGATGGGCTATCAAACTAGCTAGTTTTTATTTTCCTAATAATATTAAAGAAAAACCTACTTTTCTCAAGGTTAGTTTTTGAAATTTGTTTTTGAACCTTCGTCCACGGCGTTTGCCGCTATATTCAAACAAAACAACCAATTACCGTAAAACGTCCAAGATACGACTGTTTCTAACAAGAGTTAAGGTCGTTTTTCTACCAATTCCTTACATTGTGTCAACTAGTGGCGTAATTTTTTCTTTAAAACTACAAATTGCGTCTTTTAGACTTTTAGATTCAAACACGTGTTCCGACCGTCATATTTTTTTCTTTTACCTCCATTTCCCTCCCGTCTAAAAGGGTAAACCGTTAGTCTGCATGTTCTAACTAGTTAGTTTCAATGGCGCTAGAAAACGCTGGCGTAGGCGAGAATGTATCATCGTATCTTACGTATAATTTTATCCCTACATGTTATTTTACCTATTATCTTTATAATTGGAGGAATTTTAACGTTGCATCACTGTAATTTCACCACAATATGATCTTGTTATAGTGATGGGAGACCTTGGTGCGAAAGTTGGTACACACAATACATGTAATGAAGGAGCGGTGGGGAAGTGCGGCGGCAGGGCAGCGGGCGAGAATGGGGATAAACTAATAAGTTTCTGTAGCGTTGACGGCCTGGTCATTGGAGGAACGCTGTTCCCACATAAGGAAATTTGCAGGTTGACATGGGAGTCGCCGGATGGTCGGGACAGAGGCCAGATGGACCACGTTATGGTTAACGGTAGATGGAGACATACATTGCAAGATGTGAGGGTGGGGGGAGGTGCGGATGTGGGGGGTGATCACCATTTTGTGGTGGCAAGACTGAAAGTGAAACTAAGAAGGGCTGCACCAACTGTAACTACACAGAAAAGGTTTGACATCAGCAAATTGAAGGACTCCCTTACCGGAAAGGCTTTTGCGGCCGACATAAAGAAACGATATCAATTTGCCAAAAGTAAGGAAAAGACATTGACTGATGATGTAGACCAGAATTTCAACACCATTTCAGCAATATACAGGGGGAGCGGCATGTCATGCTTGGGATTTCAGGAGAGGAGGAGGCAAGACTGGATGGCACCAGAGGCATTAAACACCATGGCGATGAGAGGGGAGATGGAAGGAGAGGAGACAGGCGGAGTCCCCCGGGTTGAAGCAAATATATGGCGAACAGTGCAGTCGACTGGACGGGGAAGTTGGACACCAGGCCCGAGCCGGCAAAGGGAATTTCCTGGACGATCTTGCGGGACGGGCAGAGGAGGCGGCACTGGGAGGTGGACAGAGCACAGTGTACAAAATGGCTAGATTCATCAGCGGAGAGCGGGATGCAGACAATGTTGCATTAGTAGGAGATGGGCAGGGTGGTCTCATTGCGACGGCGGAGGGACGGGAGGCGGGGTGGGCAGAGCACTTCGGAGAGGCTCTGGGCGGGGAACCACCAGAGACACGATTGAATGTTCCTGAGGCTGAAAACGATCTAGATGTGAATACAGACGTTCCACGATGGGGGGGAATCGTCGCAGCAATTAGGGGGTTACGGAACGGTAGGGCTCCGGGCCGTGATGACTTAGGTGCAGAGCTGTTTGGGACACACCCTGAGCTGGCGGCGGAACTGTTGGAGCCACTGTTTGCGCGGGTCTGGAGGGCAGGGACAGTGCCGTCGGAGTGGAACATGGGAATGGTTGTCGGGTTGCTGGGGGGAGGGGGAGGGGGGGTTAGATCTTGCGGACTGCAATAGTTGGAGAGGAGTTGCTCTTCTCTCGGTTCCCAGCAGGGTACTGGGCAGGATAGTTATACAGAGAGTTTCAGGGGCAGTGGACCACGGGCTGAGGAGGGGGCGGGCAGGATTTGGAAAGAACGGGAGATGTGTAGATCATATATTCACTCTCGGGAACATTATGGGGCAGTGCTCAGGGTGGCAAGGACAGCTTTACATTAATTTTGTTGATTTTGAGAAGGCTTTTGACAGCGTGCATAGGGACAGTTTATGGAGGGTACTGGGGGCTTGTGGAGTTCCGGGCTGCATGGTGTCAATCGTAGAAAGCCTCTGTGCCAACTTTGCGTGTAGTGTTGGGCAGAGCAGCCTGGCCTTTGGGGTGGGGCGAGAGTGCGGCGGGGATGCCCCTTGTCAACCACTCTGTTTTTAACAGTCGTGGACTGGGTGGTGCGCCGGGTGGCAGAGGGCGGTCTGGGAGGAGTGGGATGGACAGCATTTTCTACGTTGGGGGATCTGGAGTGTGCAGATGACATTGCACTGCTGGCACATTCGCATCGGAACATCCGGGGGGAGACGGATGGTCTTGGTAAGTTTAGCCAGCGGGTGGGCTTGAATATCAATTTAAAGAAGTCTGGGGTCATGACACTCGGTGTGAGCGGCCCTGGGCCCATGTTGGTAGGGAATCGGCAGTTGATGCAGACGGGTGCCTTCACATGCCTGGGAGGCATGGTGGCACCAGACGGCGGGGCGGGCGGAGACATCAGCGTCAGAATGAATAGGGCAAGAGCAGCCTTCCTTGGCCTGGACAACATCTGGGGGGTCCTCCCGATACAGCACAGGCACAGAGTTAGGATTATATCGGAGCTGTGTGCTTTCTGTGCTTCTCTGTGGTGTGGGGTTCTGGGGGGTTGCAGAGAGGGAGATGTCGAGGTTGTCCTCTTTTCACACGGCATGCCTGGGAAAGATTCACCGAATATTTTGGCCGGGTGCCATCACTAGCCGGGATCTGCTTGCTCGTAGCAGGCGAGGGGACATGCGCACCATCGTGGCTGGCAGACGCTGGGGCTGGGTTGGTCGTGTCCTCGGGGGAGACCCCGGTGCCATCACGATAACAGCTGTGTTTTGGACCCCTGGGGGAAGGCGAGGGAGAGGCCGGATGGAAACGGCCTGGCGGAGGACTGTGGGGGCTGGGATGCAGGGGGTGAACCAGGGTTGGGGCACTGTACAAGGGATGGCCACCGACCGAGCAAAGTGGAATCAATTTGTTGTTGCCCTACAAGACGCCACTAGGCATGATGGCCACTGACTGCTTTGATGGTCTCGGCGGCTAAGGATCAAAGAAGAAGAAGAAAGTAAGGCTAGTAGAGATGGATGCAACCGTCATGTTTACAACCAGTGAGCGACAGGAACAGTTAGCATTCACACTCTTCAACAAATGCTGATGGAGACTGAGCACCTATGGATTTGCCTGGATTGCAATGATGTCAATTCTTTATAACAATAATCAGAATCTACCTCACTGCACTCAGGACAAACCCAAAGGTGCTCAGTCTCCTTCAGCAAATGTCAAGGAAAATGAATGCTTATTTTACATGTAGCCCGCTGGTTGTACATTCGGTGGACACATCCTCTCTCATGTCCAACTCTGCTAGGCCCATGTTTGATGCCAAACTCCAATAATCTCAGCCTTATTGATCCATCCATTGCAGTGTCATTATCTAGCAGGCGATCATTAATTGCCCTTAGTATCTCTCCCTTATCCATATCCTGTGTCCCCACTAGGGGTGCTCTCTGCCAAGGCTAATGATGACCTGCTGGTAGTTTATCCAGTTCTCCTCTAACTTACTCCACTCTTCCCCTTTGGATATATTTTCAACTCTGGTCACCTGACCAATTGTAGCCTCTGTCTGTTCCATCCATGACATCCCACTCTTTATTTTTGCTCCTTTGATGTCAGCTACATTCTCATGTATGGGGTGTCATTTGTCTGTGGTTACCTGCATATAAGCTTTTGCCTGGGCCATCGCATATCTGGATCTAATCAACAGCAATCCGAGCATGGACCTCACTGTCACAATAGGGGTATCTCGCGCATAGCCCAAAACTAGTCGCATTCCTTCATTTTGAATGTGTTCCAGTCATTCATATTGTGACACTCACAGCGTGAGTATTCCTAGCCCATACTCAGTTACTGAAATCACAAACTGATGATACAGAAGAAACAGTAGTCTCTGTTCCAAGCATGCAGCAGCCATTGTTTTTAAGGCTGCCAGTCCTTGCTTGCACTTCTGCATGATCAGTTTGACATGATACTTGAAAGATAGACCACGGTAAAATTTTACTCCCAGAAACTTCAGCTTGTCTTGCCTTTCAATGTTCTGGGCCTTGAAATTGATGTCTGGAAGGTCTGCTTTCACTATGGAGTTGTTCAAAGAGCACCACATCACACAGGCCTTGTTGGGATTGACCTTTAATGTGCTTTCCTCACACCATTTAGAAACCTCCTATAGTGTCATTATGAGGTATTGTAGAGTTTAAGTAAAGTAGACAAATAACGTCATGTTGGTCAAATGGATACCAATCATCTGCTGTCTTGTTCGATAATTAAAACAGTAAGGCCTCTAACGGTAATCTTAACTTAACACAACCACTATTTTGAGATTTAAACAGGATTCAGAGATGCAATAAAATGGGGTTAGGGTTAGGTTTAGGAATCCTAAACTTAACCCTAACATTGTGGAGAGGAGAAAAGATTAGAAGCATTTAACCTACGTGTAGTGTTTGGGTTGATGCTGGCCAGGCATGGTCCACTCACCGTAGGTTATTGCACCGGCACCTTAGAAAGGTCCAGAACTACCCATGACCTGCTTATAATATCAGGCACTCAGATGCTCACATAGCAAACAATGTGTGTGACCTATTTTGATGGCGTTGAAGGTGTTCTACTATACTTCATTTCATTCCAAACCCATACTCTGTATCAAACCTTTAAAAAAATGTGTCAGTCCAGCTTACTTTAAAGCAGTATCTATAGCTATATGGGCAACATAATGGCAGATGCATACTAATCTTGCTTTTAACCTGAGGTATGTGTATTGTGTAGGCCTCTATATTTATTTTGATGAGAACTGAATGATCTGAAATCTGTTCACAGGAACTGCCATTTTTGGCTTGGAAAGCCAGCTGCAATAGATCTATAGTACCTTGTGTTCACTACAATAGATCTCTAGTGTCTTCTGTTTCTTGTCTTAATATTTACTTTAGTCTTTAATAGATTATTTCTCACCAGTTTCTTGATGTTATCTTCCTACATACAACACTGTTTTCCTCTGTACATATGCCTTCAATTTGTCAGTCTATAATGGTTTTTATGAAAGTGGTAGGGTATGTATTTTAAATACCGTAATCAAAACATGTTGACATCTCGATCATTATTTCTCTTTTCATTCTTAGCTGCTACAGACTTCTCCCCCCTCCTCCTCCCCCCTTTCCCCTCTTTTAATGAGGAATGCCTCATTCTTCTATATATCCAGATCTCAAGGGCAGCTATTCTTGTGTCTAACTGTTTGAGCATTGTGCAAGTTTCTACACCATACAGTAATAACAAAAATAGTGCTTGAAGATTGTCATTTTTAATTTATGAGTGTACTCCATTTGTCCATATGTCCCATCTTGAGGGCCTCAAAATCTTCCAATTGTGGCTCAGCTAGTCGTCGGAGTCTCTGCTCTAGGATTCTAGAGTAGATTTTACCAGGGACACTGAGAAGTGATATGCCTCTATGGTTTCCGCATTGTTGATTGTCACCCTTTTTGAAAATTGGTTTATGATGGCAATCTCCCAATCCTTTGGTATGGTCTTGTTGCACCACACTGCCTGTAGGACCCTTAAGAGTAATAGGTTGCCTGATACTCCTATGTACTTAACCATTTCTGGTGTTATACCATCATGCCCTGCTGCTTTGCCCATCTTGATTTTCTCCCGTGCTGCCTTCAGTTTTTCCATCTTTATGTCATCTTCATCACCATTGGTTTCCTCTTCTGTGCTAGTGGTTATCATTTCTGATGCTTGACCTTGCTCACCATCAAGGAGTTCTGAGACATATTCTTTCCATCTTTCCATTACTTCCTTTGGGGCAGTAAGCAATTTGCCTTGCTTGTCCTTTATAAATTTGAGAGGGCATTGTTTTTCCTTCCTCATGTTCTTTAGGGTCTTATAGAACAATTTCTGGTTTTCTTGCGCATCTTTTTCTAGCTTTTTTCCAAATTCTTCCCAGGACTTCTGTTTTTCTGCTAGCACCTTGTTCTTTGTTTCTGTTCTGAGTATCACATATTCTCTAAATTTCTCTATTTGTCCTGCTGTGTTTTTAGCTCCTTAGTATTGTTTCCATGCCATTTTCATCTCTCTTTTTTTCTCTTTGACTTTGTCCACCAAGGTGTCCTCTTTCTCTTGTTCCCAAGTCGGACTTCACCACATGCTTCTGCAGCAGCTGTCTTTATGATGTCCTTGAATTTAAGCCAAAGGGTTTCCAAGTCATCAGGTTGTTCTTCTGTGTGTTTCACCACTGTAGCAATAAGCCCCTGATATCTGGTCTTAATTTCTGGCTCTCTCAGCTTGTAGGTCTTAATGCTCATTTCTCCCGTTTGTTTACTTGGTTTCTTGCGTGATGTTGGGCAGTTCCTAGTCTGAGAAACTCTTCCAGTTGCTCTTTTGATTGTAAGCAGGTAGTGATCACTTCCAATCTTTGGCTCCCTTCAGACTCTAGCATCCCGGACATATTTGACTGAGCTCCTAACAATGGCATAGTCGATCACTGACTTCTCATTCTTTGTTGGTTCACATCTAGTGTATGCACGTATGCACTTATGGGGGAACTTTGTGTTTTTAATGATCAGATTCTGCTCACTGCAGAATCTAAGGAGTCGCTTTCCATCGTCATTGAGAGTATCTTCTCCATATCTTCTGTTAACTCCACCCCACCTAACATGGTCATTTCCAACTCTGGCATTGAAATCTCCGAGCATGATAATTTCATGTAGGCAGTCATCCACTGTCCCGTGAAGCAGCTCGAAGAATTCCTCCTTGACCTCTGCTCTCTCATCCTCATTTGGCCCATACACTATGACCAGGTTGACTATGGTTTCTTCTTCTTTTAGTTGTACAACCATAATGCGACAAAGTTCCATCCCTTGATACTATCTTTCTGGTTTTTGGCCAGAATGCAACCCACGCCCCCTTTAGCTCTTTCAGACATGGGTACACCACTGTAGAGCAGCGTGTTGCCATCGAGATCCATGACTCCTTGTCCCTTTTTCTTTGTTTCCGTTATAGCCAGGATTTCTAATTTTGCTTTCCTCATCTCTTCCACCAGCACCTCTTCTTTCCCATTTATACTTCTTGTGTTCAATGTTCCATAAGTCGTAGTCTGTTCCAGTTTGTCGCCTTTAGAATCAGTCCGGTTTTCTCTCTTGTAGTTCACATAATCATGTTTTAAAGCAAACAGGTGATTGGCCTGTTGTGCCTTTGCATGGGGGAGGGGGTGCCTCCTTACAGCCTCCATGCAGGCTGCCCTCCTCCTTTTTCAGCCTAGGTGGAGTTAAGTTTAATATGATAAGTAATAATTGCCAGGTCTTACTGTTGCAGTTTGTTCCCAGTTTTGGTTGTTGAGTATTCTTAGTAGTAGTAGTAGTAGCCTCTTCAGTTATAACTGACTACTGGAATGTGCCCCTGATGTGATAGCCCCCCCTACTAATTTTTTTTTTCTGGTGTTCCTTTTGGTGTGTTCTTTTCTCTTTTGCATGTTGCAAGAGCTTTTTTCGAATTTGAGGTGGAGCCACAGGGAACATTGTCACTTGGTGCAATAGGGCTGCTTCATCTTCCTGAGTTGCTGGATTTATGTCCAGTGAACTCATGTCTCTCTTGCACACATCTTTGAACTTCGGCTGTGGTCACCTGGCTGTTCTTTTGCCATCTGCCAGTTAGCCATAGAAGATATCTTTAGGAATATTAAATTAGTTTATCATTAAGAGCTATGTCAAACCCTCTTATGGTCAAAAAGCACATGTGAATACATGTGAACCTCTTTATATTTTTTTCATTGACCAGGGTCCTGATGGTGTACAGTACCAACACATAAACCAACTGGATGACACAGGAATTATGAATGTAGTTAGGGAATTTAACATTAGCACACAGAATGCTGATGTTCTGGAAGACTGGCTACGTAGCTACTTATGGCTACTTCTTAAACCCGGTAAAGACTCCACACCGCTTAGCAGTTCTCAAATCATCACATTACAGAATGTCTACTGCAAATTACTTGAGAAGATAGTGGCGAGACAATTAATGATCCACCTTGAAAATACTCACATCCTCACTGATACCTTGGGCAGTTAGGGTATTGCTGGAACATTTACGCACGATGTAAATGATGATTTCCAGCGTAAACAATAAATGGTGGCTTTGGCAATTGACCCAGAAGATGCTTACAACAGTGTAGGCTTTGCCAATTGGCCTAGAAGATGCTTACAACAGTGTAGACTTTGCCATTTGACCTAGAAAATGCTAACAACAGTATGGACTTTGCAGCCTTAATCAACTGTGTAATTGCATGTGGTGTAAACACTTGGCTAACAAGATGGATAGCAGCTGTCATAACTTATAGATCAGTTGCATTTCATTTTGGGATGACTAACATCAGAACCAATACACATTTGCCCAGGACTACCCTAGGGCTCTTGACCACCACCTGTGCTTTTTAACACCTGTACAGCAAAAGTAGCTTCAATTCAGCCAACAGGTCTGGGATGAACATTAACATTTGCCGATGACATACTCATTTACAGAACTAGATCAGACAGACAAGCAATGGTCAGAAGCATACATGAGACTCTTCAGGTGATTTCTAAATGGTTTGAGGAAACCTACTCTAAGATCAATCCTAGCAAAGCATGTGTGCTGTAGTATTCCTTGAGCAACTCCATATTGAAAGCAGATCTCTGAGACATTACTTTCAGTGGGCAGAAAATTGAAAGACATGACAAGCTATAGTATCCTGGAGTTACATTCATCTGCGAACTATCATACAAGTTCCATGTTAATCACATCATACAGAAATGCAAGGTTGGCCTGGTAGCTCTAAAAACAATGGCTGCAGTGCACCTGGAGCAGAGACCACTGTTTCTCCTATATTACCAGCTAATCAAGTCAGTAATCGAGTATGGCCTAGGAATACTAACGCTGGCAGTATTACAAAGTGAACTAATGGAACACATTCAAAATGAAGGGATGTGTAACGATGTTAATTCTGAACAACAGACACAATAACAAAATATTTTTCTGCTGGTATTTAAAACACAGTGTTTCCTGTATTGTTTTGTTGTGTTCAATAAAAGTGTTGTTAAAATTTACCATTTTTTTCCCTTATACAGAAACATTTTTCACCTGTGTCTTGTGGCTTTTGTGAAGTGTGAATATACACATATTGACTTTCTGTTGAGTTGATGATAGGTGTCATATTAGGGTTTCTTAACTTGTAGTCCTCAGACCACTTGGGTGACCCATGAATGGAATATAGTGAGTCGATATACATAACCTAAAATTTGAATTATATTTTCATCACAATTTTTACTCCAAAAACTATCAGATGTATTTTTTTTTTTTACAGATTATATTTGTATATAAACTTAACAACTTTTCTTTTCCATAAAGTGTATTATTTGAATGCAAGAAATTTTATTGATTTGTCTATGTAAGTTTTTGTCTAAGATGAGGTGCATAGTCTTAAAGGGGAAATCAAAGGGGTCAACAGCAAAAATAAAAAGTTGAGACCTGCTGTTCTAGATGTTAAGTCCTCTAGCTGACCTTTTATTTGATGACTGTTTTAGATGTCATCTCAGCTGTTCTGTCTAGGGAGAAAATAAACATTTATGACAAGTAGTAAGGCTTGAAGAATGGAAATGAAATGACAAGATCATCAATAAAGTAGACATGACAAATAGTAAGCTTGAAGAATTTAAATGAAATGACAAGATAATCAACAAAGTAGACATGGAAAAACCTTGACCAGATGTACAAGACGTGGGGGAGGGGAGTGTGAGGGGGTTAGGCCCATGCTCCACGTGGAGCAATAAGGTCATGTACAGTTGAATGATAAAAGCTGTGAAATCAGGGGAGACAAAAACACAGTGAAGGGACATAAGAATACTGGCTTTACAGATGATCCTTTTAAAATATCAAGTAGTAATAAAATGAAGAATAAAATCTTTTAACATGTCATGAGATATGCGGGGAATGTTACTCTTACACTTGTACCACAAAGAACAATTGAAAGGAATGTAGATGAAGAAAAATATTCAGCATTTATGCAACAAGAAATTAGATAGCAAGAATATTTGCTCAGATAAATACTGCAGCTTTCTATAAAGTGGAAGTTTCTCTAATATAATGTTTGCATTTATCACCACTTCTATCCCAGTGAAGTTTTTTGTTATTTTTAAGATTTCAAACTTTGTTGTATATTTATATGAAACATAATTTGTCTTTCCAGCCTCCGAGAAATAGTCAAACACAGTTCCAATTTATGGATGAAAAAATTAAACTGGAGCAGGATTGTAAAGTGAGTTTTATTTGTTCTCTCTCCTTGTTGCTACTGGCATACTAATTCTTCCTAATGTTGACCTTAGCCCTTTTTTTGGGAACAGGTTGCTAAAATATGTGGAATAGTTTAAATGTTTCTACTGATTCTTAAAGCATCTAATTGACAGAGTTGTTAAAGCACTGGTCTCTCAAGGCAAAGATGCCAGGTTTAAATCACAACACTGACATCCTCCAGTCTACCCAGCTGCAAATGGGTACCTGGCTCTGTTCTTTGAGTTAGAGAAGGAAGTATGGTGAAGTCTCTAACACTTCACTCCCCTACATAAATATTTGCTATGAGACTACCTTTTACTGATTCTCAGAAAAATCATGTATTTTTAGAATATAAATCTTTTATCTTCTCACGCCCTCTTCTGATTTTTTTTTCCCCACCAGGATAAAAGGAATATTGAAAATGGCATCTCTGGTTTGGTTGTCAGGGTAAAACAGGAACAAGATAATGAGGTAACAATTTTACTTTGCATACATACATTTAATGGAGCTTAATTAAAGTAGATAATATTTGTAAGTTGTCTGTTATGTGTACAGCTTTGATCTCTCTTTGATGCTTACTTTAGTTTTACTGCCATAATTCAGTTTAAGATATCCTTCTATAATCCATCACTCTTTCTTCTCAGACTTCAAGTCATGTTGAGACTACAGCTACATTCAGTGGTGAAAAAATGAAACTGGAACCAGGTTATGAGGTGAGTAGTTTATTTGTTAATTACTTTAGTAAACTATCAGTGTGCCTTAGCACACTCATTTATCAAACAGATCTACACATGCAATATAGCATCAAACACTTCTTTCCTTATCATGATCATAATATCCTGTGAGTGTTGCTTATGTGATTTTTTTCCCTCCACAACCCATAAAAAGTACTAGTTCATTGTACTGTAGCACTATGTTACGTGTCATAATATTAATTATTCCAGAGATATTCTCCGTGGCCAAAGTAGACTAGGGGCAGTCATACAACACGCATTCAGCATAACTGCACTGAGCAGACCAACACCTCCTTCACAATTTTATGAACATACAGTTTATTCGTTTTGACAAACAGCTCCATGGTAATAGATATATAGGCCCAAAGGCAAATGCAGTAGTCCGTATTCGTCCAGTCCGTTCCCTATCAAATGCTGATCATTGGCAATCAGTCAAACTTTATTTAATATCGTCCTTTGGACATCTTTATGAATAAGCACACATTTCCTTGCTAGAATAAGCTAGGGACACCTCAACCAAGTATATTGATGTCCTGGTGATGAAATAATTCAGGAAAAACAGAATACTGCAGGAGCTCAAAACACATATGTCCGCTCACTTCCATACACATGCCGCATCTCTCTTGCAGATGATCGCCTCACTTTTCCTTCAAATTTCTTCACGTCTTCCAGTAAACCATATCGGCATGACATCACTTCCTTTATACATAAGTGACTCCGTAAAAAATAAACAGAAAAGGAGCACTGTTGAGCTGCCTGTTCTTTCTTTCTTCTTCATTGATCCTTAGCCGCCGACCATCAAAGCAGTCAGTGGCCATCACACCTGGTGGCATCATGTAGAGCAACAACAAATTGATTCCACTTTGCTTGGTCTGTGGTCATCCTTTGTACAGTACCCTAACTCTGGTTCATACCTCGCATCTTAGCCTCCATAGTCCTTTGCCAAGTTCTTTTTGGTCGGCCTCTCTTTCGTTTTCCTTCAGGGGTCTGTAGCATAGCTGTTCTTGTGATGGGCAGAGCAACCTAACCTTTGAGGTGAGGACAGGAGTATGACAGGGATGCCCCTTATCAACCACTCCATTTTTAACAGTCATAGACTGGGTAATGCACCAGACAACAGAGGGCAGCCCAAGAGGAATAAGATGGACTACATTTCTACATTAGAAGATCTGGAATATGCAGATGACATTGCACTACTAGCACATTCACATCAACACATCCAGGAAAAAACGGATAGACTTAATAAGTATAGCCAGCAGGTGGGCTTGAACATCAATCTAAAGAAGTCAGAGGTCATGACGCTCAATGTGAGCAAACCTGAGCCCATATCAGTAAGGAATTCCAAAACATATGAACAACTGCTGATATGAGAAAGTGGCATCACATTTATCAAATCATTGTAAATAGGGACAATCACAATTAAGCTTATACGTTAAATACAAAAATAAAAATTAAAAATAAAATTAAAACACCGAACAAAATCAAGAAGAAACTCTGAACAAGAATAATATTAAAGTGGAGGGGTGTAAAGGCCTGGTGGTTCCAGTTATATAACATACTTTAACAGATATTTAATTGACTTTCATCAGTTAAAAGTCATATGCATTGTAAGAACAGCATCAGACCTTCTATTTCCCAGCAACTATATGTTAACATTTGTTCGTGTTAAATATTGTTTGACAATATTATGAAGTTCCCTATGTCTGTCTATTCTTAACACCTCTTCTGTATTTATAGGTAAGTTTGATGCCTGCAAATAATCTAATATTGGTATTCTCATTTGTTCATACCGCTTACATTTTAACAAGAAATGTTCCATATTATTGTCTTGAAGACATCCTACACAGTAATGTTCTTCTATTCTGAAATAGCCTTTTCCCAGCTGTAGTCTGAGAAGTTTCAATTCCCTAGATATCTGACATTTTCTTGTTGGAGCCTTGAACATCTTATATGCATGTCTTCCTTTCAGATTTTTATCCCACTCTGCTTTCCATTCACCTGTTATTAAATCTTTAATTAAGCTCTTAATCTCTGATGTACTCGTCCCTACATTTATTAGATTTTTATCAGATCTACCTTTTTTGGTTTCTTTATCTGCCTTTTCATTTCCCTCTATGCCAACATGTGAATGTATCCAAGCAATTAAGACTGAATATCCTCTGGAATATAAGTATGTAGTAGCCAGAGATATCTCCTCTGCTATTTCAGGTCTACTATATTCTCGTAAGTTTGTAAATGCTTTAATTGTTGAAAGAGAGCCAGTTAAAACAGTTAGTTTTTTTGGAAGGGTTATTAGAGAATATGTTCGTGTTTTAAGGAAATCCTTCTAAAACTAATAATTCACAATATAAGTAAAAGATAGCAAAACACAGTGTCATTAGCCCAAAATGAGACAAAATATTTGTATTTTGGTACTATATGGCCAATGATGCAAACAGCATATTTGCATTTGTATTATGAAAAACTTTCAATATTTCAAAATTTAAAATGTATGACAAACAACGAATGCTCCCATAAGTGGAGGTCACTCAGAGCCACCTTTTTTTTTGCATTCGTGTGTGTGTCTTTGTCATCTTTAGCTTAAGAGCAGAATCATTTACTGCTGGGTAGACTTAAGAGTGTCACTATCTGGTTTTAAACTCTGTAACTCTGCCTTTAGAAGCAAGCACTGTAACCATTTTGCCAGCTGGACTGTTTACATTTGTAGGCATCTAAGCGGAAGGTGAAAGATACACACCTCATTTGTTTATATTTCCCCTCAATAAGTCTGAGAAAGGCGCCATTTATGCTCCAAAAAGAACTGCACGATGGCGAAATGTGAAGAAACAACACAAATAAAGCAGGAACTAGATTATGAGGTATGTTAATGTTAATCAGAATGTAATGGCTGGCGGTGTTAACCCTTGGCTTACTAGATGGATAGCAGCTGCCTTAACTGAGAGGTCAGTGGCATTTCGCTTAGGAACATGGACATCAGATCCAATGCTCATTTGCCCCGGATTGCCCCATGGTTCTCCACTATCACCGGTGCTGTTTAATATCTAAACAGCAAAAGTAGCCACCATTCAACCAACTGGGTTGAGACGTACACTGACATTTGCTGATGATATACTCAACTGGCTCTGACCGACAAGAAATGGTTAATAGCATACATGGGGCACTACAGGAGGTGTCTAAATGGTGCGAGGAAACTAGCTCTAAAGTCAATCCCAACAAGGCCTGTGTGGTGTGGTGCTCCTTGAACAACTCCATTGTGAAAGCAGACCTCCCAGATATTACTTTCAGTGGACAGAAAATCGAAAGGCAAGAAAAGCTGAAATACCTTGGAGTTACATTTGATCGCAGTCTCTCGTATAAGTACAATGTTGAGCAAATCACACAGAAATGCAGAAGAGGTCTAGCAGCCCTGAAAATAATGGCCGCGGCACATCTGGAGCAGAGATTAATATTTTTCTTTACCAACAGCTAGTCATTGAGTATGGGCTGGGAATACTCACACTGTCAGTATAACAATGTGAACAACTAGAACGCATTCAAAATGAAGGGATGTGCATAGTCTTGGGCTGTACGCGAGATACCCCCATTGTGACAATGAGGTACATGCTTGGAGTGCTGTCGATTAAATCCAGATATGCGATGGCCCAAGCAAAAGCCTATATGCGAGTATCCACAGACAAATGACACCCTCTCCATGGTAACATAGCTGACATTAAGGGAGCAAGAATAAAGAGCGGGATGTCATGGATGGCACAGGCAGAGACAACGATCAAGCAGGTGATCACAGTTGACAACATATTCAAGGGGGAAGAGTAAAGTATGTCATATGAGAACTGGATTAACTACCAGCAAGTCATCATCAGCCTTGGCAGAGAGTGTAGACATTGGGGGAATGGAAGAGCAGAACTGGAAGTTAATCAACTGATACATGATCATTCCAGGGATGATGATGCCATTGTGTATACAGATGTGTTTGTGATCCGCGATGAGAAATCAGGTTGGGGCTTGTCTGCTTGGGTACAGGACAGAATCGTCGCCGAAAATAGCAGGGCTTTGTCGTAGATTTTTGATAGGGGAATTAAGACATAGATTGGTCCCTTCTAAATATGAATAGAACAGGTGATAGCTCAGTGGGAGATAAGGTGAAGAAATAGATTTTCACGTGTGAGATGGTGAAAACAATAAGTGGAATCTGTCCCTGGACTCGAGAGGATTCTCAAGTTCAGCCTATCTCTACAACAGAACTTTGTTAGTCAGACAGATTACCCAAATATATATATTAATATATATATCACCCACTCACATACACACACATATAAGTGACGACAGTTAGATGCACAAACGTGAAAAAAAACTATATATCAGTGGAATAAGAAATATGTTTGGACGAGCTGACCGACACATGTGAATAAAGTTTATGTAAATTTTATTTATCATAAAGAACTTCACAACAGCAATATGTTTGAATATCAATCAAATACAAATAAACATAAGTTAATGAATTAATTAAGGAGTCAGACCCATAGGTGTACTCCTCCCACCCTCTGTTGAGACAAGAATCCCGTTAGAAGAAAGTTATTAACCCCCAAAAAGGTAGATTTATACACTATGGTCTAGGAGTTCCCTCTACAGTAAAGAACAGAGTTTATACGTTAATTTATTCTGAGAGGGATAGCATTAGCAAAACTTGCATTAAAAAAAATACAGAGTGGGTACATGGATTATAACATAAAAGAGTCATTCCTGCTTTCTTTCTATCCATACACCCGTGGCCACGTACATTTGTTCTTACCTACAAACTTGATTTTCACCTTCTGGCACAAACTTTAGGACACACACACAGCAAATCTAGTGTTCTTTTGGCAAAGAGAACCCCAGCTCTACAAAGACAGATTTAAATCCAAATCTCTGGGGAGCGTTTGCTTTACAACTATATTTTAGGATTTCTGTTTATGTCACTTTAATCGGTTCAAGTAAGAGATGTCACAGTGCTCACAGTGTCAGAATCTTGAGGTTTCCAGTACTTAGGAAATGACAGGTTGGTAACTTCTCTCAGTATAAAAATTCCTTGTCACACCACAAATGATCAAACGTCGGGAAATGTTAATGTTTGTTAGGTCGCCACAACAGGCTGACTGTAAATTAGATTTGAGAAAAAAAATCTGGATCTATATGCCCAGTTACAAAGTCACTCTTAATGTTCTTTGGGTTGGTATTCTGCCTCTTTCTGGGTGTAAACACAACCTCAGACAGGTTCACCTTGAAGACACAGAAACTAAGTTAAAGATGTTCTTTTGTATGGTTACTCTCAGATTTTACATGGGAGCCGCTGGTAAGGTTTAGGGTTTGACCCAATACTGCGTATAGGAAGAGAAAAATACAAAATACTTAACCATAATATAGTATACTCAATCCTGTCCTTAACCCGCCTAAAATATAATATACTTATCCACTTCGGTTATTTAACTTAAATTAGAAACTATAAGCTTAGAGCTTGTCTCATCATTTAAAACTCCCGTGAAATAAATTCTAGTCATTTAAAAAAAAATTATTATCATCATGAATTGGAAATATATATATTTCGTCAATACTCATAATGAACAGTGCATTTACTAGTCGGTTAAAATATTCTGTGACTGGTTACTAGCAATTAATTGAATTTATTGTAATAGCTTGAATAGTTTAGCTAGAAATTATTATTTATTCTGCTAGCTAGTGTAACACAGTAAAACCTAGAGAAATATAAATGACGGATCTATCTAGTAAATCACTCTACACAAAAATCTTGGAGAAGAACGAAATTGAGCGAAGCCCGTCCTTCTATCTGACGATTCTCACCGTGTTTAATTTCCTTTCAATGAACGTTCAGTTAAAGAAATTAGAGTCTGAAAGAGACAGATCTCTGGCGTTTTCAAAATTACTGTAACCTTCATCAAAGTGTAGGATGGTTTAAGTTAACAATAAAATACATAGTTGAAAGTCAGGTAAAAGAGAAGTGTGGATAATGAAATAGATATATGAAATCTAATGAAATCTATTATCATAATATGTCACAGGCTTTCACGGTAACAACTTCCAGCATGAGAATTGAGGTCGAGGCTGTTACTTCTGCCTTAAGGTGGATGACTGAAACTTCATTAACAAAGGCTGTCATTGTGTCAGACTCTTAGTCCATGCTTTGGAAAGTTCGAAGTAGTTGGTTGCGGCATGAATGGAAAACATTCATAGAAGTTTTCAGTCTACAAGAGCTGGTGTGGATAAACTGTCCTGGTCATGCTGGGGTATGTGGTAATGAAAGAGCTGACACACTAGCTTCAAGAGCACCCATAGTGAGGACACTAGGTATGGAAAAGGGAGATATACTGAGAACAATTAATGATTGCACCCATGTGTTACCAGGGCCCGAAAAGGGAGCAAAGAATAGTAACACTGTTCCCTTCCAAGCATGTCGTAGAAAGTGACTAATTAGGGTTGGGCATGGGGCTGGTTAGCACAAGCACAAAATTAAGATTATATCAGAGCTGTGTGCTTTCTGTGCTTCTCTATGGTGCGGAATGCTGGAGAGTTACAGAGAAGGAAATGTCGAAATTGTCCTCTTTTCACACAACATGCCTAAGAAAAATTCACCGAATCTTTTGGCCAAATACCATCACTAACCAAGATCTGCTTACTCGTAGCAAGCAAGAGGACATGCACACCATCATAGCTGGCAGACGCTGGAGCTGGGTTGGTCATGTCCTCAGAAGAGACCCCAATGCCATCACAAGAACAGCTATGCTTTGGACCCCTGAAGGAAAACGAAAGAGATGCCGACCAAAAACAACCTAGCGGAGGACTGTGGAGGCTGAGATGCAAAGAATGAACCAGAGTTGGGGCACTGTACGAAGGATGGCCACCAACCGAGCAAAGTGGAATCAATTTGTTGTTGCCCTACAAGACGCCACTGGGCGTGATGGCCACTGACTGCTTTGATGGTCAGCGGCTAAGGATCAATGAAGAAAAGAAGATGGTGTTGGTTACCCCATCCTGTAAAAAAAAAAAAAAATTTAAACTACAAAAAACTTCAACAAACATTTCTTCTTCTTATGGCCACCAAATGATGCGTGATGCCATATGATGATGGATGGTATCCGCATGTCTGGTTTTGTGTAGTGTGCAGATGTGTTCAGTCAAACAATGTTCATACAAAAATAACAGGGCAATCCACATAGGACGTCAGTAAACTCACGACGTATAAAGTCAATGATTCTTGTAACAGCCGTTGACGTTTTTCTTCATTATTTATTGTGGACGCCACATTGACAAAATGGTTACGCGAATATGTAGGCACATCAAACAGTCATTATCACAGCAACATTCAATACAGCAATAGACGGTAGACAGCATTACAATGATGAGTCAGATGCATGTTATATTTCATAGTGCTGTAAATGTAGTCAGGTGAAAAACTCCATCCTTTTCTATAACAGCCAGGAGATAACCAGATGTATGAGATCAGTTCACTCTCCTTAGTCTGACTTCAGCAAGACAGACACGTCTGCCGAAGTATAAATAATGTCCTCAAAAATATCCTCTAGATAATAAAGGTTTTCCAAACCTAGTTCATTTAACAAAGTAGCAAGTAATGGTCCTTGGGACATGCATCAACCGATGCAGTACAATACAGCGACATGTGAGCTGGGAAAACATCTCGTGACGACGACTTTCGAAGACAGGCTATGAATCGAAATCGCTCACGACCCAAAATCGATAGAGTTAATGAAAAGTCAATTTACCTTGCCTTCAGGAAATACACAGAAATATCACGCCTCCCGACATGTGGGAAACACTAGAGGTATTATCTCGAATAAACGAAATATCCATTAAGAGGACTACACATCCCTGACAGAACAAAAAATAGTGGAGATCCCCTCTTCAACGAGGCATCTCTTTCGCCATTCAAATCGCTCACTCCACTAGTGGTGGGCGGAAACCGATCGACCAAGAAGCAAGACCAGTCATGCGCAGTCCAGCGCAAAATGACCACAGCTCAAAACTTAACTGCATTCAATACCAACGCGAGAAGACAAATGCTTACCGAGAAAAGTGACTATAAATTTCAAGCAGTTGTTGCCCTTGCGTTATAAAATAGATATTGTAATAAAACGATGTTGCGAGAATTTATCACGCAACATATCCCTGTCGTACTCCTGTCTTCACCTCAAAGGTTAGGTTGCTCTGCCCAACACTACACGTAAAGTTGGCATAGAGGCTTTTTATGATTGACACTATGCAGCTTGGAATTCCATAAGCCCTCAGTATTTTCCATAAACTGTCCCTATGTATGCTGTCAAAAGCCTTTTCAAAATCAACTAAATTAATGTACAGCTGTCTTTGCCATTCTGAGCACTGCTCTATAATGTTCCTGAGAGTGATTATATGATCTACACATCTTCTGTTCTTTCTAAATCCTGCTTGTTCTTTCCTCAGTTTGTGGTCTACTGTTTTTGAAATTCTCTGTATAATTATCCTGCCTAGTATTTTGCTGGGAACTGAGAGAAGAGTGATTCCTCTCCAATTATTGCAGTCTGCAAGATCTCCCTTCTTGGGCAATTTGACAATTATTACTTTGTTCCACTCTGATGGTGTTGTCCCCATTTTCCAGACTTGTCAACAAACATGGACAAGTCAATTAAGGAAAATAAAACACAGCCATCCAAGACAGGGGAAGGTCCTCTCGCAATGAGGCGTATGATGCAACACAGAGAAAGCCGAAAGGAGTCTGTGTTACTGACTAACCTTCTTTCTTCTAGGAGAACTTCCAGATTTGGCACCTGGAATGTTCGGACATTAAACGAACAAGGGAAAGTGGCACAAGTAGTGGCAGAAATGATGGAATATAAAAATCGAGGTTCTGGGAATGTGTGAAACAAAGTACAAGGTAGTAGACAAGAAGAAACTCATCACAGGTGAATTTGTGCTGTCCTCAGGACATGAAGACGAAAGTTCACACCACAGTGAAGGGGTAGCTCTTATGATATCTAAAGAACAACAGAAAGCACTCATTGAATGGGAAGCTGTTGGACCCAGAATAATAACAGCTACTTTTAAAACAGCTAAAAATAAAATAAATGTAAAGGTCATCCAATGTTATGCACCAACTAATGACAAAGAAGAGTCTGTGAAAGAAGCATTTTATACTAGACTACAGGAAATTATGGAAAAAGTAAAAAGAAGAGACATCACAATTTTGATGGGTGACATGAATGCAAAGATAGGAACATTCAACACCAGCTTTGAAGAAGTCATGGGAAAACATAAGCTAAGAATAATGAATGAAAATGGGGAACTATTCTCAAACTTCTGTGCTTCAAATCAACTGGCTATAGGAGGAAGCATGTTTCCACATAAGAGAATACACAAGGCAACATGGATATCACCAGACCATAGAACAGAAAATCAGATTGATCATATATGCATAAACAAGAAGTTTAGATCATCATTTCAGGATGAAAAGGTATATAGAGGAGCAGATGTGGCATCAGATCAACATCTTCTGATAGCCAAAGTAAAAATGAAACTCAAGAGATATGCAACACTGCAAAATTATAGACAACAATTTAATTTAGGACATCTAAGAAATCAAGAAACAAGAGACAAATTTGCGGTGACAATATCCAACAAATTGCTCCAACAGCTGGAAGATGTAGAGAATACAGAAGACTATTGGCAGCAAATCAAAACTGTATGGAATAAGACATGTGAAGAAATACTGGGGAAAAGGGAATGACAACAGAAACCATCAATAAGATAAAAGACAGAAAAAACAAGAAAACAGATTTAAACACAAGCAAAACCAGAAGTTCCAAAGCCAAGGCTCAAGAAGTGTACACAGAAGCAAACAAAGAAGTATCAAAAGAGACAAGAGGAAGTATATTGAGGAGTTGGCGAGAGAGGCAGAAGATGCTGCAGCCAAAGGAAATATGAGAGAACTGTATAGCAGCACAAAGAAGCTAACAGGGAAATACAAGCAAACAAGTTGCCTTTTAAAAGACAAGAATGGAAAACTGCTCAGCAATATGCACGAGCAAATAAAGAGGTGGACATAATATTTTGAAGACCTTCTCAATAGACCAGCTCCATGAAACCCCCCGGACATCCAGCCAGCAGAAGAAGAGCTACAAATTAACGGTGAAAGACCAACAAAGGAAGAAATAAAGAAAGCCATAAAGCTTCTAAGAGATGGAAAAGCGTCTGGACCTGATGGCATTCCAGCAGAGGCCATCAAAGCAGATATCAACACGGCTACAGAGATGTTATATAAATTACTTGGTAAAGCCTGGGAAAAGGAAGAGATACTATCAGAATGAAAGAAGGATATCTGGTTAAGTTGCCTAAGAAGGGAAATTTCCAAGAGTGCACAAATTATAGAGGAATAATGTTACTATCAGTGCCAGGAAAAGTATTAAATAGTATTATCCTTGAGAGATTAAAAGAGTCCATAGACAAGAAACAGAGATGAACAAGCAGATTTTCGACAAAACAGATCCTGTACAGACCAGATAGCCACTTTGAGAATAATAGTTGAACATAGTCTGGAATGGAATTCACCATTATACATCAGATTTGTGGACTACGAAAAGGCATTTGACAGTGTAGACAGAGAATAATTTTGGAAATTGATGAGGCATTATGGAGTTCCCCTGAAGATCATTAATTTAATAAAGAAAACATATGACGACATGACATGCAGAGTTCTTCATGAAGGACAGCTTACAGAACCATTTGGGATAAGAACAGGAGTACGACAGGGATGCCTCTTGTCTCCATTTCTTTTCTTACTAGCAATAGACTGGGTAATGAGATCATCGACAACACACAACAGAAATGGAATCCAGTGGACTCTGACTAAGCAATTGGATGATCTGGATTTTGCTGATGACTTAGCTCTTCTGTCCCATAACCATAATCAGATGCACGACAAATTGAAAACACTCAATGAGAAGTCACAGCAGTTGGGTCTGAAAATACACAGGGATAAGACAAAAATAATGAGAATAAATGCAGGTAATGAAAACAGGGCTGAACGTGAAGAAGCACCACTAAAAGATGTAGAATTGTACACATATCTTGGCAGCAATATAGATAAAGTTGGAGGGACAGACAGTGATATCAAACTATGAATACAAAAAGCAAGAGGAGCTTTCATCGCATAGGGAAATATATGAAGATCAAGAGAAATCAGATCCTACACGAAATTAAGAATCTTCAACTCACATAAGAAGTCAGTCCTATTGTATGGCCTGAGACATGGAGAACAACAAAGACAACAACCAAAAAGCTACAGACTTTCATAAATGGGTGCTTGCATAGAATAGAGCGAATGGGAGCCGCGCTGGTGTAATGGCTACAACGTTGTACTGGCGACCAGGTGTTCATGGTTCAAACCCGGCCGTCGGCATTTGAAGAAATGTTTACGACCGGAAATTTGACTGAATAACCTGAACGGCTCCTGCACATAAATCCCGTGTGGATGGGAAGGAGCGAAGCTCCTGACCGGGTTGGAAGGAAAGTCCACTGACCCCCCAGCCTCGCAATGACATGTCATTGGGCCGAAAGAGCCGGAAAGCTCGAGTGCCGCTGGTTATAGAAAAAAAAAATATAGAGCGATTAAAATGGTATGACAAGGTTACCAACGTGGAACTGATGACAAGAACCAGACAAGTGCCAGTGGAACAAGAGATGAGAAGAAGATGATGGTGATGGATAGGGCACACACTGAGGAAACCCGTTGATAGCATTACAAGGCAGTCCTTGTTCTGGAACCCACAGGGCAAGAGAGGCAGAGGTAGACCAAGCAGCACGTGGAGAAGAGAGCTGGAAACAGAAGTGAAAATGATGAGAACGTAGAAAGAGCTTGAGATGATGGCACGTGACAGGAGGACTTGGCATGTGTTTGTTGAAGGCCTATGCTCCTTTGGGAGTGGAGGGTTATGAATGAATTAATGATCGACTGCTAGAGAATGACACTGCAAAGATGAATCATCAAGGTTAAGACTGTTGGAATTTGGCATCAAATCTAAGGCTAGTTGAGATGGATGCATCCGTCGTGTTTACAACCAGCGAGTGACAGGAACAGTTAGCATTCACACCCTTCGACAAATGCTGATGGAGACTGAGCACCTATGGGATTGCCCAGATTGCAATGATGTCAATTCTTTATAACAATAATCAGAATCTACCTCACTGCACTCAGGACAAACCCAAAGGTGCTCAGTCTCCTTCAGCAAATGTTAAAATGTATGAATGCTTATTGTACATGTAGCCCACTGGTTGTACATTCGGCAGACACATCCTCTCTCATGTCCAACTCTGCTAGGCCCATGTTTGATGCCAAACTCCAACAATCTCAGCCTTATTGGTCCATCCATTGCAGTTTCATTATCTAGCAGGCGATCATTAATTGCCCTTAATATCTCTCCCTTATCCTTATCCTGTGTCCCCACTAGGGGTGCTCTCTGCCAAGGCTAATGATGACCTGCTGGTAGTTTATCCAGCTCTCCACTCTTCCCCTTTGGATATACTTTCAACCCTGGTCGCCTGACCAATCGTAGCCTCTGTCTGTTCCATCCATGACATCCCACTCTTTATTTTTCCTCCTTTGATGTCAGCTACATTCTCATGTATGGGCGTCATTTGTCTGTGGTTGCCTGCATATAAGCTTTTGCCTGGGCCATCGCATATCTGGATCTAATCAACAGCAATCCGAGCATGGACCTCACTGTCACATTAGGGGTATCTCATGAATAGCCCAAAACTAGTTGCATCCCTTCATTTTGAATGTGTTCCAGTCATTCATATTGTGACACTCACAGCGTGAGTATTCCTAGCCCATACTCAATTACTGAAATCACAAACTGATGATACACGAGAAACAGTAGTCTCTGTTCCAAGCATGCAGCAGCCATTGTTTTTAAGGCTGCCAGTCCTTGCTTGCAATTCTGCATGATCAGTTTGACATGATACTTGAAAGATAGACCACGATCAAATGTTACTCCCAGAAACTTCAGCTTGTCTTGCCTTTCAATGTTCTGCGCACTGAAATTGATGTCTGGAAGGTCTGCTTTCACTATGGAGTTGTTCAAAGAGCACCACATCACACATGCCTTGTTGGGATTGACCTTTAATGTGCTTTCCTTACATCATTTAGAAACCTCCTATAGTGTCATTTTTGGGAGCCGCGGTAGCATAGTGGTTAGTGCACTGGCTTCCTAGCGCAGTGGTCTATGGTTCGATCCCCAGATGAGGCGGGAATTTTTTTAGGCCACAAACGGCTCCTGGGTCGACCCAGCCCCATATGGGTACCAGAGCAACTCTGGGAAGGTTAAGGCGGCCGGCGTGATGCCGACCACATCACCCCTAGTGTGCCGACGGTCAAGATAATATGGGCCTAACACCATATTCCCAATATGCCTCAATGGGCGTGTAACGGGTTCCTTTTTTTTTTTTTTTATAGTGTCATTATGAGGTATTGTAGAGTTTAAGTAAAGTGGACAAATAACGTCATGTTGGTCAAATGGATACTGATCATCTGCTGTCTCGCTTTGATAATTAAAACAGTAAGGCCTCTAACGCTAATCTTAACACAACCACTATTTTGAGATTTTGTTTTCCACATAAAAAAATAAAAAAAAACCCACAGCACTAACCTTAACACAAACCCAGCTTGAAATGAAGAACATGTAACAGTCGACTGTCTTTTCGATATGGCTTATAAACAGGATTCAGAGATGCAATAAAATGGGGTTAGGGTTAGGTTTATGAATCCTAAACTTAACCCTAACAATGTGGAGAGGAGAAAAGATTAGAAGCATTTAACCTATGTGTAGTGTTTGGGTTGATGCTGACCAGGCATGGTCCACTCACCGGAGGTTATTGCACCGGCACCTTAGAAAGGTCCAGAACTACTCGTGACCTGCTTATAATACCAGGCACTCAGATGCCCACATAGCAAACAATGTGTGTGACCTATTTTAATGGCGTTGAAGGTGTTCTACTATACTTCATTTCATTCTTCTTCTTCTTTCATCCTGAAAAGGACGTTGGTTGCGTTGTGTCCATTTACAGCGAAGCTGCGATATTTACGCCTTTCGGCCGACACATCCGACTTCAGCACGACATTTTTGGGAGTGGGTTAGCCTTCCCTCTTCGATCCCTACTCACTCAGCCAGACTGCAGTGATGCAGCCTGTTTCCAGGACCACCACTTGGAGGGGGAGTAGGGTCTTGGTCAGCTCTGGTTCGCTGACCCTGACGCAAGCAGTCTAGCTATGGGTCGCTAGCTGCATTTCTCACTGTTGACGCGTCTTAGTTCCCATTTCATTCAAAACCCATACTTTGTATCAAACCTTTAAGAAAAATGTGTCAATCTAGCTTACTTTAAAGCAGTATCTATAGCTATATGGGCAACATAATGGCAGATGCATACTAATCTTGCTTTTAACCTGAGGTATGTGTATTGTGTAGGCCTCTATATTTATTTTGATGAGAACTGAATGGTCTGAAATCTGTTCACAGGAACTGCCATTTTGGCTTGGAAAGCCAGCTGCAATAGATCTATAGTGCCTTGTGTTCACTACAATAGATCTCTAGTGTCTTCTGTTTCTTGTCTTAATATTTACTTTAGTCTTTAATAGATTATTTCTCACCAGTTTCTTGATGTTATCTTCCTACACACAACACTGTTTTCCTCTGTACATATGCCTTCAATTTTTCAATATCCATAATAGTTTTATCAAAGTGATAGGGTATGTATTTTAAATAATCAAAACATGTTGACATCTCAATCATTATTTCTCTTTTCATTCTTAGCTGCTACAGACTTCTCCCCCTCCTCCTCCCCCACTCCCCTCTTTTTATGAGGAATGCCTCATTCTTCTATATATCCAGATCTCAAGGGCAGCTATTCTTGTGTCTAACTGTTTGAGCATTGTGCAAGTTTCTTTACCATGCAGTAATTTAAAAAAATAGTGCTTGAAGATTGTCATTTTCAATTTATGAGTGTACTCCATTTATTCATATATCCCATCTTGAGGGTCTCAAAATCTTTCTTCCATTTGTTTGTTCGTTGTTTATATTTCTACACCATACTGTAAATGAAGAATATGTAACATTTGATAATTTTCAGGTTTAATTGTTTTAGATGTCAACATTTATCTCATGTTGTTAATGTACGAGAGAACCATATGGTCATTCCTGTTGTTTTCTTTGTTTCCATTTTACATCTACCATCTTCTCTTATTACGTGTCCAAGACATGGGAGACTTTTGACTTTTCCAGTATTTTCTCACAAGATGTGTTCTTATTTTTAATGTTTGCTTACCATCTGCTTTGCTATGTATCATTTTTTCAATGTTAATGTCTAATCTATAATCATGGCTTATGCTGTTTACTTGCTTCACTAGTTCATCTAATATTTGCTTTCAGTTAATAAAACTGCATCATCAGCTTATTAAGGTTGTTTATTGATCTTCCATATTTGTCTCTTTCTGCTACATGTCCACTAATTCTTTTGTGGTCATTTCATTCATTTCCAGTTTCCTTTTGTAAAAAAATCAAAGACACACAAAGAGTGGCATGAAAGTATAGAAGCTTCATTTATGATGAGCAGTGATGTTTACATGGCTAAATATATAAATATTAGATGGAGATACTTTCTTTATGTGATAGAAACTTGATGTTTAATATAAACGTGAAAAATTCCATACATTTTATTAAAAAACAAAGGCATAAATACTTCTGAAAAACACATACAGTATGAATAGATTGGGAAAAAGTGCATGTTATTTCAAAGGGCATGCAATTTAATTTACTGGCTGTAATATGTGGCTTTCCCATAATTTCCTGAAAATGCACCATGATAAGATTGCATGCTGGTAGAATTTTGTTACAAATTGATGAAAAACTAGGAAATTAGAAAGTTTAATATACTTACTTACTTAGTCGTTCCCCTTCTACCGTGAGGTGTAGAGGTTTGGAAGAGAGAGCGCCAGACTATCCTATCGGCTGTTTTCCACCTGGCCTGGTTCCATTCTAGTCCTCGGTCCTTCAAAGATAGTCTAATTTTGTCCTCCCAACGAACTCTGGATCGTCCTGGGGGTCTGGATCCCTGGCTTTTTGTTTCCCATGCTTGTTGTGGTAGCCGATCTTCTCCCATTTTGCAGACATGGCCAAACCATCTTAGTTGGGACTGTAAGGCCTTGACAAAAAATCTGGTTGTAGAGAATGCCTCTTGTTACTTCAACCACCTTCCTCGGATACCTCATTTCTGAGGTTTGGATCTGGCTTTTGTGAGTTGTAGTCATTGCCCATGACTAGCATCCATATGTCAAGACTGGGACATAAGTGGAGTGGTATACAGCCATCTTCGTTTTCTTACCAACCTCTCTCTCTTGCTGAGCAACCCTCGATTTATGGCCTGAAAAAGTCTCCCAGCTGCTGCTTTTCGAGTGGCCAACTCTTCTTTGATGCCTCCCTTTCAGTCTATAATAGCTCTGAGATATTTAAAGGGGTCGACCTGCTCCAGGACCTGTTCTCCCAGCTTAATCTGATGTCTTCTTTCTTCTTGTGATATCACCATGGATTTTGTTTTAGAGATGCTTATGACCATCCCTCTCTTCTCCAGCTCTTCCTTCCATACTTGCAGGTTGAATTGGAGATGTTCCTCTGATTTAGCAATCAGGGCAACATCATCAGCAAATGCCAGCTCTGAAATACATACCTGTCTCATCTTCCAGTACCCCACTGAATACTTTCTTGTTCTCTCCTTACATGCCTTGATAACATCGTCCATGAGGAGTATGAAAAGATAAGGTGACAGGATATCACCTTGTCTTACACCAGTGGTGGTCCTGAACTCTTCTGACTCATGGTTTGCTGTCCTCACATAATTTCTGCAAGACTTGTAGAAGCTCTGTAAAGCATGAATCAGAGGTACTGGAATGTTCTTCCTTGCCAAACAGTCCCAAAGTTTGCTCCAGGGGACCCTGTCAAACGCCTTTTCCAGATCTATGAAACAAAGATGGATCTCACTCTTATACTCAAGAGCCTTTTCACTCAGCTGTCTGAGTGTGAAGATTAGGTCTTGAGTCCTTCGGTTTGCTCAGAATCCACACTGGACCTCATCCAATTGTGGCTCAGCTAGGCATCAGAGTCTCTGCTCTAGGATTCTAGAGTAGATTTTACCAGAAACACTGAGAAGTGATATGCCGCTATGGTTTCCGCATTGTTGATTGTCACCCTTTTTAAAAATTGGTTGTTATGATGGCAATCTCCCAATCTTTTGGTATGGTCTTGTTGCACCATGCTGCCTGTAGGACCCTTAAGAGTAATAGGTCACCTGATGCTCCCATGTACTTAACCATTTCTGGTGTTATACCAGCATGCCCTGCTGCTTTGCCCATCTTGATTTTCTCCCGTGCTGCCTTCAGTTCTTCCATCTTTATGTCATCTTCATCACCATTGGTTTCCTCTTCTGTGCTAGTGGTTATCATTTCTGCTGCTTGACTGTCACTTTCAAGGAGTTCTGAGAAATATTCTTTCCATCTTTCCATTACTTCCTTCAGGGCAGTAAGCAATTTGCCTTGCTTGTCCTTTATAAATTTGAGAGGGCGTTGTTTTTCCTTCTTCATGTTCTTTAGGGTCTTATAAAACAATTTCTGGTTTTCTTGCGCATCTTTTTCTAGCTTTTCTCCAAATTCTTCCCAGGACTTCTGTTTTGCTGCTAGCACCTTGTTCTTTGCTTCTGTTCTGAGTATCCCATATTCTCTAAATTTCTCCATTTCTCCTGCTGTGTTTTAGCTCCTTAGTATTGTTTCCGTGCCATTTTCTTATCTCTTATTTTCTCTTTGACTTCGTCTGTCCACCAAGGTGTCCTCTTTCTCTTGTTCTCGAATTGGACTTCACCACTTTCTTCTGCAGCAGCTGTCTTTATGATGTTCTTGAATTTAAGCCAGAGGGTTTCCAAGTCATCAGGTTGTTCTTCTGTGTTCTTCACCACTGTAGCAATAAGCCCCTGATAACTGGTCTTAATTTCTGGGTCTCTCAGCTTGTAGGTCTTAATGCTCATTTCTCCCGTTTGTTTACTTGGTTTCTTGTGTGATGTTGGGCAGTTCCTAGGCTGAGCAACTCTTTCAGTTGCTCTTTTGATTGTAAGCAGATAGTGATCACTTCCAATCTCTGGCCCCCTCCAGACTCTAGCATCCCGAACATATTTGAATTCGCTCCTCCTAATAATGGCATAGTTGATCACTGACTTCTCATTCTTTGTTGGTTCACATCTAGTGTATGCATGTATGCGCTTATGGGGGAACTTTGTGTTTTTAATGATCAGATTCTGCTCACTGCAGAATCTAAGGAGTCGCTTTCCATGGTCATTGAGAGTATCTTCTCCATATCTTCCGATAACTCCACCCCATCTAGCATGGTCATTTCCAACTTTGGCATTGAAATCTCCGAGCATGATAATTTCATCTAGGCATTCATCCACTGTCCTTTGAAGCAGCTCGAAGAAATCCTCCTCGACCTCTGTTCTCTCATACTCATTTGGCCCATACACTATGACCAGGTTGACTATGGTTTCTCCTTCTTTTAGTTTTACAACCATAATGCACTCCGAGATAAAGTTCCATCCCTTGATACTATCTTTTTTGGTTTTTGGCCACAATGCAACCCATGCCCCCTTTAGCTCTTTCAGATGTGGGTACACCACTGTACAGCAGCGTGTTGCCATCGAGATCCATGACTCCTTGTCCCTTTGTCTTTGTTTCCGTTATAGCCAGGATTTCTAATTTTGCTTTCCTCATCTCTTCCACCAGCTCCTCTTCTTTCCCATTTATACTTCTTGTGTTCCATGTTCCATAAGTCGTAGTCCGTTCCAATTCGTCGCCTTTAGAATCAGTCCGGTTTTCTCTCTTGTAGTTCACGTAATCATGTTTTAAAGCAAACAGGTGATGGGCCTGTTGTGCCTTTCCATGGTTGAGGGTCTGCCTCCTTACGGCCTCCATGCAGGCCGCCCTCCTCCTTTTTCAGCCTGGCTTGGGACCGGCCTAGGCTGAGTCAAGTTTAATATGATAAGTAATAATTGCCAGGTCTTACTGTTGCAGTTTGTTCCCAGTTTTGGTTGCTGGGTATTCTTAGTAGTAGTAGTAGTAGCCTCTTCAGTTATAACTGACTATGGGAATGTGCCCCTGATGTGATAGCCCCCAAACTAATTTTTTTTTTCTGCTGTTCCTTTTGGTGTGTTCTTTTCTCTTCTGCATGTTGCAAGAGCTTTTTCCGAATTTGAGGTGGTGCCACAAGGAACACTGCCACTTGGTGTAATAGGGCAGCTTCATCTTCCTGAGTTGCTGGATTTATATCCAGTGAACTCATGTCTCTCTTGCACACATCTTTGAACTTCGGCTGTGTTAACCCAGCTGTTCTTTTGCCATCTGCCAGTTAGCCATAGAAGATATCTTTAGGAATATTAAATTAGTTTATTATTAAGAGCTATGTCAAACCCTCTTATGGTCAAAAAGCACATGTGAATACATGTGAACCTCTTTATATTTTTCATTGACCAGGGTCCTGATGATGTATAATACCAACAAATAAACCAACTGGATGACACAGGAATTATGAATGTAGTTAGGGATTTTAACATTAGCACACAGAATGCTGACATTCTGGAAGACTGGCTTCGTAGCTACTTATGGCTACTTCTTAAACCTGGTAAAGACCCCACACCGCTTAGCAGTTCTCAAATCATCACATTACAGAATGTCTACTGCAAATTACTTGAGAAGATAGTGGCAAGACAATTAATGATTGTGACATATTATGATAATAGATTTTATATATCTTTTTCATTATCTACACTTCTCTTTTACCTGACTTTCACCTACGTATTTTTTTGTTAACTTAAACCCTCCTACACCCAAATATCTGTCTTTCTTTGTCTAATCTAATACGCCTAATTCATTTCTGTTCTCTATTTCCTTTGATGAACGTTTACGAGCAGATATAATTAGCTAATGTGAGCCGGTTACATTTAATTTTGAACACCAGCGATCGAGAATCGTTGTAAAGTGATGCAACAGAGGAAGGTGGCGTTAAGTTTTAACATATTTTTTGTTAGACCATGATCAGGGGAAATAATTTGGAACCTAATGGCAGACAATTTCTATTATCTTCCCCTGAATCTGTTCGCCTGTAAGTTAATTAAACACGGTGCGAATTGCCATATCAAAAGACATTGCTTGCTAAAATGGCCCATACGAGCAGAGATGCAAATAACTCACACTGATTAGCGAATTGCCTATGCTGGATCAGAACGAGAGAATGGGTTCTGGTTTTCGGTTTTGGTGTGATAAATGGCTTTGATTCGCGTGTGTCCCTAAATTTGAGCAGAGATTTTCCCATAGGTGCAAAATCTAGCAGAGAGTCTCATTTTCGGTGTATAGTGTAACATTCCCTTTCATTTCAAATATATAAACCCCAGCATTTTAAACTCAATTTATCCAGTACCAACAGAATTTCAGAGAACATCTAGCTTCAATTCTAAGATCCCTTTATAACAGTGGCATTACTTAGTTTTTTGATTGGAGATCATTTTATTCTGTATTTGTGGTAAATACTTTACTAGAAGTTTGAGAGATTTAATTGTTAAGTCCGAATTTTATTTCTCTAAGATTTTGTGTAGAGTGATTTGCTAGATAGGTCCGTCATTTATATCTCTCTAGGTTTTACTGTGTTACAGTGGCTAGCTGAATAAATTATAATTTCTAGCTAAACTGTTCCAGCATGTAAATAAATTTAACTAATTGCTAGTAACCAGTCAGATTATTTTAACTGACTAGTAAAGGCACTGTTCATTATGAGTATTGACGAAATATATTTATTTCCAATTCATGATGATACGAATATTTTTAAATGACTAGAATTTATTTCACGGGAGTTTTTAAACAACAAGACAAGCTCTAAGCTCGTAGTTTCAATTTAACGTTAAATAACCGAAGTGAATATATTATATTTTATGCGAGGTAGGATAGGATTCTTCTTCTTCCTCGTTCGTCCTGAAAAGGACGGTGGATGCGTTGTGTCTGTTAAATAACCGAAGTGAATATATTATATTTTATGCGAGGTAGGATAGGATTCTTCTTCTTCCTCGTTCGTCCTGAAAAGGACGGTGGATGCGTTGTGTCTGTTTACGCCTAAACTGTGACATCTGCACCTTTCGGTTGACACATCCGACTTCTGCACGACATTTTTTGGGACCAGGTTTGCCTTCACTCTTCGATCCATACTCGCTCAGCCAGACTGCACTGCTGCAGACTGTTTCCAGGACCACCACGTGGAGGTGGCGTACGGTCTTGACCAGCTCTTGTTCGCTGATCCTGATGCAAGCAGTCAAGCTATGGGTCGCTGACTGCATTCACTATTGCTGCATCTTTGGGTCCCCGATGCCATCACAAGAACAGGATAGGATTGAGTATACTATATTATGGTTAAGTATTTGTATTTTTCTCTTTATACAGTATTAGGTCACACCCAAAATCTACCAGTGGCTTCCATGTATATCTGAGAATAACCATACGAAAGAACATTTTGTACTTAATACTTGGGTCTTCAAGGTAAACCTGTCTGGCATCGCATTTGCACCCAGAAGGAGACAGAGTACCAACCCAAAGAACATTAAGAATAAATATTGTAACTGGGCATATAGATCCAGATTTATATTTCTTTCCCAAATCTCATTTACTTTCAGCCCGTAGTGGCGAAAATTACCAACATTAACATTTCCGACGTTGTGACCATTTGTGGTGTGACAATGAATTTTTTATACTGAGAGAAGTTACCTACCTGACATTTCCTAAGTACTGGAAACCACAAGATTCTGACACTGTGAGTACCGTGAAATCTCTTACCTGAACTGGTTCAAGTGACATAAACAGCAATCCTAAAATATAAATAGTAAAGCGAACGCTCCCCGGAGAATTAGATTTAACCTGTCTCTGTAGAGCTGGGGTTCTCTTTGCCAAAAGAACACTGGATTTGCTGTGTGTGTGTGTGTGTGTCCTAAAGATTGTGCCAGAAGGTGAAAATCAAGTTTGTAGGTAAGAACGAATGTCAGTGGCCACTGTTGTATGAATAGAAAGAAAGCAGGAACGAGTGACTCTTTTATCGTATAATTCATGCACCCACTTTGTATTTTTTTTAAGCAAATTTTGCTAATGCTGTTCCTCTTAGAATAGATTAACGTACAAACTCTGTTCTTTACTGTAGAGGGAAATTGTAGACCATAGCATATAAACCAGTGACTCTCTTTGGGGGTTAATAACTTTCTTCTAACGGGATTTTGTCTCAATAGAGGGAGGGAGGATTACATCTATGAGTCAAATTCTTTATTAATTCATTAACCTATGTTATTTGTATTTGATTGATATTCAAAATTATTGCTGTTGTGAAGTTCTTTATGATAAATAAAATTTACATAAACTTTATTCACGTGTGTCAGTCAGCTCGTCCAAACATATCCCTATTTCATTGATATAGTGTTCACGTTTGTGCATCTAACTGTCGTCACTTATGTGTGTGTGTGCATATGTGAGTGGTTGATATATATATTAATATAAATTTAAGTGTACTACAATAAAAGTTCTGTTGTAGAGATAGGCTGAACTTGAGGATCTTCTCGAGTCCAGGGACAGATTCCACTTATTTTTTCACCATCTCACACGTGCAAATCTATTTCTTTACCTTATCTCCCACTGAGCTATCACCTATTCTATTTCTATTCAGAAGGGACCAATCTTTTCACACAACATGCCTAAGAAAAATTCACCACATCTTTTGGCCGAATACTATCACCAACCAAGATCTGCTTACTCAGAGCAAGCAGGAGGACATGCACACCATCATAGCTGGCAGACACTGGAGCTGGGTTGGCCATGTCCTCAGAAGAGATCCCGATGCCATCACAAGAACAGCTATGCTTTGGACCCCTGAAGGAATACGAAAGAGAGGCCGACCAAAAACAACCTTGCGGAGGACTGTGGAGGCTGAGATGCAAAGATTGAACCAGAGTTGGGGCACTGTATGAAGGATGGCCACCGATCGAGCAAAGTGAAATCAATTTGTTGTTGCCCTACAAGACGCCACTAGGCGTGATGGCCACTGACTGCTTTGACGGCCAGTTGTTAAGGATCAAAGAAGAAGATCAGAAGGGGCCAATCTATGTCTTAATTCCCCTATCAAAAATCTACGACAATGATCCACCTTGAAAATACTCATATCCTCACTGATACCTTATGCAGTTAGGGTATTGCTGGAACATTTACACATGATTTAAATGATGATTTCCAGGGTAAACAATAAATGGTGACTTTGGCAATTGACCCATTGACTTATAGATCAGTTGCATTTCATTTTGGAATGACTAACATCAGAACCAATGCACATTTGCCCAGGACTACCCCAGGGCTCTTGACCACCACCTGTGCTTTTTAACAAGTGTACAGCAAAAGTAGCTGCAATTCAGCCAACAGGTCTGGGATGAACATTAACATTTGCCGATGACATACTCATTTACAGAACTAGATCAGACAGATAAGCAATGGTCAGAAGGCCTACATGAGACTCTTCAGGTGATTTCTAAATGGTGTGAGGAAACCTACTCTACGATCAATCCTAGCAAAGCATGTGTGCTGTAGTATTCGTAGAGCAACTTCATATTGAAAGCAGATCTCTTAGACATTACTTTCAGTGGGCATAAAATTGAAAGACATGACAAGCTAAAGTATCCTGGAGTTACATTCGACTGCGAACTATCATACAAGTTCCATGTTCAGCACATCATACAGAAATGCAAGGTTGGCCTGGCAGCCCTAAAAACAATGGCTGCAGTGCACATGGAGAAAAGACCACTGTTTCTCCTATATCACCAGCTGGTCAAGTCAGTAATCGAGTATGGCCTAGGAATACTCACGCTGGCAGTATCACAATGTGAACTAATGGAACACATTAAAAATGTAGGGATGTGTAACGATGTTAATTCTGAACAACAGACACAATAACAAAATATTTTTCTGCTGGTATTTAAAACACAGTGTTGCCTGTATTGTTTTGTTGTGTTCAATAAAAGTGTTGTTAAAATTTACCATTTTTTTCCCTTATACAGAAACATTTTTCACCTGTGTCTTGTGGCTTTTGTGAAGTGTGAATATACACATATTGACTTTCTGTTGAGTTGATGATAGGTGTCATATTAGGGTTTCTTAACTTGTAGTCCTTAGACCACTTGGGGGGTCCATAAATGGAATATAGTGAGTCGATATACATAACCTAAAATTTGAATTATATTTTCATCACAATTTTTACTCCAAATACTATCAGATATATATATTTTTTTTTTACAGATTATATTTGTAAATAAACTTAACCCTTTGAACCCTGGCCACCCAGCCTGTAAAATCCCATTCCCCTGGGCTCCTGAGCAAAAAATGCACAAAACAGACACATAAGCAAAACTAGTTACTGTGACACAATAATATAGTCAGTGTTAACTATTCTATCTTAAATTGACTGACCTGATCATCTCCAATATTCCTGCTTAGTGTGCCAGTCCTCCCAGCATGTAGACCCTTCCTTTAGGCACAGATAGCTTTCACAATATTTACACCAGAATTTAGTCTTCACTTTTTTGAATGGTCTGTCTTTGTAGGCCATGTCTGGGAAGTCACTAACATGTTTGTTGAATTTGTATGCACACACAACACAAATGTTATTGCCAGTAGCTTGTGGAGACACTTGAGGATGATGCAAGCCCACATTTTGCAGCCTCTGATGTGCATCAACACGGTTGTGAAGCTTCATTGCCGCTGTTCTGTAATCGCCAGCCAATACCCACCAATACAACAGAAAACATATCCCCTACTCCCTTCCCCCAAAGAATCACATGGCCGCCACACTCCAGCAATAACAACCCAAACCAACTCACCAACCAACCACAACCGACCTATTGGTTAAGTTCCTGACTGAAATCTGTTAAAAATCACTGGCACTCAATTTCGCTTAAACAAGAACAGTCGGCCCAAGAAAGCTTCACAACCTTGTATGATGCACATCGAAGATGCTGCAAACATGAGGTCATAGCATCCACCTCAGAATTGTCTCCACAAGCAACTGTCCTATAACGATTTGTGATGTTATGTGCATACTAAATTTCCAACACACATGAAATAGACTATCCCATACATGCCCACACAAAATGCCAGGAGAAGCCCATAACCAAAAAGTAGAAGACACTAAATTCTGGAGTCAAAATTAGTGAAACAGCCTATCAGTGGCCCTAAAGGGAAGGAGTCATACATGCCAGGGAGGACTGTCACACAAAGCAGGAATATTGGAGATGATCGAGGTCAGACACTTTAATAAAAGAATAGTTAACACAGACTCAATATATTGTGTCGCACAGTAACCCTAGTTTGCTTATGTGTCTGTTTTGTGCTTCTTTTTCGCGAGGACCCAGGGGAATGGATTATCTTACAGGGCTGGGTGGGCCAGGGTTCAAGGTAAAGTTTACTTAACAAATATAATCCTGTAAAAAAAAAAAAAAAAAAAAAAAAAATATATATATCTGCTAGTATTTGGAGTAAAAAATTGTGATGAAACATATAAGATCTCAAATTTTAGGTCTATGTATATCGACACACTATAGAACACTTCCATCTTTTAGGTCATTACTTCAAAACTAGTTGAACCCCCCCAGTGGTCTAAGAACTAACAAGTTACAAAACCCTAAAATGACACCAATTCAACAAAACTCAACAAATAGTCCAATATGTTATAATCACCCTTCACGAAAAAGCCACAAGACCAGTTGAAAAATGTTTCTGTACTACACAAATGGAAAAAAATTGTAAATATTAAAAAAAAAAAAAAAAAAAAAAAAAAAAAAAAAAAAAAAATCAACACCTTTTATTGAACACAACAAAAACCAATACAGGCAACAACTGTGTATTTAAAATACCAAAGCAGGCGAAAAATATTTTGTATATTTAGTGTCTGTTGTTCCGAATTAAAAAACATCTGTTAAAACATAGCATCCCTACCTGTTTTAAAAATGGTTCCATTAAGTGTTCACTAATTGTGAATACTGCAGCTTGAGAAAATACCTATGCCCATACTCCGACACCTTCATAAAAAGTAACTGACATGAACCAGACTGGTGATGATAGGGAACGACAAAACAGTATAGTGGGCACTCGTGCTTTTCCCTTCTTCGCCATGTCAACTGCAAGCCATTGTTTAAATAAGGGCTGCCAGGCCAACCTTGCATTTCTGTATGATGTTGCTCCAAGCAACCATGGAACCTTGTATGATTGTTCGCAGTCGAGAAGTAACTCCAGGATACTTTAGCTTATCCGCTCGCTCTAAACACGCTCCATGAATAACTAAATCCTCGCTTTTCGTCATCGTCTTTCAATATTTTATGCCCGCACAGAAAGTACGTCTAAGAGATCTCGCCTCTGCTTCAATATTAAGAGTTGCTCTAACGAATACTAAAGAGCACACATGCTTTGCTATGCGTTTGATCGTAAGATGTAGGTTGTTCCTCACTCAAACACCATTTAACGAAAAAATCAACCTGAAGATCTCACTCGGGGTAGGCCTTCTGACCAAGGGAAAATGCTTAACTGTCTGATCTAATTTCGGTAAATGAGTACAAGGATGTGGTGTCATCCGCAGTCGGCCAAAATGATTAAATAGTTCAATAAACCCCAGACCCAGACCTGTTGGCTTAATTTCAGCTACTTTTGCCCTGTAACCACTTGTAAAAAGCACAGTGGAAACTGACGCGGGAACAAGGTCAAGACCCATGGGGATAGTCTGGGCAAAATTGCAGTGGGTTTACGATGTTAGTCCCAATCCAAAATGAAATGCAAACTGAACTATAAGTCAATGGGTCCCCATTTGCCAACAGTTCACCATATTCTTTTTTACCCTAAACGGAAACTCATCAATTTCTAAAAAAATCATGTGTACACAATGTTCCAGCAATATTAAACCCTAACTGCATAAGTAATCATGAGATATGAGTATATTCAAGGGGGATCATTGTCTTAGATATTTGAAAGGGGAATATACAGACAATAGATTGGCCCCTATCTAGACCCTTCTTGAGAAATCATCTTCCCTTAGACTTCTTTTGATCCTTAACCTTAACAACTGGCCCATCGAACAAAAGCAGGGTCAGGTGACCATCCACGCCTAGTGGCGTCCTGGGACCGGGGGGAGCGGGTAAGGGCAAAAACAAATGGACATTTCACTTTTGCTCGATCGGTGGCCAACTAACCCACATCATAGAGAAACAGGTGCCCCAACCACGCCCAAAAACAAGAAAACAAAAGACCACACAACACCCTCTGGGTTCAAAACAAGTCTAACTCTCTTGACATCTTGCACGTAAAAAATACAAAAAAGAAATAAAAAAAAACAATAAAACAAAAAAAAAAGTAAAAAACCAATCCCACCGCACAACCCCACACCCCCCCCCCTCGCGCCCCACCCCCAGCGTCCCCCCTCCCCCCAAAACCCACACCTACCACGACTAGCCCCACGCCCCGACTGGGGCTATAGTACGCACCAGCCACTTAATAAAAAAAACAGAAAAAAACAAAAAAAAAAAAAATAATATAAGAAATGACGTACCAACTCTTACGACAACCCACCCTACACCCCCCCCCCCCCCCCACCCCCACACCCCCTATCCTACCAGGGGATCCCCAAGCCAAGCATAGCAGTTCATTAGGTGAACTATCGGCTCGGCCCTATACGGGATCTCTCTTCTGAGGACAATGACTCGCCAACCAGGCTCCAAAGCAAGAGTACTCAGGGGATGTCTGCCAGCTATGAACGGAGTAGGGGCAGTCACGTCCTCCTGCTTGCACTGAGTAAGCAGATCATGGTTGGTTGATCAGTATTTAACGGCCAAAAATGGTGGTGAAATTTTATCTTAGGCATGTTGTGAGAAAAGAGATTGGTCCCTTCTGAATAGAATAGAAAAGGAGATAGCCTCAGTGTGAGATAAGGAAAAGAAAAAAATTTGCACGTGTGAGAATGGTGGAAAAAATAAGTGGACATCTGTCCCCTGGACCCGAGAAGATCCTCACAAGGTTCAGCCTAAAACCCACTACAACAGAACGTTTTATTGTAGTAACACTTATAAAATTTATATTAATATACTAATATCAACCCACTCACATTATGCACACACACACAATACGTGACACAAGTTAGAATGCACAAACGTGAAAACTATATATCAATTGAATAGGGATATGTTTGGACGAGCTGACTGAACAACAAACCGTGAATAAAGATTAAATGTAAATATATATTTATCATAAAGAACTTCACAAGCAGCAATAATTTTTGGAATAACCAATCAAATACAAATTAACAAAGGTTTAATGAATTGAATAAAAGAATTTGACCTCATTATATGTAATCCTCCCATCCCTCGGGATCTATTGAGATAACAAAATCCCGGTAAATAAAGTTATTAACGCCCCAAGAAGGAACTCACTGGTTTATATGCTAAGGACCTACAATTACCCTCTAACGCAGTCAACAGAAACTAGAGTTTGTACGTTTAATCTATCCTAGCATAGGGAACAGCATTCAGCAAAATTGTGCTTACAAAAAACTACAAAGTGGAGTGCATGAAAAATTAATATTACGATAAAAAGATGTACACTCGTGTCGCTGCTTTCCCCCCCCGTTCAATTTCTAAACATTCTCAGCAACATTCAAGGCCACTTTCCTGACCAGTTCGTTATCTTACCGTACATAACGTGATTTTTCTCAACCTTCTGGCCACAACTCATTAGAAAACACCAGGGACAACACAAAGCAACATACACACCACCACATCACAGCTAAATCCAGATGTTCTTTTTTGGCACAGAGGGCACGTGAGAAGAACAAAACCCCTTGACCAGCTCTACAGAGACGACAGAGTAAAAACAAAAATCTACATTCAAAAGATAGCACTCACAGGCATATCTGACGATGCGCTTCGCCAGGTCTCGGACTATTAACCTATTTATCATTATTAGTAGATATGCTCTCTGCTTTCATATCGTTCATACTTTGACCCCCACGGTTCATGTAAAGATGCTAACACTTGGTACTGCACAGTTGCAAGTGTCACGATAACTTTGTGAGATAATCCTGGAGTACTTCAGGAAGATTAGTCAGGTAGAGTAACCTCTCTACGTCAGTACTAAAAAAAGTCAATAAGTCACAGAAAACCACAAATTTAATGGTCCCAACCGTCGGAAATGCTTAATAATGTTCCCTGATAATTATCGCGACACATTACCTGCGCATCATGAACAAGATAAACATGAGCATAATGTTGGGAAAAGAAAGTATTAAATCTGGATTCTATATTATGCCAGTCGTTACAAATAATTGCTAATTCATAAAAAGTACATTGTGTATGGGATACTATCTGTCTCCTTCTTGGGATGCAAAATGCGCATCGACCTAGACAAGGATTAGCCCCGTTGGAAGCCACACAACGTATTAAAAAGTACATGAACAAAAGATGCCCTTTTCGAATTATAGGTTATCATTCTGCTAGAATATACAAGGAAGCACACTGGTAGAGTATCTATGGTGGCAGTCGTAGACCTTAGATACTGCTGTATAAAGAGAAAAACGATTACAAATTCGATGTAACCATAATATAGTATAATACGATGAAGAAAACCTCAAACCTAAATCCTGCAGTATTCTCTGTGAAGGTGAGAGGCACATCGTTGAGATTCCCGCCACAAGATGCACGCAATAAGTGACCATGCAGACTATAGTCGACCCCATAGTCGCTAGACTGCATTATAGTCAGCTATTATGACAATTAGATCTAAATTGCACTCAGGGGATCTAAGCGAACTTAATGAGTCGAGCTTGGTCCCAATGAACCGTAACGCCACTGCTCCACGTGGTTGGCTACCTTGAGGAAAACAGATCGCTTGCCCCCCGCCCAGTGCAGTCGTGGGGACTTTAGTATTTCGTAGCATAGCATCTGATTGCCGAGGTAATGTGCTATCGAAGATGAGTAAAGGCAAACCCTTAATTATGGTCCCAAAAAAAATAAAAAAAAAACTGTCGTGCAGAATAGTAACGAGAACTTCTGTGTCAACACGTAAAGGTAGGCAGGATGTCCACCAGTTTTAGGCGCGTAACACATGATAACCGACGCAATCCACCGTCTTGGGGACCAATTTTTTACCGACCTTTTCAGGATTCAAAACACGAGGGCAAAGAAGAAGAACAACCTATCCTACCCCCCTCGCAAAAAAATATAACATATATTCACATCTGCGAAATTGATATTAACGTCCCCACACAACGCGGTCAATTCCAACCCGTCCTTACAGTTAAGATCAGTGGACCGATACGATAGAACGAGGACAGAAGAAGAATCCTAATCCTCATCTAGGCTATACTACAACCATTAAGACTAAAAATTATCCTAATATATATTCACTTCGGGTTATTTAACGTTACACTACACACTCATTGAAACGACGAGCATAAGCAGCTTAGTGCTTCGTTGTAGTTATAAAAAAACTCCCCTGAAATTAAATTGCATAAGTCATCTAATTTAAAAATAATTCGTGATCATCATGAATTAGGAAAATCAATTAGTATTTCTCAATTACTCTCATAATACCCCCCCCCCCCCCCCCCCCTGAACCCCCCGTGCCTTATTAACTCAGTCAGTCTAAAAATAATCTGACTGGTAACTAGCCAATTAGAGTAAAATATTAGGTTTACATGCTGCGAAACAGTTCTTAGCTAGAAATTATAATTTATAATTCAGCCTACACGGGCCCACTGTAAGACACAGTAAAAACCTAGAGAGAAAATAAAATGAACGGAACAAACCTATCTTACGCAACTATCACGTCTACATCACAAAATCTGGTAGATAGAGAAATAAAATTCGGACTTATGTACTTAAACAATTAAACACGTTCTCAACACTTTCCTAAGCATAAGAGTATTTACCTACAAATACAGATTAAAATGATCTCCTCACATCAAAAACAATCTAAGTAAAAGATGCCATACATCCCCGGATATATAAAGGTGATCTTAGAATTTGAAGCTAAGATGTTCTCTGAAATGTTTTCTGATGGATACTGGAAATAAATTTGAGTATTTAAAATGCTTGGGGTTTTATATATTTGAAATGAAAAGGAGAATCGTTTATCACTAAAAACTATACAGACGAGCCCGAAAACTTGAGACTCTCCCACCGTGCCCCCTAGTATTTATGTGTGCACCTACTAAGGGCAAATCTCTTTGCTCAATGGAATGCTTAGTACCTCAAATTCTTAGACGACACACCGCCTGAGGCCGGGCTCACTGAACGACGCATTTACCCTCCCTTACACCCCCCCCAAAACACGACAACCAGCCCCAATCTCCGTATCTCAACGTTAGCTGGAACTCCAGCATATAGCGCAATTCGCTAACTTACAGTGTGAGTTAGTTATATTGCAACTCTCTCGTATGGAGTCCATATTTTTATTAAATTTTTTATTTTTATTATTTTTTTTCTTCTTTTTTTTTATCTTTTTTTTTAGGCCAAGCCAATGTCTATTTGGGAAAAGCCACGTTTCGCCACCGCTCGTGTTTAAATCTAACTTACAGATCCTAATACAGTGGCGGAACAGATATCAGGGGAAGGATAAAAGAAAATGACTGCCATGAAGGCAGATTACCCAATAATTTCCCCAGGATTACATGGCCGAAACTTGTCAACCAACCAAAACCAATGGTTCCAAACCCATAACTTTCACCTATCCATGCCTCAAATGCATCACATTAAAACAACGATTCATCTGAATCAGCATGGTAAGTTTCAAAGAATAAAGATTTAGACCAACCGGTCTCCACATAAAAGCTTAATTATATCGGCCTGGCACTCGTACAGCGTTCTGATTCAAAGCGAAATAAGCAGAATCAGAAAATGAAATAGCGTCCTGGTATATAGAATTAGACAAAGAACAGACAGAAATTTGTGGAGGAGTAGGTAGGGTTCTAAGTTAAACAAAAAAATTACGAAGGTCGAAAGTCATGGTAATAAGAGAAGATGCTAGATAATGGAAAAAGATATATAAAATCTTTATTATCAATAATTATTCACAATCATTAAATAGTCTTGCCACGATCTTTCTCAATTAATTTGCAGTAGACAATTCCTGTAATGTGAAGATTTGAGAACTGCAAAGCGTGTGGGGTCTTTACCAGGTTTAAGAAGTAGCCCATAAGTAGCTACGAAGCCAGTCCTCCCAATACATGTCAGCATTCTGTGTGCAAATGTTAAAAACCCCTAACTACATTCAGAATGCCTGTGTCATCCAGTTGTTTTATTTGTTGGTATTCTACATCGATCAAGGACCTGTTCAATGAAAAAAATAAAGAGGTTCACATGTATTTCCACAAGTGCTATATTTTGACCATAAGATGATTTGACAAGCCTCTTAATAAAAACTACTTTAAAAATTCCTAAAGATATCTTCTATTGGCTAACGGCAGATGCAAAAGAACATCTGGGTTAACACAGCCGAAGTTCAAAATGTGTGCAAAGAGACATGAGTTACACTGGATATAAATCCAGGCAACACAGGAAGCTGAAGGGACAGCCCTATTAACACCAAGTGGCAGTGGTGTTCCTTAGGAGGCACCACCTCAAAATCGGAAAAAGCTCTTCAGACATGCCAGAAGAGAAAAGAACACACCACAAGAACAGCAGAAAAAAAAAATTAGTTTGGGGGCTATCACATCAGGGGCACATTCCCATAGTCAGTTATATAACTTGATTCTAAAGGCGACGAACTGGAACGGACTAAACGGACTACGACTTATGGAAACTTGGAACACAAGAAGTATAAATGGGCAAGAAGAGGAGCTGGTGGAAGAGATGAGGAAAGCAAAACTAGAAATCCTGGCAATAACGGAAACAAAGAAAAAAGGACAAGGAGTCATGGATCTCGATGGCAACACGCTGCTCTACAGTGGTGTACCCACATCTGAAAGAGCTAAAGGGGGCGTGGGTTGCATTGTGGCCCCAAAAACAAAAAGATAGTATCAAGGGATGGAACTTTGTCTCGGAGCGCATTATGGTTGTAAAACTAAAAGAAGGAGAAACCATAGTCAACCTGGTCATAGTGTATGGGCCAAATGAGGATGAGAGAGCAGAGGTCAAGGAGGAATTCTTCGAGCTGCTTCAAAGGACAGTGGATGACTGCCTAGATGAAATTATCATGCTCGGAGATTTTAATGCCAGAGTTGGAAATGACCATGCTAGATGGGGTGGAGTTATCGGAAGATATGGAGAAGATACTCTCAATGACAATGGAAAGCGACTCCTTAGATTCTGCAGTGAGCAGAATCTGATCATTACAAACACAAAGTTCCCCCATAAGCGCATACATGCATACACTAGATGTGAACCAACAAAGAATGAGAAGTCAGTGATCGACTATGCCATTGTTCGGAGGAGCTCATTCAAATATGTCCGAGATGCAAGAGTCTGGAGGGGGCCAGAGATTGGAAGTGATCACTACCTGCTAACAATCAAACGAACAACTGAAAGAGTTGCTCAGCCTAGGAACTGCCCAACACCACGCAAGAAACCAAGTAAACGAGCAGGAGAAATGAGCATTAGGACCTACAAGCTGAGAGAGCCAGAAATTAAGACCAGATATCAGGGGCTTATTGCTACAGCGGTGAGCAACACAGAAGAACAACCTGATGACTTGGAAACCCTCTGGCTTAAATTCAAGGACATCATAAAGACAGCTGCTGCAGAAGCATGTGGTGAAGTCCGACTTGGGAACAAGAGAAAGAGGACACCTTGGTGGACAGAGGAAGTCAAAGAGAAAATAAGAGAGAAGAAAATGGCATGGAAACAATACTGAGGAGCTAAAAACACAACAGGACAAATGGAAAAATATAGAGAATATGTGACACTCAGAACAGAAGCAAAGAACAAAGTGCTAGCAGCAAAACAGAAGTCCTGGGAAGAATTTGGAGAAAAGCTAGAAAAAGATGCACAAGAAAACCAGAAATTGTTCTATAAGACCCTAAAGAACATGAGGAAGGAAAAACAATGCCCTCTCAAATTTATAAAGGACAAGCAAGGCAAATTGCTTACTGCCCCGAAGGAAGTAATGGAAAGATGTAAAGAATATTTCTCAGAACTCCTGGATGGTGAGCATGGTGAAGCATCAGAAATGATAACCACTAGCACAGAAGAGAAAACCAATGATGGTGAAGATGACATAAGGATGGAAGAACTGAAGGCAGCACTGGAGAAAATCAAGATGGGCAAAGCAGCAGGGCATGATGGTATAAACACCAGAAATGGTTAAGTACATGGGAGCATCAGGCGACCTATTACTCTTAAGGGTCCTACAGGCAGCATGGTGCAACAAGACCATACCAAAGGATTGGGAGATTGCCATCATAACACCAATTTTCAAAAAGGGTGACAATCGACAATGTGGAAACCATAGAGGCATATCCCTTCTCAGTGTCCCTGGTAAAATCTACTCTAGAATCCTAGAGCAGAGACTCCGACGCCTAGCTGAGCCACAATTGGATGAGGTCCAGTGCGGATTCCGAGCAAACCGAAGTACTCAAGACCTAATCTTCACACTCAGACAGCTGAGTGAAAAGGCCCTTGAGTATAAGAGTGAGATCCATCTTTGTTTCATAGATCTGGAAAAGGCGTTTGACAGGGTCCCCTGGAGCAAACTTTGGGACTGTTTGGCAAGGAAGAACACTCTTTTCATACTACTCATGGACGATGTCATCAAGGCATGTAAGGAGAGAACAAGTAAGTATTCAGTTGGGTACTGGAAGATGAGACAGGTCAGTATTTCGGAGCTGGCATTTGCTGATGATGTTGCCCAATCCAACCTGCAAGTCTGGAAGGAAGAGCTGGAGAAGCGAGGGTTGGTCATAAGCAGCTCTAAAACAAAATCCATGGTGATATCACGAGAAGAAAGAAGACATCAGATTAAGCTGGGAGAACAGGTCCTGGAGCAGGTCGACCACTTTAAATATCCTCGGAGCTATTATAGACCGTAAAGGGAGGCATCAAAAGAAGAGTTGGCCACTCGAAAAAGCAACTGCA
>JAMPIV010004414.1:0-82911 GCA_024509875.1 Oreohelix idahoensis | reverse complement strand
TTTTAATTGATATTATTTTTTTCATGTTATTTTTCTACGTAACACTTCTTCTTTAATAACTCTTTAACCTTATTTTTGTTTTCGGATATCTTTTATAATACATAACAATTTTAGTATGATCGATCATTTTGCTATATTAGGTGTCTTAGTCTTTCCGCTCTAGACTCTTCCATCCCCCCCCCCCCCCCCCCCCCCCCCCCCCCTAGGTCCCGTGTACGAATTGCGCACGTTAAAAATCTCTCAGCAGTTGGAAATCGTAAAGAGTAGGCCGCGGATCCTGCAAAATTAAACAAAAAACTATTTTTTAATTTAGAAACCTACCCAACACAAAAATATTTATAGAATGTGCGATTCCTGTATACACACATTAGGATTCTCGCCGGTGCTACGGGGTTCGTGCACTTTACTGCACGTGTGATCTACGTGAGGAGATCGGAGCACTGATGGAGTTGTCCGTGTGCAATAAATATGATCCTTAAAACCAAACCAAATGGATGCACTTGTTGCTGGTCATAGTTTTTTGTTTTGGGTCGCTTCTTTAGCTTGGGCTGTTAGTTTCCTGTTGCTTTGATTTCCTCTACTGTCAGTCGTCGTCGGATTCTCTGTTGGCTCCCCGCCTTTCTCTGTTGCTGTGGGCCCGCAGACCCATGTCTAGCCACGCTGGTGAAGTCGTTTCCTTCGGGTATGTACATCCGTCTCCACTTTCTAACTGAATTCTTAATCTCTATTGACTAGTCACGCACGCTAAGCTCCCCACCAGGGTGGTAGAGTCGGCCCAAAAAAAAAAAAAAAAAAAATGTTCCGAGTTCTGAAATTTTAGAAGTCCCGGATCCCGACCCCCGACTACGGTTTATACTAGTCATATGGCATAAATAAAATCCGACATTTTTTCCCCGACTCCAAGCCCACCAAAAAGACGACCGACTCCAACCCCACCAAAAATACGACAGACTCCAAGCCCACCAAAAATACGACAGACTCAACGACTCAGACTCTACAGCTGTGGTTCCCAGTAATCGTTAGGAACATAAGCAACCAAGTCTCGTGTAGTTCCGGTGGGGTCTGTACAAAGGCAAAAGACGGAATAGAACCACTACACACCCCCCCAAGGCATGTGGTACAGAGCGTGTAATATGAGATCGTGCATGGGTCTGACAAACCGGATCATGTCAGATACAAGAGCATGTGATTGCTACTTTGGGAGCTGGCATGCTCCGCAGGGGGTGCAAGTCAAAATGATGATGACGAAGATAACCGCCTTAGATGTAAGGATGCCGTGTAAGTAGCGTAAAGCCATATTTAGATACTAAATTATTATTTTTTTTTTTTTAAATAAATTGCTGCCTCGTTTTGGCGAGGCGCGTCCCGTTCAACCTAGTCGTTTATATTAGGGCGCATGTCCAAATATCAAAGACCTTCAGGTCTTGATATAGCTTGTTTTATTTAGATACTAAAGATATACAGGGTGTCCATAAAAGATTGTACCCTTTTCAAAAAAATTATTCTCGGCCCCATGATGTGATACGAGGATGCTTTCTATCACAAAAGTAAGATAATCTCTGCAAGTTTTTGAGCATACCTTACAAAGACTCAAAAAGATGTACCTATTTCTTATTTTTTCACCTACTTGACCAGTGTGTTGAGAGACATGTAACAATTACCGGCTGCAACTCAACTGCGAAAGTTTCACTTGAAGTACCCGCTGCGCGAATGCGCACTTTTTTTTTTTTTTTGAGTCATGGTAAGGTATGTTTAAAAACTTGCAGAGATTATCTTACTTTTGTGATAGAAAGCATCCTCGTACAACGTCATGGGGCCGAGAATACATTTTTTGAAAAGGGTACAATCTTTGCGCACTTTTTTTTTTTGAGTCTTTGTAAAGTATGCTTAAAAACTTGCAGAGATTATCTTACTTTTGTGATAGAAAGCATCCTCGTACAACGTCATGGGGCCGAGAATACATTTTTTGAAAAGGGTACAATCTTTTATGGACACCCTGTATTCATGTATACGGAGAAGGATGGCGAATGCGCTTTGCACTATGCCTAGAACGAGAACGTCACAGTGTAAAGGCATATAGAAGTTAAATGTGGTCCTATTAACAGATACTGCCGGAGGGGGGTACATTGTTAGTCACTTTACCTATACTGTGTCTTAGCTTTATCAGGTGGAGTGGCTAGTTGCCTTTCTCGTTGCACAGTCAGGGTACCCATTTACAGCAGGGTAGACTAAACCCGTGACACTTTTAGGTTTCGGACCCCGGTCGCTTTGCCTCGAGAAGCAAGCGCGCTAACTACTGTGCCATTCGACGCTGATAATATTGGAGGCACATCCAGCAAAAGCACATTTCCTTTCTCTTTTATTTCTCTTCTTTCCTCCCCCTTCCCTCCCTCCTTTCCGTCATTTGTCGGACGTACGTTCTGTATTGCTTATTAGAAGCACCATTGTTGTAAAGGTAAAGGAACCCGTTACACGCCCATTGAGGCATATTGGGAATATGGTGTTAGGCCCATATTATCTTGACCGTCGGCACACTAGGGGGTGATGGGGTCGGCATCACGCCGGCCGCCTTAACATTTCCCAGAGTTGCTCTGGTACCCATTTGGGGCTGGGTCGACCCAGGAGCCGTTTGTGGCCTAAAAAATTCATCTGGGGATCGAACCATAGACCACTGCGCTAGGAAGCCAGTGCGCTAACCACTATACTACCGCGGCTCCCTACCATTGTTATAGGCTGTATGTAAATGTATATTCGGCCAGGGGTCCGTATAGAGATAATCGTGTCGTTTGGCCGAAGCGCGGCCCTACATGCTGAAGTTCCCGGTGCCTCTTTTCTTCTCCTCCCCTTTTCCATCATAGAAGAAGTCAGTGGGCGAAGACCCGCGTACTTGGTGACATTTTGAATTTGTGAAGCGGTCCCTGGGGCTAGCACGCCATCGAGACGACTGCTTGTACTTTTGACAGTAGGCCCGGGGTAGAGAGAACTAACAGCAGCAGTGTGACGGTCGGAGCTAGTATTTGCTGCTCGTGCTGTGTGCCCCCTCTTTCTGCGTGTGTTTGTGGTTGAAGGTTATGCCTACATTGAATTGATAAGTATGTTTTAGATTTTTTAGACGTGTAAGAGTGACAGGCAGGATTCTTAAAGGAAGGGGGGGGGGGGGGGGGGGGTGTACAGATAGGCTGTTGTTTTGCGAGCGTTGTACTAAATGAAAACACATACACATTGTGTCCGTGCGTCACGTATCTGCTCTGTGCACGGTGTGTAGTAAAACAGTCGATCACATCTGGAGAATACAGCCCGTCTGTGCTAGTGTCTTGGTTCTGGCTACGTATGATAACATCGTTTGGTTGAATTGAAGAAACAGTGGGCCATGTGGTCGATACGGCTTTAACAGAAAAAAAAGAATTAAGAGACGCAATAATAAGTGGTAAGGGTTCGGACCTAAACTTAACCCTAACCTTTAATCCTAACCCTAACGGAATGGGCGACTTACTGTGAAGGCATCGAAGAACACGCCCCACTGTTGTTTATTTCAACACATCGTTCTTATGTCAGAGAGTGGTCAAGGCACCATCAAGGATAACATCATAGTGGTAATTATTGTACATTTTATTTGGTCTTCTTTTTATGACAAGATGGCAGACATCTCCTGGAGTTGCTGTGTTCACTTCACTAAGGTGCTGTGCACTTGTTCTGTTTTCTCCCGTTTTTGTCTTCAGTTTAAGGCCTATTTTATGAGTGCGAACTGACAGGGTAGGGCCTAGCCTACTTGTTGAAAGAATTAGCAAGCGTTGTTGCTATATGTATGTGTAGTGGTATTGATGGTATTGTATGATGATGATGGTACTACATGTAAATTGTATGAGGCCAGCTGTGAAGGCTCCTGAGATAAAATGTAATTGAGAATTGTCAGAAGGCCTTTCTTGCTACCACTACGACCTCACACTTAATTTTTTTTTTTTTTTTTTTGATGAATGTAGTTGCGTAAAGTGTCTAGGGTTATGATGTGTACTGTGGTGTGATAGTTATAAATATACCCATAGATATTTAACAAGACTAATTAGATTAACAAGTGTTAAAATACACTGAACTAACTCACGTGTGTAAAGTTTTTGATATAATTATATTACATTTATTTGTTCTGGATCAAGTTTTATTTTGACCAGAACTTGTTTTAAAAGAAGGATTTAAAATTTATAAAAAATTATGCATGGAATGTTACATAATAAATGCAAAAGTGAACATATTTAAGTACTAGAATAGTTAGTTTTATTAAAATGTTCTGGTAGTCAGCTACTAGGGAGGATATTTATTGTCTGTGCTGTTGGGGTGGTCTCATCACACCTGTCTATATTGACTACACAGTGTCCAGAAAATGGTGGGAATTTTTTATGGGGTATCTGCAACTAAATGGGGTTGGTGAATATCCAGCAGACCAGAGGCTCACTCATCTGGTATTTGTAGCTGTGGTGCTGAAATCAGGTGGTCGCACCTCTCCGTGCTGGCGGGCAATAATGGTGGGCTCTGTGACAAGGACTGCACAGGTACACTTGTGTAAATCACCACCCGAATAGATACTTCTTCGTAGACGACAGAAACTCGCAGCTCTGCAATCAAAGTATGGGCCATGTGTCAAAATCTATTCTCTACCCACGTCTGGACACCACACTGACACAACAACCACATTATACAGACAGGTCAGATCTCTCTGACCAAACAGCACAGTTACCATGGTGGGTTTACATCCGATAGATCCTCCCAGACTATAGATTCTGAAAAATAATTATTTGTTTTCTACCCTAAAAGAGGATAGGTAATATGTTTCCTTATTCTCAACCTCTTGATCGGTCTTTTGCATAATCCTTGCTGGAGTTTAGGTACATTGTTGGTCCCTAGACCCAGACTTGGGCGGGGGGTCTAGAGCAAATCCCTACTTGTTTGTAAGGCTAGATTTCGATATGGCAGTATCAAATCACTCGAACATGAAACAATATTCAAAATATATAAAGAAATAATTTCAATTTCAAACACTTGACCAGATTATATTGACCAAGGTCCTCCATAATTAACTTAAACGCTATCGGAAGTGCTAGTACAAAAACTCTTGCTGAGCTTGAGGGCGCTTGGCTATTAAGGCTGGGTCCCTAAATTTAAGTACCTCACTTGTTTCTTTTTATAGCATTTATGGGATACAGAACACTCACACAAGACACAATTTCAAAATCTGTGTGAAATACTGATGTTAAGGTTGCAGAAATTAATTCTAGTTGCACTAATGATAAATGACTTGTCCAAGGGGAAGTGTCTGATAAAACTCAGCTGAGCGAGTGGCTTTTACGGCGTCTAGCGGTTTGAATTTTCAAGTCTTGTTATCAAATGGCGCATGAAAGTCACTGCCTCTCTTTAGATGAACCAGCTTATTGAAAGCGGTATGTTTGGAAATGCCTTATGAAGCGCTATGTTCAGTATTGTCTGTGGCCAAATCTGTCGCCGGTAATGTGCCGAGGTTTGATTATTAGTTAATGGTCAAATTTCCACTACTTGTGTTTTCAGTCATAGCTTCAGTCACGTATGGATGGTTATCTGTTAGTCTGTCCGGTCTTAGGTTGTGTTTACAAAACAGATGTGTGCTCCATGTTACTTTTGCCCAGCAATTTTGTTCTCTCCCCTTACAAGAGTTTGTTGTAAAAAGTTATGAGATTTCTCGACACTTTGCTATTCCAATGGGTCCTTCACTTCTATTGCCAATCGTAAATTTGAACATCGGATGTGTCCACTCTTTGGAAGGTCGTGTTTTTGTTGTGTGCTGAAAAATCGCGATATAGTTAGATTCAAATTCAGCAGTACTGTGGGGGGGGCTGATTGAATGTAAAACGTACAGGTACTGTAACTTTTGTCATTATTTTCTAATATTATCTATCCGTCTGTAAAATTAAGATGCATATTCTAAGTTCATTGAGCTGCTCAGAGAATAGGCCATTTACTGGCCAGTAATTTTTTTATTGCCTAACATTAATATTAAGAAAAATTAGTTTTCTTTTTAATTTTTTTGTAATATTTTTCATTTCAGACATTCTGCGTTCTTCGTTCGCTGAACTGAAATTCAAATCAAGCGCTTGGTATCGCAAAACGTCCAATTCCGTACCATCGTGTCAATTTGGGGACTGGAATTTTTACTTTTACTTTCATTTGGGTTCCTTACTTGAATTTTTTTACTTTCATCCATTTTACCCCCCCCCCCCCCCCCAATTGCGTCCTCTTTAGCCTTTTTCCAAGTGCGTTCATTTTTTTTTCCCTTTTTGATACTCCCGTTCCCCTCCTGTCTAGCAAGTCAATTTTATGGGGATGATGACCCGCGGTCTAGGCGATCATGTACATCAGCAGCCTACGCATTATGTTTTTATCCTTAAATGTTATCCTTGGAGGAATTTTACCGTTGTATCTCTGTCAATTTCACTACACATCTCTCCACTTGAAAACATGCCTATGGCAAGTTCCAAAACCAGCGATACACATAGGTAAAATTACTCCTCACGTCTGCCACTACTCTAATTTTGATCACAGGGGTGCCGACTGAGGAAATCTGCACCGACATTCAATTTGCCTGGGATATATTGGATACTGAACTGATAAGGTTGAAGCAATAAAGACCACCTCAGCAATCTTGCGTTTTCATGCTTAGCCTGAGACAAGAACACGAGAGGCTGATGATCCGTCTCCACCACAAATGTCCTACCATACAGATAGATTTGAAACTTCTTTATTGCCCAGATTAATGCTAAACATTCTTTTTCGCTTGTGGAGTATCCTTGTTCCGCCTTATTCAATTTGCGGCTTGCATAAGCGACTGGTTTAAGTTCCCCATCAGGTGAAGATGATCTTTGCAACAAAGCCCCACCTAGTCCTACATTACTTGCATCGGTTCTTAAGACAAAGTCCTGTGTCAAATCAGGCAGTTTGAGAATAGGCTTGCTAGTGAGTTTTTCCTTTAACTCTTGGAACGCTAGTTCACATTGTGCAGTCCAAATAATTTTATCTGGAAGTCCCTTGCGAGTCAGATCAGTCAGAGGAGCACAAATGGCGTTAAAATTTTTGATGTATTTCTGATAAAATCCGCATAACGACACAAATGATCGCACGTCCTTTTTTGTTTGCGGCCTAGGTGCTCTCTGCAGTTTTTCCAAGTTCTTAGGATCAGGGGTCATATTACCCTGATATACAGTGTGTCCCAAGAATTCCAACTCTTTGCATACAATACAACATTTTGTTGGCCTAGCAGTTAAGTTCGCCTCCCGAAGTCTATCAAACAACATCTCCAGAGCTTCAATGTGTTCTTCAAATGTCTCTGTGGCGACGAGAATATCATCCATGAAATTCGTGATACATGGGTTATTCAGGGGGTCCAACAATTTTCGCATCATCCTTGAAAACACACTCGGAGCATTTTTCAGTCCGAATGGTAGCATATTGAATTCATAATGTCCATCCGAAGTGCTAAAAGCCAAATAAGGTCTCACTCAGGCTTCACTGGGATCTGGTAATAGCCTTTACTAAGATCCACCTTTGAAAAGTATTTTGCCTTGTTCAGTCTGGCAAATAACTGTTTTGTGTCTGGTAATGGATCCACTTGTCCTTCTGTGACAGCATTCAGTTTCCTGTAATCTATGCACAGTCTGTGTTCCCAGACGGTTTCCTCAACAAAACGACACTAGAACTAAAAGATGATTCACTGTGCGAAATAATCCCCTCCTTCAATAAATAATCTATTTCTTCCTTTAATGCCTTCTCCTTCGCGAACGGAATAGAATAGGCTCTCATACAGATTGGGTTTGAGTCTACCAGTTTCATGTCATACTGTAGCAAATTTGTATGGCCTGGTTTATCTGTTAATACATCTGTATGTTCCTCCAGAACTTGTTGAACTCTCTCCCTCTGGTTTTTAGTCAGGTGCTTACTGACTTTTACCTGTGCTGCTGTTTCACAAGGATGTAATGGGTATTCATGTGAGGTGAGTGGTTCTTTTTGCATCTGGGTTGCAATAGCCAAGGTCAATAAGGGGGTGCTTTCCTGGAGTGGTCTGTCCAGATACTTCTTTAACAGGTTTACATGATAAACTTTTTCCTTCCCCTTTTTGTCAATTTTATAGTTTGTTCTAGACACCTTCTCTAGAACCGTATATGGACCTTGCCAACCAATTTGTAATTTATTCTGGCTTCCGGTAGTAGAAGCAGCACCTTCTCTCCGACTGCCAGTTCCCTGTCCTTTGCCTTCCTATTAAAATATGCTGCATGTTTCTTCCTGGCTTGTTTCAAATTATCATTTGCCAGTTTCCATCCAGCTTTCAAACGAGTGGTCAGTTCGTTCACATATTGATACGATGAGGTAACAGTCTCTTCCGCCTTCTCATCTGTCCAGGTCCTTAATAGGGCTTCTAATGGACCTTTTATTGGCCTCCCAAATAGCAGAGTTGCGGGAGCCATCCCGGTTGAACTATGTGGTACCTCCCGGTACGCAAACAATGCGGCGGGCAGGAATTGATCCCACAGATCCGGTTTTTTCGTGTGCCAGCTTTCTCAGGATAGAAATGAGAGTCCCGTTGAACCTCTCTACCTGGCCGTTCCCTTGTGGATGGTACGGACTACAATGAAAGTGCCTGGCTTGAAATAGCTTAAAAACTTCTTCCGTTAGTTTCCCCTTGAACTGAGAACCATTATCCGTCAAGATTTGATGCGGGAATCCTAATCGGGTAAATATTGTAAGTAGTGCCTCTGCTACATGTTTTGAATCAATTGATGGCAGGGCTACCGCCTCTCCCCACATAGAACAAGTGTCCACCAGAGTAAGGATGTAACTGTTCCTCCTCTTGGTCCGAGTGAGAGGTCCTACAATATCCACTGCAACCCTCTCAAAAGGTGTTCCCACTATGGGCATTTCCCCTAGAGTTGCAGGGGCAGTCCAGTGCTTTGGAGCTACCCTTTGACATTCTGGGCAGGATTTGACATATCTTTTTATATCCTCCGTTATCCCTGGCCAGAAGTAATGACAAGCTATACGCTGTCCTGTGGCGCTGATCCCATGTGACCACTGAAGGGGATTGCATGTCCGAGTTCCATCACTTTCTCTCTATATGCAATGGGAAGAACCAGCTGGTTGTGACCATTTGTTCCAGTTCCGGCCTTCCTGTATAAGAGTTTGTTCTTCATGAAATATTCCCCCTTGCTCGGAGGTGTGTGGCATTTGGGCAATTTTTTAAAACAGGGCTGAGTGTCCTATCCTCAGCCTGCGCCTTCCTCATCTCCTCTGGATGAGCATTTATAGGTTCACCTTCTTCCTCCTTCTTCTGTGACCTGGTCTGCACTGTCGCCATGATCACAGGTTTCTCGGGATTCCCCAAGAAGACGTATCTACACCCCAATATCAGAGGGTAGATTGGTTCATCTATCACTGCTGCTCTGATTTCTCCTTCCACATAGCGAGTTTTCACCGTTATCCTTGCGATGGGAAGTGTCATGAGTGGTATGTCCTTAGTCGCCCCTTGTATTTCCACTGTTTCTGTGGTATACTGACTTGGGTCCACTAGGCTAGACTTCACAACTGAATCATAATCCAAACCTGTATCATAAAGGCACCTTATGGTGACCCCATTACAAATAACATCCTCACAAACTGGGGGGTGATAAGGTTCCTGTTGTCCCTTAGGATTAACCTTTAATCTTTGCGTCCCCGACTTCATTGCAGCAATGTTTGAAGGTTTCCTTCTACAAAATTCGGTGTTATGGTTATCCTTCTTGCACCATTTACACCATCTTTTTCCTTGGTTCAACGGTTTTCTTTCATTGAACTTTTGGTCATTGAACTGTGAGTTTCTGTCGCGATAGTCATTTCTTGGCCGCTCAAAGTTTGTCCTACCTTTATTTCCCTGCTCTCTATTATCAAATTTATTAAATTGCTGTGGAGCTTTAAAATTGTCTATGTGCTTCTTCTTAGCACCACTTACCTCTGCCTGAGCTGCCTGATACCTCTCAGCAACATTTAAAATTTCCCCCAACTTCTCTGCACCTTGTTCCATGAGAAATTTTCTCATGTCTGGAGCCATGGACTCTCTCAATTGCTCAATCATGATCATTTCTTTAAGATCTTGGGTCTTCCCCAGAGCCGTCCATTTCTCCAAATAGGTTTCTAGTCTGGCAGAGAATTGGTGGTATGTCTCCCCAGACAACAGTTTGGCATTTCTAAATTTCTTACGATCAAATTCACCATTCTTCTCGTACCTTAATAACAAAGCCTGCTTTAACATGTCATAATTGTCTTGGTCTTCCCTGTTCATTTTGGCAAATACTTCATAAGAAGCACCCCTCAATCCCTGTGATAGCTTTAAACTCCACCTCTCTCTCTCTAACCCATATGTAGTAGCTAATAACTCAAAAAGTCCTAGGTACCCCTCTATGTCATCGTCTTTTTCAACAAAATGGTCTAAATGAAACCCCATAGCTGAGTTTGAGGCTCCCAGACTGGGCGTAGCATCTGAGGCAAAAGGGCTGGCACCATTTTCAGGGGCCGGGCCTTGTAATTCCAGCTCCTTTAGTCGTAATTCGTGCTCCCTCTGCAACCTTCTATCTTCTGCCTCCCTTTCGGCAGTCAACCTTTTTTCTTCTGCCTCCCTTTCGGCCTTTTTATCTTCTGCCTCCCTTTGCTGTCGTTTTTCTTCTGCCTCCCTTTGCTGTCGTTTTTCTTCTGCCTCAATCTGCAGCCTCTTAATTTCTCTATCAGCCTCAATTTGTAACCTCTTCTCTTCAGCTACCTTTCTATCTTCCCTTTCAATATATTTATCACATTCAGTCGTTACGTATTGAATTAAAATTTGACCATCCATCCCCATCTCCTTCGCAGTGAGCACAGCAGCTGATCTAAACTTTGCTAGCTCAGCCATACTTTTTAGACAATATAATAATATATATAAGCTAAATCTCTAACCAGTAAATACACTAAGTACTTCTCAATTACTATAGTCTAACTAATTCTAACTAACCAGTTAACTAATTAATTATTACTGGCTGTGAAGATTCACCAACTTTTATCTGCAGGGACACTTTTAATTTTAAAGGAAATTTTACAATTTATTTCCCTACTTTTATTTCTCCCACCAGGAGATCTTAATATTACTGTTGGGCTAATTATCCCTGGACAAGACCCCAATATATGTAGTGGTATTGATGGTATTGTATGATGATGATGGTACTACATGTAAATTGTATGAGGCCAGCTGTGAAGGCTCCTGAGATAAAATGTAATTGAGAATTGTCAGAAGGCCTTTCTTGCTACCACTACGACCTCACACTTAATTTTTTTTTTTTTTTTTTTTTTTAATGAATGTAGTTGCGTAAAGTGTCTAGGGTTATGATGTGTACTGTGGTGTGATAGTTATAAATATACCCATAGATATTTAACAAGACTAATTAGATTAACAAGTGTTAAAATACACTGAACTAACTCACGTGTGTAAAGTTTTTGATATAATTATATTACATTTATTTGTTCTGGATCAAGTTTTATTTTGACCAGAACTTGTTTTAAAAGAAGGATTTAAAATGTATGAAAAATTAGGCATGGAATGTTACATAATAAATGCAAGAGTGTACATATTTAAGTACTAGAATAGTTAGTGTTATTAAAATGTTCTGGTAGTCAGCTACTAGGGAGGATATTTATTGTCTGTGCTGTTGGGGTGGTCTCATCACACCTGTCTATATTGACTACATAGTGTCCAGAAAATGGTGGGAATTTTTATGGGGTATCTGCAACTAAATGGGGTTGGTGAATATCCAGCAGACCAGAGGCTCACTCATCTGGTTCACAGATACACTTGTGTAAATCACCACCCGAATAGATACTTCTTCGTGGACGACAGAAACTCGCAGCTCTGCAATCAAAGTATGGGCCATGTGTCAAAATCTATTCTCTACCCACGTCTGGACACCACACTGACACAACAACCACATTATACAGACAGGTCAGATCTCTCTGACCAAACAGCACAGTTACCATGGTGGGTTTACATCCGATAGATCCTCCCAGACTATAGATTCTGAAAAATAATTATTAGTTTTCTACCCTAAAAGAGGATAGGTAATATGTTTCCTTATTCTCAACTCTTGATCTGTCTTGCATAATCCTTGCTGGTGTTTAGGTACATTGTTAGTCCCTAGACCCGACTTGGGCGGGGGGTCTAGAGCAAAATCCCTACTTGTTTGTAAGGCTAGATTATGATATGGCAGTATCAAATCACTCGAACATGAAACAATATACAAAATATATAAAGAAATAATTTCAATCTTACCAGATTATGAATAATTAACACAGAAGTGCTAGCAAAACTCAGCTGAGCTGCTGGCTATAGGATGGCGTCCCTAAATTTAACTCACTGTCTTTCATATGGGAAAACACCACACTTTAAAATCTGTGTCTAACACTGAACAATTATTGAAGAATGACCCCAAATGCGCTCTGAGCGCTAATGATATGATTGTCTGTGGCCAATCACTGCCGAGGTGTATTTTTAATTTCAAATTTCCTCACTAAAGTCATTTCAGTCAAGCTTCAGTCACGTATGGATGGTTATCTGTTAGTCTGTCCGTCTCTACTTGTGTTTCTACAAAATTGTGCTCGATTTTTGACCCAACCGTTCTCTCCCCTTCAAATTTTTGTTGTAAAAAGTTATATTTAGACACAGCTACCACCAATGTCCCTTCACTTCTATGCCAAGTAAATTTGAACATCTGTGTCCAAGGTCGTGTTTTTGTGTGCAAAAACACGATATAAGTTTTATGTAGATTCAATGCAGTCTGTGGTGATGGTAAACTACACTGTCTTTTGTCATTATATATTTTCAATATTATCTATCCGTCTGTAAAATTAAGACCATATTCGTTCACTGCTCAGAATAGGCCATCTGGCCAGTAGCGAATTTTTATTATTAGCCTAACAATTAAATATTAAGAAAAAATTTACTTTTTAATTTTTGTAAATTTTTTTTCAGACATCTGCGTTCTTCCCGCTCAAAATTCAAATCAAGCGCTTGGTATCGCAAAACGTCCAATTCCGTACCTCGTGTCAATTTGGTGGGGACTTGAATTTTTTTAAATTTTTTTTTTTTTTTTTTTTTCATTTCATCCATTCCCCCGCCCCCCCCCCCCCAATTGCGTCTCTTTAGCCTTTCCAGTCATATTTTTTTTCCCTTTTGATACTCCGTTCCCCTCCGGTCTAGCAAGTCAATTTTATGGGGATGATGACCCGCGGTCTAGGCGATCATGTACATCAGCAGCCTACGCATTATGTTTTTATCCTTAAATGTTATCCTTGGAGGAATTTTACCGTTGTATCTCTGTCAATTTCACTACAGTATGCAATGTGTAATTGGTTGCCAGCATGTATGCAGTTTCAGGCATGTCGTACACGGCGACTGATGGGAGGTTATACATGGGACTGGCAGCCTCTTCGTGTCAAACAAATGTCCACAGAAACCGCCGCTGTAAGAGGATGTTGACGGCTTGGTACAGACTTCCTGCAAGCGGACCAGCTACAGTGGTGGCTCCATGCTCTGTTAGGAGCGCAAAAGAAAATGATGATGTATGCAGTTTACACTGAGGGGTCGTTGATGCAGCTTACAATAAGGAAACTATACCCGTAGTCCGGGTACAGTTTGCAGTAAAGACTGGGTCCGTAGCCCGGGTACAGTTTGCAGTAAAGACTGGGTCCATAGTCCGGGCACAGTTTGCTATAAAGACTGGCTTCGTGGTCCGGGTACAGTTTACAGTAAAGATTGGGTTCGTAGTCCGGGTACAGTTTCTAGTAAAGATTGGGTTCTTATTCAGGGTACAGTTTACAGTAAAGATTGGGTCCATAGTCCGGGTAAAGTGCCCTTCAACTAATACACGTCAAGCTACCCTGTCCTGTCCCATCCGTTCAAGTTTTTTCCATATCTTCTTTATCTTGTTTAGGTCTGTCTCCAATTCCCTTCCTCCGTGTGTGTTTTTTTGGTCATCCTTTAGTATCTTTTACTTTGAGGATTCCATGAACATGGTTTTCTTGTAATGATATTAGGTTTCCTCACTGTTTGTCCTTTCCCGCGCCGTCTTTTCCTTACCTCGTGTTCCACTGACATTTATCTGGTTCTCTCCATCAGTTCCACATTGGTGATGGTTGTCATGGCATTTCAATCCTTCTATTCCACGCCAGCTCCCATTTTTGATAGTCTGTAACTTCTTGATTGTGGTTTTTTGTTGTTCTCCATGTTTCAGAGCCATACAAGAGGACTAAATTGACTTTTGATTTGACAGTTCTTATATTCGTGTTAGTTTTTACTTACTGGCTGTAGATTGGATTATGAAGGCAGCTAAAACAACAGTACAGTGGATTTCTCGACTATCTAGACTTGACCCTTCTATCATGATTTCCCTTGTCGACTATCTAGACTTGACCCTTCTGTCATGATTTCCCTTGTCGACTATCTAGACTTGACCCTTCTGTCATGATTTCCCTTGTCGACTATCTAGATGTGACAGCGCCATCTTGAGGTCTGTCGTTCTAGGCGCTGGCCCCATCTGGGCAGTCATATTGTCTATGTGGTTTAGTGCTTTTTGATCACGTTATCTTCAAGCAGATTTATTACAAGGCCATAATAAGCCTAGATCTGTGTCCTCTCAAAGGCTGTGTGTGGTCCCGGTTGCCGGGTCCTCCCAGCGCAGTAGAGGCAGTGAGTGGGAACTGTGTCTGTGCCAGACTGCCCTTTTTCGAGGACCTTCGGTCCCGAAAGGATTTTGGCTGGACGGGCGTCTGGGAGACATGGCGAAATGGTTTTATAGCGACAGGAGTAGAGTACACATGAGGGCAAGTTCGGGGCACAGCGGATTGATCTACCGCTTGCTTGTCACATTGATCACAGAAACAACAATTAAAAGTCTGTTGTACCAATATACGCCGCTAGGTGTGACGGAACAACGGACGATTTCTTGTTGCCCTAATGACGCCGCAAGGTGTTATGGCCGAAGACTGCTTAGTCGGTCGGCGGTCAAAGGAATAATAATAATAATAAGCCTACGAATTAGTTGTGTTTTTGCTCTAGTTGTGTAAATCTGTGTTTTCATGCATTCTGGAGCAATAATCGCGTGTGTTATCTGTGTGGCGCAGATTAATACGCGAGCGCGCAGTAAATTGAGTGGTTAGGCCAGGGCTTATAAAAAGGGGTAGCAAGCGGCGAAACCGGTCTATGTTTGAGAGAGCCGCCCAGTGAGAACAGACTAAGAAGACACACAAGAGCCAAGCTGTAAATGCCTTGAGCACACAGTCTATGAACACTGACTGGGTGTTCGTTTGATTGTTTGTTGGATTGTTCGTTTGGTGTTCGGTTGTGTTCGGTAGAATTAAATGTTGATCTGCATAAGGCTTTGGATTGCTTGAATTGTTAAGTCTGCTGCTGAGAGGGTTGCAAGCAACCAATAATTGCAACCCCTGTCAAATGATCCTTTATAAATTTTCTTGGTGCACGGGTCTGGGGTGTGAGGCACCCCTAGCGCCCCTGTCACATAGACTTGACCCTTCTGTCATGATTTCCCTTGTCGACTATCTAGATTTGACCCTTCTGTCATGATTTCCCTTGTCGACTATCTAGACTTGACCCTTCTGTCATGATTTCCCTTGTCGACTATCTAGACTTGACCCTTCTGTCATGAGTTGCCTTGTCGACTATCTAGACTTGACCCTTCTGTCATGATTTCTCATGTCGACTATCTAGACTTGACCCTTCTGTCATGATTTGCCTTGTCGACTATCTAGACTTGACCCTTCTGTCATGATTTCCCATGTCGACTATCTAGACTTGACCCTTCTGTCATGATTTGCCTTGTCGACTATCTAGACTTGACCCTTCTGTCATGATTTCCCTTGTCGACTATCTAGACTTGACCCTTCTGTCATGATTTCCCTTGTCGACTATCTAGACTTGACCCTTCTGTCATGATTTCCCTTGTCGACTATCTAGACTTGACCCTTCTGTCATTATTTCCCTTGTCGATTATCTAGACTTGACCCTTCTGTCATGATTTCCCTTGTCGACTATCTAGACTTGACCCTTCTGTCATGGTTTCCCTTGTCGACTATCTAGACTTGACCCTTCTGTCATGATTTCCCTTGTCGACTATCTAGACTTGACCCTTCTGTCATGATTTCCCTTGTCGACTATCTAGACTTGACCCTTCTGTCATGATTTCCCATGTCGACTATCTAGACTTGACCCGTCTGTCATGATTTCCCTTGTCGACTATCTAGACTTGACCCTTCTGTCATGATTTCCCTTGTCGACTATCTAGACTTGATCCTTCTGTCATGATTTCCCTTGTCGACTATCTAGACTTGACCCTTCTATCATGATTTCCCTTGTCGACTATCTAGACTTGACCCTTCTGTCATGATTTCCCTTGTCGACTATCTAGACTTGACCCTTCTGTCATGATTTCCCTTGTCGACTATCTAGACTTGACCCTTCTGTCATGATTTCCCTTGTCGGCTATCTAGACTTGACCCTTCTGTCATGATTTCTTTTGTCGACTATCTAGACTTGACCCTTCTGTCATGATTTCCCTTGTCGACTATCTAGACTTTACCCTTCTGTCATGATTTCCCTTGTCGACTATCTAGACTTGACCCTTCTATCATGATTTCCCTTGTCGACTATCTAGACTTGACCCTTCTGTCACGATTTCCCTTGTCGACTATCTACGGTAGACTTGACCCTTCTATCATGATTTCCCTTGTCGACTATGTAGACTTGACCTTCTATCATGATTTCCCTTGTCGACTATCTAGACTTGACCCTTCTATCATGATTTCCCTTGTCGACTATCTAGACTTGACCCTTCTGTCATGATTTCCCTTGTCGACTATCTAGACTTGACCCTTCTGTCATGATTTCCCTTGTCGACTATCTAGACTTGACCCTTCTATCATGATGTCTCTTGTCGACTATCTAGACTTGACCCTTCTGTCATGATTTCCCTTGTCGACTATCTACGGTAGACTTGACCCTTCTATCATGATTTCCCTTGTCGACTATCTAGACTTGACCCTTCTATCATGATTTCCCTTGTCGGCTTTCTAGACTTGACCCTTCTGTCATGATTTCCCTTGTCGACTATCTACGGTAGACTTGACCCTTCTGTCATGATTTCCCTTGTCGACTATCTAGACTTGACCCTTCTGTCATGACTTCACTTGTCGGCTATCTAGACTTGACCCTTCTGTCATGATTTCCCTTGTCGACTATCTAGACTTGACCCTTCTGTCATGATTTCTTTTGTCGGCTATCTAGACTTGACCCTTCTGTCATGATTTCCCTTGTCGACTATCTAGACTTGACCCTTCTGTCATGATTTCCCTTGTCGACTATCTAGACTTGACCCTTCTGTCAGTATTTCCCTTGTCGACTATCTAGCCTTGACCCTTCTGTCATGATTTCCCTTGTCGACTATCTAGACTTGACCCTTCTGTCATGATTTCCCTTGTCGACTATCTAGACTTGACCCTTCTGTCATGATTTCCCTTGTCGACTATCTAGACTTGACCCTTCTGTCGTGATTTCTTTTGTCGACTATCTAGACTTGACCCTTCTGTCATGATTTCCCTTGTCGACTATCTAGACTTGACCCTTCTGTCATGATTTCCCTTGTCGACTATCTAGACTTGACACTTCTATCATGATTTCCCTTGTCGACTATCTAGACTTGGCCCTTCTATCATGATTTCCCTTGTCGACTATCTAGACTTGACCCTTCTATCATGATTTCCCTTGTCGACTATCTAGACTTGACCCTTCTGTCATGATTTCCCTTGTCGACTATCTAGACTTGCCCCTTCTGTCATGATTTCTTTTGTCGGCTATCTAGACTTGACCCTTCTGTCATGATTTCCCTTGTCGACTATCTAGACTTGACCCTTCTGTCATGATTTCCCTTGTCAACTATCTAGACTTGACCCTTCTGTCAGTATTTCCCTTGTCGACTATCTAGACTTGACCCTTCTGTCACGATTTCCCTTGTCGACTATCTAGACTTGACCCTTCTGTCATGATTTCCCTTGTCGACTATCTAGACTTGACCCTTCTGTCATGATTTCCCTTGTCGACTATCTAGACTTGACCCTTCTGTCATGATTTCTTTTGTCGACTATCTAGACTTGACCCTTCTGTCATGATTTCCCTTGTCGACTATCTAGACTTGACCCTTCTGTCGTGATTTCCCTTGTCGACTATCTAGACTTGACACTTCTATCATGATTTCCCTTGTCGACTATCTAGACTTGGCCCTTCTATCATGATTTCCCTTGTCGACTATCTAGACTTGACCCTTCTATCATGATTTCCCTTGTCGACTATCTAGACTTGACCCTTCTGTCATGATTTCCCTTGTCGGTCCTTATGATGGAGCCATCATTGCAGCTGGTCCTCTTAACCGACGCCTGCGTCACAATATCCACGTGCTGTTGTAGCTGTGGCTTCTTTAGCAGTATGTTTAACATGATGATGATGCCAGTCCCATGCACAACCTCATGTTAGCCTCTTAGGACATGCATGAGGGAGCAGAAGTTCTAATCTTTCTTTGTCTCCTCAGAGAACCCCCCGCCCCCCCGAGAACTACGCGAGGCCGACCTTTCTACACCGTGGACGAAAATTTAAAAAAAAATTAGGAACCTACCCACCACAAAAATATTTATAGAATGTGTGATTCCTATATACAGTAGAACTCCATTTATCCGAACCTCATGGGACCGAGCATCGTTCGGATAATCAAATGTTCGGATAATTGGATTACATAATGTATCGAGTACATGTACACATATTTCTAAAAATAATTAACCATCACAAGGAAAATACACTATAAAACATATTTAATTGTGCTGTAATAATAATACCCACACTGTATTAGATCACTGTATCACCAAAATCTTTCATTACACTGCAGTGCATGTTCTACTTGTACAGCATTAATTATTTTTTTTTAAGAAAGAGAAATGTTTTCAAAATAACATTACAAACGATTCAAAACCAGGCGCAACTTACGTATACATGTACTTGCACAGATGTAGCCCACTATTTAAAATAATGAGGAATCCTCTTCTGCACCAAACTGGATAGTCTCCTTTTGGCTGCTAAGTCCCGCATTCCCTTCAACAGCAGAAGCTGTGTAGGACAGCTGTCATCTTCTTGCTCGTACTAAGCCATTGCTGTTTTCTAGTGCTATAAAGGCCTCTTCAGGACTTGGTCGACGTTTTGGGTTTTCTTCATAATCTAGAAGTACATCATGTACTTCTGAGGAGTCTTTATCATCGGTCACTACATGCATTTTGGTTTTTTTCTTGCACAAAAACAACATTTCTTCGTCATTCAAAAACTGAAAACCAGAATCATTATCATCTTCTAGCCACATGTGTGCATCATCTTTGTCACAGTCCGAAAATCCGGGCATTGCTTGAAACAGTTCCACAACTTCATTTATACAATCATCATTTGTGTCCACTGCAGTAGTTTTATTTCCTCCTTTTTCCCAAGCAATCTATTCCAAGCCTTGTTGAGATTATCTTGTGACAGGCTGGTCCAAGCATCAGCTAACATATAGCAGCAGTCTTTGAGATTATGCTTTTTGGAAAACGCCACCACACTTTCTTCATCTTCAGCCAACAATAAACGACGCAGGACTTCCTTCTTGTACATCTTTTTAAGCTTTGCTATAACACCCTGATCCATTGGTTGAATCAGTGCTGTTACATTGGGAGGCAGAAAAATTACTTTAAAATTTGCATCAACTGCATTCAATGTATCCATCTCTGGATGAGATGGTGTAGTATCCAGTAGAAGAAATACTTTTCCAGTTTTCTTTTCTTGTTCTCTCAACCTCTTCACATTTGGGATGAACTGATTTGTACACCAGTCAAGAAATATTTCACTATTCATCCAAGCACTCTTCTGTGCTTTGTAGCACAATGGGAGACATGTCACATTCTTTAAACAACGTGGTTTTTTTTGGCTTCGCCGATCATTAGCACCGCACCGGTGAACGATGACTTCCACTGGCATTCGCGGCTAACAAAATTGCACTTTTTAAACCCAGGGGCAGTTGCTTCGTGCTGAGATGCAAGTGATTTTTGAGGCAATGATTTCCAGTATAAGCCAGTCTCATCGGCTTTATACACATCATCGAGTGAATAACCTTCTTCTTCCAAAAAAGCCAAGAATGTTTCTTTAAAATTTTCAGCGGCAGTTGCATCGCTAGATAAAGATTCCCCTTGAATCTCCAATTCTCGTATGCCATGACGAGATTTAAAGTTTGTTAACCATCCCTGGCTAGCCTTAAAGTCAGGAATGACCGTCAGGTTGATTGTTGAACTGAAGTGCCTTTTCGCACAATAGAGAGCCAGAGATAGGTTCCCCTTTGCTTCTTCTTTGCACAAACCATATATACAAAGCCTCTTCCAATTTCAAATCTTTCGCATTTCTCATGGTTTTACGTTTCTTCGACCCATTTTCACTATCCAATTTCGATGCAAAACTCATAATTTTATCCTCGTTACTTTTGATGTCAGAGACGGTAGCTTTCCCAACATTGAAAATCCTGGCAAGTGAAGACACAGTTTCACCTTTTCCTAGTCTCTTGATAATTTCTGTTTTCGTTTCAATTGACACAACATTGTGGTTCCTTTTATATGCTTTAGGCTTACTGGAAGATGCCTTATCACACAGAGAAATACTTGTACACCAAAATTATTCTGCTGTAGTAGCAGACACAATTATTTTAAGTTGAACTGTCTGTTTAGCCAGTGTTCTGCCTAGAACGCACTCGTACACTGGATTGGTAAACCAGATATTAACTGACTTTATGATCTAACTGACTTCTTGTACGTAAGCAACCGACCATTAGCCCATCATATCCTCTACAAATTGTTCGCACACATTTGAAGCTTGCCGCATCAAAAGATTCAGAAATGTAGTCTAACATGACTGGTGGCTCCTGATTTTTTTTTTCTGGAAAAAGTGTTCGGATAATTGGATGTTCGGATAATTGGGGTTCGGATAAATGGAGTTCTACTGTATATATATATACACATATTGGGATTCTCGCCGGTGCTACGGAGTTCGTGCACTGTGCTGAGATCCTCATTGTGTGATCCAAGGGAGGAGATTGGAGCACTGCTGGTGTTGTCCGTGTGCAGTGAAGGTGATCCTTAAAACCAAACCAAAACCCAGCAGACATCCAGATGCTACAGCTAAATGAGACCTCACAGCTAGTGGGCCTGATAATCTGTAGAGAAACGGAACAGATTATGGTAATTTTTTTTTTTTTGCGTTCGCCCGCTAATAGTCGAGGCGAAATCTCAGGTTATTATTTTATGTCTAACCTGACATTGATTTTACGTGAGTATCCCTTTATTTCTTGTACAGAGACAGGTGTCCCTCACCATTCAGGCAAATACTCGCCGATTTCGGAGGTACCCATTGCAGCTGGGTCGGCTCAGGAGCCGCCAGTCCCTGGTCGACGACACTCCTTCAAATGTCCTCGCCAGGTCTCGAGTTAATCCAGTCCAAATCCCGGTCGACGAAAAATCCTCAAATGCCGTCGCCCGGGTTTGATCCTGTATCACCCGGTCGCCAGAGCGGTGTTGTAACCACTACGCTAGCGCGGCTCCCGATTATGGTAATAAATGCAGCATATGATTGAAAGATTACATTAGGAAAAACGTATCTACGAGCCATGGACACATATAACTCCTCTTCTTCGTTCGTCCTGAAAATGACGTTGATTGCGTTGTGTCCGTTTACAGCGAAGCTGCGATATTTGCGCCTCTCGGCCTGACACATCCGACTTCACCACAGCATTTTTTGCGACCAGGTTTGCCTTCCCTCTTCGATCCCTACTCTATCAGCCAGACTGCAGTGGTGCAGCCTGTTTCCAGGACCACCACTTGGAGGTGGAGTAGGGTCTTGGTCAGCTTTGGTTCACTGACCCTGACTCAAGCTGTCAAGATATGGGTCGCTGACTGCATTCATCACGTTTGCTGCGTCTTCGGTCCCGGACACATATATCTTGACAGCAACATAGACAGAGTTGGAGTAACCGACATTGACGTCAAAATAATGATAATGGAGGCACGAGGGTCTTCTGCTGTACTGGGAAATACGTGGAAATCTTCAAAAGGCTAGTCTAGTCATTTGTGATTAACTGAGGATGCTAAATTAAAATTGTTTATGAATGTTAGTTGCAGGAAGGAAAGAAAGAAAGAATGAAGGGAAGGAAAAGAAAAGAAAAACCTCCGTTGTATGCAAAGCAGGGACGGAATATATTTGTGTTTGAATACTTTCTAACTGTGACACATTGTAAAATATGTACCTACCAGCGTTTGTTACCGCCTATTTGTATACTTTTTAAATATACTCATGGAAAAAAGTAAGTGTGCAGCACTCAACAGGGCACTGTGCGTGTGTTCTTGGGTGAACTCAAATGCAAGTTGGCACACATTTCTGTGTGAGTGTTGTTCACTTACCCGTGCAATTACAATTGGATCGCACTATTCATGGGGAGATAATCACGGTGCAAGATAAATCACGTGAAAAGTGCCATAGGGGAGAATTTATCACAGATAAAAGGAAGGTAAGTGTGTAGCTCTAATCACAAGCATGTGAAAACGTAATCGTTGAAATAGAGAGTACCAAGAGTCCAACAGAAACATCTTTTTTTGACAATGCCAAGATTGAACCAACAACATCGAGCAATAGCTATAGGGATGTTAGCTGCTGGAGCGACTATATTAGCTGTATCACAACATTTCAATGTTCACAGGAACACTATATCACGCATTCAAGCTCGTTTCCACCAAACTGGATCCACTGCTGATCGCCATTGAAGTGGCCGACCACGAGTTACCACCCCTGCACAAGACCGTTACATACGCCTTATGCACTTGCGTAACAGATTTATTCAGGCAACATGGACTGCCAGGAACATTCCAGGTTTAAGACCCGTGTCGTGCAGAACAGTGCGGAATAGGCTCAGAGAGGCAAATCTCTTACCTCACAGACCTGCAGTTAGACCAGCACTGACAGTTCGCAATAGACAAGCGCGCTTGGCCTGGGCCAGACAGCACGTAGCATGGCCCTGTCATCAATGGAGACGCATTCTGTTCTCTGATGAGACAAGATTCTGTTTGCAAGGCAATGATGGGCGTGATTTGGTGTACAGGCGTCCAGGAGAACGTTTTGCTTTCTCCCATCGAACTCCTGTGGGACGAACTGGAGCGTAGGCTGCGAAGAAGACAAAATCCTCCTGAAAACCAACACCAGTTAGCACAAGCGTTGCAAGAAGAATGGAATAACATCCCCCAACAACAGATCCAACGTCTCATTGGCTCGATGAGAAGGCGCTGTCAAGCAGTGATAACAGCTCAAGGTGGCCATACACGGTACTGAAATCAAGATTTCTTTTTTTTTTCGTGGGGATGCCACACTGACTTTAGTTTTTATCTTTCTTTCATGACACTTTCACTAAAATCAAAGTGATCACTTGGTCTTTTATTCAATATTCAACCACATTGTGTGCCAACTTTTATTTCATTTCGTCCATGAAATCACGCACAGTGCCCTATAAAGTGTTGCACACTTACTTTGTTCCTTGAGTATAGATCTCCGGAGATCTGTTGAGGTGAACTATTTCTAACACCAAACGTCTTATTGAAACGTCTGTAGCCAACAATGAAAACAATCTGATCAGTTTTTCGGGAAAATATGGAAAAGGCACGCATTCGTGGTGTATTTTCGGGAAAATACGGAAACGGCACACACTGCACCATGAACGCTAAATTGAACACTCATCAAAATAGCACACAGGCATTTTCAGTTTGAACACATAAGGCGGGGTTGTCGCACGGAAGGTCCTGGGTTCGAGTCCTTGGTAAGCCACTCACGTCTGTTGTTTTTCTGTTGTCTAGTTTTCTACTTCTTTATTTCTTACGAGTGCCTGACAACATACCTTTATGTTTGTCTAATATTTATTTACTTTTCAGTTTGATCATGGTGCTTTGGCCATTAGTCACATGACAACAAAGATCCCATGAAGCTGAAATGGAATATAAAGGAATGAAATGACCACAGAAGAATTCGTGATGTCATCAGGACATGCGGCAGAAAGACGCCCCCATTCCCTCCTCTTTTCCGTAATGTTTTGGCGGGTTACTTACTCTGATGGTTCTAAACTTGCAGTAGTGAAGAGAACATACTTGTAAATGTTTTTTTTTTTAATGAGTATTTGATAATCGGCGTTATTAGGTGGGGCATCCAATTACTGGTGGAGTATCGATCCTGGAGCAATGATTTACTAGCCGCATTGCTTTGGTGTTATTGATTTTTAATCCCTGGATGAGGCTCATATTTCTTTCTTTTTTTTCCCCCGTTTCCTTTTTTTTTTTTTTTTTTTTCGCCAGAACCTATATTTATTCGGTGTTCTGTTATCACAGTGTATCTACCGTACATCTGCCTCAAACAATATGCACACTTGTTTGCGCTGTGTGTGAACTGTTTGAATTTACAATCATTTTACTAAGTAGGCACTTAAAAGTGAAATATCTGACATTTGCGGGTATGTTTATTGTATCTTACATTTGTTGATGTGTTTATTATATCTTATATTTGCTGATGTGTTTATTATATCTTATATTTGCTGATGTGTTTATTATATCTTATATTTGCTGATGTGTTTATTATATCTTATATTTGCTGATGTGTTTATTGTATCTTACATATGTGGATGTGTTTATTGCATCTTACATTTACTGATGTATTTATTGTATCTTACACTTGTTGATGTGTTTATTATATCTTACACTTGTTGATGTGTTTATTATATCTTACATATGTGGATGTATTTATTGTATCTTACATTTGCTGATGTGTTTATTTTAACTTATATTTGTGGATGTGTTTATTGTATCTTACATTTGTGGACGTGTTTATTGTGTCTTGCATTTGCGGACGTGTTTATCCATCCAATACCATAACTCCCGCAGTAAGTACGTCGATCGGTCACATCATGCACACCGTCATTTGCGCACTTTTCTATTTTCGAGAGAGTACATTAACTTTCAACCACAGCTAAGGGGTGCAACTGTCTTGCATTTGCGGACGTGTTTATTGTATCTTAATTTGTGGACGTTTTTATTGTATCTTACATTTGTGGACGTGTTTATTGTATCTTACATTTGTCGATGTGTTTATTGTATCTTACATTTGTGGATGTGTTTATTGTATCTTACATTTGGGGATGTGTTTATTGTGTCTTACATTTGTGGACGTGTTTATTGTGTCTTGCATTTGTGGGCGTGTTTATTGTATCTTACATTTGTGGATGTGTTTATTGTATCTTACATTTGCGGATGTGTTTATTGTATCTTACATTTGTGGACGTGTTTATTGTGTCTTGCATTTGTGGACGTGTTTATTGTGTCTTGCATTTGTGGATGTGTTTATTGTATCTTACATTTGTGGACGTGTTTATTGTTGTGGTAAAGTGGGATGATATAAATATTTATAGGGACTTAGTGTACTGACTGAGATCAGCTGTGAAGGTATCTGTATCTAATATGTGTAGTGTTTTACAGATAACCTTACTTACTGCCACATATTTATATCTCAGTCAGAATTATTCTGGAATATTGTGTTGGCAACGTTATATGTCTAGGGTTATGCAAATGATGAAGTGTAAGTCACCACAACAACAACAGATAAACAATTTAATTATTCCACCACACTTGACAATACTGTGACACTCACAAACAGTCAACACTCTAGAAGACTATCTTAAAAGATTCAATGATAAATTTCAGATATATACAGATGTATTGATTTTTTCTACAATAGTGATCCTGATTCAACTACACAGTGAACCAGGCAATATAATAACATGTAATTTCAAATATTATGTACACAGATATAAATGTGGTCTTTGCATTGACATACAATATTAGTATTCTATGTGTGTGAGTTGTGATGTGGTAATATGAGGTAATACTGGTTTTGTTCTTCAAGATAGATTCTTATTAGACATCATGACTGCATGTGCTTGTGTATGTTTGGAACTAGTATTGGAGATGGTCTCAGTTCCGAACATTAAAACAATTAATTGCCCCTCTTTAATTAAGTTAGTGTCATTTACGAGGGGTACATAGTGTTGAGCTCTTTTGGCCACAGTGGGCTTAACTTTCGTGATGGCGGCAGGCAAGGACTCCTCTGCTCGACTATTCACTGTTTCTGAAGACACCTCACTGGTTACTATAGGGACCCAAGAGTATGCTGTCAGCCTCTGGATTCAGCAAACGCTCAGACCAGGTGCGGCTTCAATAACTAGGACCACAGTCCCTGAAACAAGAAGGATGTACCTCCTACTTCAGAACCAATTTATACTATCTGGCTAGACTGAGCACAATACATCACAAACACAGAGTTCAGAGCTTTAGTTTAACTGCTATCTTCTTCTGAAGCAGCTTACTCCAGTATTAACCTCCCTAACGGTTACTACGCCTCTGCACTTTCAGCTATAATTCCTTCCATGTCATAAGGTAGGTGTCAGTGTACTATGTGGTAATTCCATGTAGTTTGACTTTTCTCCGACACCTTCTGTTCAGGTTGGAGCAATATATATATAGATATAGGCCTTGTCTCATGTTCGCTACTGAACTGCACATATATACAGACATAAATTATCAATGTACATTCAATTTTCATTAAAAAGAGATCAAATATTTCAACCTACCAAAATTCAAGGAAATAAACACAGATACGTTGACTAGCACTGAATGTAGGCACAAATACTGGCACAAATTCCCATCTGCTTATGTTCCAGGCTTTTATTTAGCAAAAATATGAGCTGGCTTCAACGCACTGTTGCTTTATCAAGCTTATTTGAACTAGTGGTCTCGAACTAACGCTATCAATTAACTATATTAACAGACCTAACCAATCAGGCCATTTCTGCCCCATCGTTTGAAAAAAAGTACTCTTACTTCCGTCTCCCTTGACAACAAAAGATAGCATTTATAGTCCGACTAATCGTGTTTAGCCTTACATATCATTCCATCCAATCAATTCAAATGTAACTTGTGGCCTATTTCCGTACAATGGTGGTTTAAAATTCTGCCACTGAGCGACTCCGAGTTTTTAGGTTGTCTGACACCCTCATTATTTTCTTTTGCCTATAATTTATTAATTCCTGGACTATTTGCGTAACACTTAACATATTCTGTGTCAGCAAGCCCTAAGGAATCCAAATATCTCAATCTAAGGGAGCTAGGTGGCTGCGTTCAAAATGTGCATTTTCTACCACCTCCTGTTCACTTCAATCCCCATGTGGTGTCTGGGTACTGTCATGTTTTCAAACGTAAATCCATCTAATGTCATCTTTCCTAATAAGCGTTTTCCAGGTTTTTTAAAACCTAACTCTGGGAAGGGTAGTGTTTTTATCACTGTCCGTCTGAAAAAAAGTTAGTGCATGTGGCCTTACACGCGTGATAGTAGTAATTGTATATCGCGTTACGCTTGTTGGGGGTGGCATTAATAGCGAGACGCGTGTTTAGTGTTGCATGCGTTCCTGATTTTCAGCCCTCCCTTCTTTCCATCCTACATCCATCTGTCCATTCGTAGTGTAATTAATTTAGGTCATACGCAGTGTGCCTCTCAATGTTTTTTCTTAGAAATGCAATACCCGTTTTAATGTGTTGTGGAAACGCTTGTATTATGCAGTGGCTTATATTTAACGTGGAAACGTTACAATTTGCAGACGAAGCATAAAACAAAGGGGATTTCGAGTACTGTCATTGTGACAGCACTGTTCTTTACCATTCTTCTTCCTTTTATAGAATTTATTTGTTAGGCTTTACATTTACTTTTTAATTTATATATGTGGATTAGAATTTCTCACGACAAATCCTCCCCTCTTAAAACAGACGTTATATGTCAGTCTATAATTCTATATACACATAGAGAAATTTATTATTATTTCTGGGGCTTACGGTGATTCTCATCACACGGATGGCGGCTTAAAAAATCCGCTCCCAGATTTGTTTTTCCACTTATATACTCTATGCTAAACTCAAATGGCTGTAGCAATAATGACCAACGGAGTAATCTAGTGTTCTCATGCCTAGCTTGTGCTAGAAACGACAAGGGTTTGTGATCCGTTTGCAACTTAAATGCCTTCCCATACAGATAAATATTGAATTTCTTTATCGCCCATATTACTGCAAGACATTCTTTTTCGCTAGTTGAGTAGTTGGTTTCAGCTTTATTCAACTTTCTGCTAGCATATGCCACTGGGCTTAATTCCCCATCCAATGCATCTGATTTCTGTAGCAGAGTTGCACCTAACCCAATATTACTGGCATCCGTTCTTACTACAAATTCCTGACTTAAGTCAGGTAGTTTCAAAATAGGTTTACTTGTGAGCTTTTCCTTCAATTCTTGGTAAGCCATTTCACATTGTGGTGTCCATGTAATTCGATCTGGGTTTCCTTTACGTGTCAAATCAGTTAACGGTGCACATATGGAATTAAAGTTTTTGATATACTTTTGGTAGAAACCACATAATGAGACAAAGGATCTCACGTCTTTCTTGGTTTGTGGTCTCGGGGCTTTCTTTAGTTTCTCCAAATTCTTTGGGTCAGGGGTCATATTTCCCTGATAAACTGTGTGTCCCAGGAATTCCAATTCTTTACATCCAACGCAACATTTGGTTGGTCGGGCTGTTAAATTCGCTTCCCTAAGTCGATTAAACAGCATGTTCAGAGAGTCAATGTGTTCCTCAAAGGTTTCTGTTGCTATAAGGATATCATCCATGAAATTTGTAATGCATGGGTTATTCAGAGGGTCAATAATTTTCTCATCATTCTAGAGAAGACACTAGGTGCATTCTTCAATCCAAATGGCAATCTGTTAAACTCATAGTGTCCTTCTGAGGTACTAAAAGCTAGATATGGTCTAACCTCAGGCTTTACTGGAATTTGATAGTATCCTTTACTCAAATCCACTTTTGAGAAATACTTAGCTTTATTTAGCCTGGCAAACAACTGATTTGTATCCGGCAATGGATCCACCTGTCCTTCTGTAATAGCATTCAGTCTCCTGTAATCTATACAGAGTCTATGTTCTCCAGAGGGTTTCCTTAAAAGTACAACACTGGAACTATACGAAGATTCACTGTGTGAAATAATTCCTTCCTTCAACAAATAGTCTATCTCTTCCTTCAAAGCTTTCTCCTTAGCAAAAGGAATCGAATAAGGCTTCATACAGACAGGTGTGGGGTCTATCAGTTTCATATCATATTCCAATAAGTTTGTATGCCCCGGTCGATCTGTTAACACCTCTGTATGATTATCTAGAACCTGTTGCACTCTCTCCTTCTGATTTTTCGTTAAATGCGTACTGATTTTCACCTGTGCCGCTGTCTCACAGGGGTGTAATGGATATTCAAATGATGAAAGTGGTTCCTTCTTCATCTCCATTGCAATGGACAAGGTTAGCAAGTGTGTCTCTTCCTGATGTTCTCTTTCCAAATATTTCTTCAGGAGATTCACATGATAGATTTTTTCTTTCCCCTTCTTATCTATCTTATAATTGGTTCTAGACACCTTCTCTAGAACTGTATATGGACCTTGCCATCCAATTTGTAACTTATTCTGATTTCCGGGTAAAAGAAGCAGTACCTTCTCTCCCACAGCCAAATCTCTGTCTTTTGCCTTCCTGTTATAATAAGCAGCATGTTTCTTCCTGGCTTGTTTCAAATTTTCATTGGCAAGTTTCCAGCCAGTTTTTAAACGAGTGGTCAGCTCATTTACATATTGGTATGAGGATGTAATATTTTCCTCTGCTTTTTCATCCGTCCACGTTCTTAACAGTGCTTCAAGTGGACCTTTTATTGGCCTTCCAAACAATAATGTTGCCGGGGCCATACCGGTTGAACTATGGGGTACCTCCCGATAAGCAAAGAGGGCGGCGTGAAGGTACTGATCCCATGTATCTGGTTTTTCGTGTGCCAACTTTCTCAGGATCGACATCAACGTGCCGTTAAATCTTTCCACTTGGCCGTTCCCTTGGGGATGATACACACTACAATGGTAGTGTTTGGCCTGGAAGATCCTGAAAACTTCTTCAGTTAGTTTCCCCTTGAACTGAGAGCCATTATCAGTCAAGATTTGATTGGGAAAGCCTAACCTTGTGAAAATTGTGAGTAATGCCTCTGCCACATGTTTAGAATCAATCGATGACAGGGCTACCGCCTCTCCCCACATAGAACAAGTGTCCACCAGAGTCAGAATGTAGCTGTTCCTTCTCTTAGTTCGAGTGAGAGGTCCCACAAGATCCACGGCAACTCTCTCAAAGGGTGTTCCCACTATGGGCATTTCTCCCAGAGTTGCTGGTGCAGTCCAATGTTTAGGTGCTACTCGTTGGCACTCTGGACAGGATTTTACATATCGTTTGATATCTTCAGTTATTCCTGGCCAGAAATAGTGACAAGCTATTCGCTGTCCTGTTGCGCTGATCCCCATATGACCACTGAAGGGAATCGCGTGCCCTAGTTCCAACACTTTAGTCCTATATGAAGTGGGAAGAACCAGCTGTCCGTGACCATTGGATTCAGATCCAGCCTTCCTATAAATCAGTTTGTTCTTCATATAGAATTCTCCCTTGCCTGGAGGTGTATGTGATTTGGGCAACTTCTTGAAACACGGCTTGAGTGTTTTGTCCTCCGCCTGTGCCTTTCTCATCTCATCTGGATGAGTATTTATTGGATTATCCTCCTCCTTTTTAGACTGTGATCTGGTCTGCACTGTTGCCAATATCACAGGTCTCTTGGGATTCCCCAAGAAGACATATCTACACCCCAATATCAGAGGGTAGATTGGCTCATTTATCACTGCTGCTTTTATGATTCCTTCCACATATCGCGTTTTCACCTTTATCCGGGCGACGGGAAGTGTCATGGTAGCTACATCCTTGGTTGCAGTTTGAATCTCCACTGTTTCTGTGGTGTATTGATCCGCCTGCACCAGGTGAGAACTCACAACGGAATCGTAATCTAAACCGGTATCATATAAACATCTTATAGTGACACCATTACAGATGACATCTTCACACACTGGGGGGGGTATGGTTCCTGTGGTTCTGCAGGTTTGACCTTTTTTTCCTTTTTCCCCCCGATGTCATAGCAGCACAATGAGGAGGTTTCCTTCTACAATGGTCAGTGTCATGATTGTTCATCTTACAATTCTTACACCACCTTTTCCCTTGGTTGAAGGATTTTCTTTCATCATATTTCCTTTCATCGAATTGTGGGTTTTTATTTTTATTTTCATACCGTGGCCTATCAAATTGGTGCTTACCTTTGTTTTGATCCCTATGATCAAATTTATTAAAGTTCTGTGGTGCCCTAAAATTATCCACCTGTTTCTTTTTATTACCTGATACTTCTGCTTGGGCCGCTTGATACCTTTCTGCAACATTTAGCAACTCACCCAGTCTCTCTGCACCTTGTTCCATGAGAAACTTTCTCAGGTCTGGAGCCATGGACTCTCTTAATTGTTCTATAAGGACCATTTCCTTAAGATCTTGGGTTTTCCCCAGAGAAGTCCATTTCTCCAAGTATGTCTCTATCCGTGCAGAGAACTGGTGATAGGTTTCACCTGACAGTAGTTTAGCATTCCTAAATTTTTTTTTCTGTAAAATTCTGCATTCTTTTCATATCTTAACAAAAGAGCCTGCTTTAGCATGTCATAATTTTCCTGATCATCTCTGTGCATTTTGGCAAAAACTTCATAAGCTGCCCCCCGAAGTCCTTGAGATAACTTTAAGCTCCACCTTTCTCTCTCTAACCCATATGTGGTAGCTAATAATTCGTATCTATTTATATAGCTCTCAATATCATCGTCTTTCTCAACAAAATGATCTAAATGAAAGTTCATAGCTGAGGTTGAGGCTCCCTGAGTAGCAGTAGCATCAGAGGCAAAGGGACTGGCACCATTTTCAGGAGCATGGCCCTGAAACTCAAACTCCCTTAGTCGTAGCTCATGTTCCCTTTGTAATCTCTTCTCCTCCTTTTCTGCTTCCCTTTCTGCAGCTAATCTCTTCTCTTCCCTTTCTGCAGCTAATCTCTTCTCTTCCCTTTCTGCCTTTTGTTCTTCTACTTGGAGCCTCTTAATCTCCCTATCAGCCTCCAATGCTTTAGCCTCTTTGTCAGCCTCAATCTGCAACCTCTTAATTTCTTTTTCAGCCTCTAACCTTCTTTCGGCCTCTTTTTTCTAATCTTCTTTCTTCCCGTTCAATAAATTTGTCACATTCAGTAGTGACATAGGTAATCATAACTTGCCCATCTAATCCCAACTCTTTTGCAGTCTGTACAGCCGCAGATCGAAATTTGGCCAGGTCCGCCATTTTATATCAGGTAATTAAATAAAATATCTAACTAAACAATATAATCTGTAATTATATATCCAATGGACAAAACAGGCACCAAGAGCTCAACCTTATTTAATTCCACCCAAGGATACCTTTTAACTTTTTATATTCCCTGAAGTGAATTACCCCCAATATTTATACTAGTAAAGGATTCAATATCCCGGACCGGACCCCAATATATGTGGTAAAGTGGGATGATATAAATATTTATAGGGACTTAGTGTACTGACTGAGATCAGCTGTGAAGGTATCTGTATCTAATATGTGTAGTGTTTTACAGATAACCTTACTTACTGCCACATATTTATATCTCAGTCAGAATTATTCTGGAATATTGTGTTGGCAACGTTATATGTCTAGGGTTATGCAAATGATGAAGTGTAAGTCACCACAACAACAAACAGATAAACAATTTAATTATTCCACCATACTTGACAATACTGTGACACTCACAAACAGTCAACACTCTAGAAGACTATCTTAAAAGATTCAATGATAAATTTCAGATATATACAGATGTATTGATTTTCTCTACAATAGTGATCCTGATTCAACTACACAGTGAACCAGGCAATATAATAACATGTAATTTCAAATATTATGTACACAGATATAAATGTGGTCTTTGCATTGACATACAATATTAGTATTCTATGTGTGTGAGTTGTGATGTGGTAATATGAGGTAATACTGGTTTTGTTCTTCAAGATAGATTCTTATTAGACATCATGACTGCATGTGCTTGTGTATGTTTGGAACTAGTATTGGAGATGGTCTCAGTTCCGAACATTAAAACAATTAATTGCCCCTCTTTAATTAAGTTAGTGTCATTTACGAGGGGTACATAGTGTTGAGCTCTTTTGGCCACAGTGGGCTTAACTTTCGTGATGGCGGCAGGCAAGGACTCCTCTGCTCGACTATTCACTGTTTCTGAAGACACCTCACTGGTTACTATAGGGACCCAAGAGTATGCTGTCAGCCTCTGGATTCAGCAAACGCTCAGACCAGGTGCGGCTTCAATAACTAGGACCACAGTCCCTGAAACAAGAAGGATGTACCTCCTACTTCAGAACTAATTTATACTATCTGGCTAGACTGAGCACAATACATCACAAACACAGAGTTCAGAGCTTTAGTTTAACTGCTATCTTCTTCTGAAGCAGCTTACTCCAGTATTAACCTCCCTAACGGTTACTACGCCTCTGCACTTTCAGCTATAATTCCTTCCATGTCATAAGGTAGGTGTCAGTGTACTATGTGGTAATTCCATGTAGTTTGACTTTTCTCCGACACCTTCTGTTCAGGTTGGAGCAATATATATATAGATATAGGCCTTGTCTCATGTTCGCTACTGAACTGCACATATATACAGACATAAATTATCAATGTACATTCAATTTTCATTAAAAAGAGATCAAATATTTCAACCTACCAAAATTCAAGGAAATAAACACAGATACGTTGACTAGCACTGAATGTAGCACAAATACTGGCACAAATTCCCATCTGCTTATGTTCCAGGCTTTATTTAGCAAAAATATGAGCTGGCTTCAACGCACTGTTGCTTTATCAAGCTTATTTGAACTAGTGGTCTCGAACTAACGCTATCAATTAACTATATTAACAGACCTAACCAATCAGGCCATTTCTACCCCATCGTTTGAAAAAAAGTACTCTTACTTCCGTCTCCCTTGACAACAAAAGATAGCATTTATAGTCCGACTAATCGTGTTTAGCCTTACATATCATTCCATCCAATCAATTCAAATGTAACTTGTGGCCTATTTCCGTACAATGGTGGTTTAAAATTCTGCCACTGAGCGACTCCGAGTTTTTAGGTTGTCTGACACCCTCATTATTTTCTTTTGCCTATAATTTATTAATTCCTGGACTATTTGCGTAACACTTAACATATTCTGTGTCAGCAAGCCCTAAGGAATCCAAATATCTCAATCTAAGGGAGCTAGGTGGCTGCGTTCAAAATGTGCATTTTCTACCACCTCCTGTTCACTTCAATCCCCATGTGGTGTCTGGGTACTGTCATGTTTTCAAACGTAAATCCATCTAATGTCATCTTTCCTAATAAGCGTTTTCCAGGTTTTTTAAAACCTAACTCTGGGAAGGGTAGTGTTTTTTATCACTGTCCGTCTGAAAAAAAAAGTTAGTGCATGTGGCCTTACACGCGTGATAGTAGTAATTGTATATCGCGTTACGCTTGTTGGGGGTGGCATTAATAGCGAGACGCGTGTTTAGTGTTGCATGCGTTCCTGATTTTCAGCCCTCCCTTCTTTCCATCCTACATCCATCTGTCCATTCGTAGTGTAATTAATTTAGGTCATACGCAGTGTGCCTCTCAATGTTTTTTCTTAGAAATGCAATACCCGTTTTAATGTGTTGTGGAAACGCTTGTATTATGCAGTGGCTTATATTTAACGTGGAAACGTTACAATTTGCAGACGAAGCATAAAACAAAGGGGATTTCGAGTACTGTCATTGTGACAGCACTGTTCTTTACCATTCTTCTTCCTTTTATAGAATTTATTTGTTAGGCTTTACATTTACTTTTTAATTTATATATGTGGATTAGAATTTCTCACGACAAATCCTCCCCTCTTAAAACAGACGTTATATGTCAGTCTATAATTCTATATACACATAGAGAAATTTATTCTTTCTGGGGCTTACGGTGATTCTCATCACACGGATGGCGGCTTAAAAAATCCGCTCCCAGATTTGTTTTTCCACTTATATACTCTATGCTAAACTCAAATGGCTGTAGCAATAATGACCAACGGAGTAATCTAGTGTTCTCATGCCTAGCTTGTGCTAGAAACGACAAGGGTTTGTGATCCGTTTGCAACTTAAATGCCTTCCCATACAGATAAATATTGAATTTCTTTATCGCCCATATTACTGCAAGACATTCTTTTTCGCTAGTTGAGTAGTTGGTTTCAGCTTTATTCAACTTTCTGCTAGCATATGCCACTGGGCTTAATTCCCCATCCAATGCATCTGATTTCTGTAGCAGAGTTGCACCTAACCCAATATTACTGGCATCCGTTCTTACTACAAATTCCTGACTTAAGTCAGGTAGTTTCAAAATAGGTTTACTTGTGAGCTTTTCCTTCAATTCTTGGTAAGCCATTTCACATTGTGGTGTCCATGTAATTCGATCTGGGTTTCCTTTACGTGTCAAATCAGTTAACGGTGCACATATGGAATTAAAGTTTTTGATATACTTTTGGTAGAAACCACATAATGAGACAAAGGATCTCACGTCTTTCTTGGTTTGTGGTCTCGGGGCTTTCTTTAGTTTCTCCAAATTCTTTGGGTCAGGGGTCATATTTCCCTGATAAACTGTGTGTCCCAGGAATTCCAATTCTTTACATCCAACGCAACATTTGGTTGGTCGGGCTGTTAAATTCGCTTCCCTAAGTCGATTAAACAGCATGTTCAGAGAGTCAATGTGTTCCTCAAAGGTTTCTGTTGCTATAAGGATATCATCCATGAAATTTGTAATGCATGGGTTATTCAGAGGGTCCAATAATTTTCTCATCATTCTAGAGAAGACACTAGGTGCATTCTTCAATCCAAATGGCAATCTGTTAAACTCATAGTGTCCTTCTGAGGTACTAAAAGCTAGATATGGTCTAACCTCAGGCTTTACTGGAATTTGATAGTATCCTTTACTCAAATCCACTTTTGAGAAATACTTAGCTTTATTTAGCCTGGCAAACAACTGATTTGTATCCGGCAATGGATCCACCTGTCCTTCTGTAATAGCATTCAGTCTCCTGTAATCTATACAGAGTCTATGTTCTCCAGAGGGTTTCCTTAAAAGTACAACACTGGAACTATACGAAGATTCACTGTGTGAAATAATTCCTTCCTTCAACAAATAGTCTATCTCTTCCTTCAAAGCTTTCTCCTTAGCAAAAGGAATCGAATAAGGCTTCATACAGACAGGTGTGGGGTCTATCAGTTTCATATCATATTCCAATAAGTTTTTATGCCCCGGTCGATCTGTTAACACCTCTGTATGATTATCTAGAACCTGTTGCACTCTCTCCTTCTGATTTTTCGTTAAATGCGTACTGATTTTCACCTGTGCCGCTGTCTCACAGGGGTGTAATGGATATTCAAATGATGAAAGTGGTTCCTTCTTCATCTCCATTGCAATGGACAAGGTTAGCAAGTGTGTCTCTTCCTGATGTTCTCTTTCCAAATATTTCTTCAGGAGATTCACATGATAGATTTTTTCTTTCCCCTTCTTATCTATCTTATAATTGGTTCTAGACACCTTCTCTAGAACTGTATATGGACCTTGCCATCCAATTTGTAACTTATTCTGATTTCCGGGTAAAAGAAGCAGTACCTTCTCTCCCACAGCCAAATCTCTGTCTTTTGCCTTCCTGTTATAATAAGCAGCATGTTTCTTCCTGGCTTGTTTCAAATTTTCATTGGCAAGTTTCCAGCCAGTTTTTAAACGAGTGGTCAGCTCATTTACATATTGGTATGAGGATGTAATATTTTCCTCTGCTTTTTCATCCGTCCACGTTCTTAACAGTGCTTCAAGTGGACCTTTTATTGGCCTTCCAAACAATAATGTTGCCGGGGCCATACCGGTTGAACTATGGGGTACCTCCCGATAAGCAAAGAGGGCGGCGTGAAGGTACTGATCCCATGTATCTGGTTTTTCGTGTGCCAACTTTCTCAGGATCGACATCAACGTGCCGTTAAATCTTTCCACTTGGCCGTTCCCTTGGGGATGATACACACTACAATGGTAGTGTTTGGCCTGGAAGATCCTGAAAACTTCTTCAGTTAGTTTCCCCTTGAACTGAGAGCCATTATCAGTCAAGATTTGATTGGGAAAGCCTAACCTTGTGAAAATTGTGAGTAATGCCTCTGCCACATGTTTAGAATCAATCGATGACAGGGCTACCGCCTCTCCCCACATAGAACAAGTGTCCACCAGAGTCAGAATGTAGCTGTTCCTTCTCTTAGTTCGAGTGAGAGGTCCCACAAGATCCACGGCAACTCTCTCAAAGGGTGTTCCCACTATGGGCATTTCTCCCAGAGTTGCTGGTGCAGTCCAATGTTTAGGTGCTACTCGTTGGCACTCTGGACAGGATTTTACATATCGTTTGATATCTTCAGTTATTCCTGGCCAGAAATAGTGACAAGCTATTCGCTGTCCTGTTGCGCTGATCCCCATATGACCACTGAAGGGAATCGCGTGCCCTAGTTCCAACACTTTAGTCCTATATGAAGTGGGAAGAACCAGCTGTCCGTGACCATTGGATTCAGATCCAGCCTTCCTATAAATCAGTTTGTTCTTCATATAGAATTCTCCCTTGCCTGGAGGTGTATGTGATTTGGGCAACTTCTTGAAACACGGCTTGAGTGTTTTGTCCTCCGCCTGTGCCTTTCTCATCTCATCTGGATGAGTATTTATTGGATTATCCTCCTCCTTTTTAGACTGTGATCTGGTCTGCACTGTTGCCAATATCACAGGTCTCTTGGGATTCCCCAAGAAGACATATCTACACCCCAATATCAGAGGGTAGATTGGCTCATTTATCACTGCTGCTTTTATGATTCCTTCCACATATCGCGTTTTCACCTTTATCCGGGCGACGGGAAGTGTCATGGTAGCTACATCCTTGGTTGCAGTTTGAATCTCCACTGTTTCTGTGGTGTATTGATCCGCCTGCACCAGGTGAGAACTCACAACGGAATCGTAATCTAAACCGGTATCATATAAACATCTTATAGTGACACCATTACAGATGACATCTTCACACACTGGGGGGTGGTATGGTTCCTGTAGTTCTGCAGGTTTGACCTTTTTTTCCCTTTTTCCCCGATGTCATAGCAGCACAATGAGGAGGTTTCCTTCTACAATGGTCAGTGTCATGATTGTTCATCTTACAATTCTTACACCACCTTTTCCCTTGGTTGAGGATTTTCTTTCATCATATTTCCTTTCATCGAATTGTGGGTTTTTATTTTTATTTTCATACCGTGGCCTATCAAATTGGTGCTTACCTTTGTTTTGATCCCTATGATCAAATTTATTAAAGTTCTGTGGTGCCCTAAAATTATCCACCTGTTTCTTTTTATTACCTGATACTTCTGCTTGGGCCGCTTGATACCTTTCTGCAACATTTAGCAACTCACCCAGTCTCTCTGCACCTTGTTCCATGAGAAACTTTCTCAGGTCTGGAGCCATGGACTCTCTTAATTGTTCTATAAGGACCATTTCCTTAAGATCTTGGGTTTTCCCCAGAGAAGTCCATTTCTCCAAGTATGTCTCTATCCGTGCAGAGAACTGGTGATAGGTTTCACCTGACAGTAGTTTAGCATTCCTAAATTTTTTTCTGTAAAATTCTGCATTCTTTTCATATCTTAACAAAAGAGCCTGCTTTAGCATGTCATAATTTTCCTGATCATCTCTGTGCATTTTGGCAAAAACTTCATAAGCTGCCCCCCGAAGTCCTTGAGATAACTTTAAGCTCCACCTTTCTCTCTCTAACCCATATGTGGTAGCTAATAATTCGTATCTATTTATATAGCTCTCAATATCATCGTCTTTCTCAACAAAATGATCTAAATGAAAGTTCATAGCTGAGGTTGAGGCTCCCTGAGTAGCAGTAGCATCAGAGGCAAAGGGACTGGCACCATTTTCAGGAGCATGGCCCTGAAACTCAAACTCCCTTAGTCGTAGCTCATGTTCCCTTTGTAATCTCTTCTCCTCCTTTTCTGCTTCCCTTTCTGCAGCTAATCTCTTCTCTTCCCTTTCTGCAGCTAATCTCTTCTCTTCCCTTTCTGCCTTTTGTTCTTCTACTTGGAGCCTCTTTGGATCTTAATCCTATCAGCCTCCAATGCTTTAGCCTCTTTGTCAGCCTCAATCTGCAACCTCTTAATTTCTTTTTCAGCCTCTAACCTTCTTTCGGCCTCTTTTTCTAATCTTCTTTCTTCCCGTTCAATAAATTTGTCACATTCAGTAGTGACATAGGTAATCATAACTTGCCCATCTAATCCCAACTCTTTTGCAGTCTGTACAGCCGCAGATCGAAATTTGGCCAGGTCCGCCATTTTATATCAGGTAATTAAATAAAATATCTAACTAAACAATATAATCTGTAATTATATATCCAATGGACAAAACAGGCACCAAGAGCTCAACCTTATTTAATTCCACCCAAGGATACCTTTTAACTTTTTATATTCCCTGAAGTGAATTACCCCCAATATTTATACTAGTAAAGGATTCAATATCCCGGACCGGACCCCAATATATGTGGTAAAGTGGGATGATATAAATATTTATAGGGACTTAGTGTACTGACTGAGATCAGCTGTGAAGGTATCTGTATCTAATATGTGTAGTGTTTTACAGATAACCTTACTTACTGCCACATATTTATATCTCAGTCAGAATTATTCTGGAATATTGTGTTGGCAACGTTATATGTCTAGGGTTATGCAAATGATGAAGTGTAAGTCACCACAAAAACAAACAGATAAACAATTTAATTATTCCACCACACTTGACAATACTGTGACACTCACAAACAGTCAACACTCTAGAAGACTATCTTAAAAGATTCAATGATAAATTTCAGATATATACATATGTATTGATTTTCTCTACAATAGTGATCCTGATTCAACTACACAGTGAACCAGGCAATATAATAACATGTAATTTCAAATATTATGTACACAGATATAAATGTGGTCTTTGCATTGACATACAATATTAGTATTCTATGTGTGTGAGTTGTGATGTGGTAATATGAGGTAATACTGGTTTTGTTCTTCAAGATAGATTCTTATTAGACATCATGACTGCATGTGCTTGTGTATGTTTGGAACTAGTATTGGAGATGGTCTCAGTTCCGAACATTAAAACAATTAATTGCCCCTCTTTAATTAAGTTAGTGTCATTTACGAGGGGTACATAGTGTTGAGCTCTTTTGGCCACAGTGGGCTTAACTTTCGTGATGGCGGCAGGCAAGGACTCCTCTGCTCGACTATTCACTGTTTCTGAAGACACCTCACTGGTTACTATAGGGACCCAAGAGTATGCTGTCAGCCTCTGGATTCAGCAAACGCTCAGACCAGGTGCGGCTTCAATAACTAGGACCACAGTCCCTGAAACAAGAAGGATGTACCTCCTACTTCAGAACCAATTTATACTATCTGGCTAGACTGAGCACAATACATCACAAACACAGAGTTCAGAGCTTTAGTTTAACTGCTATCTTCTTCTGAAGCAGCTTACTCCAGTATTAACCTCCCTAACGGTTACTACGCCTCTGCACTTTCAGCTATAATTCCTTCCATGTCATAAGGTAGGTGTCAGTGTACTATGTGGTAATTCCATGTAGTTTGACTTTTCTCCGACACCTTCTGTTCAGGTTGGAGCAATATATATATAGATATAGGCCTTGTCTCATGTTCGCTACTGAACTGCACATATATACAGACATAAATTATCAATGTACATTCAATTTTCATTAAAAAGAGATCAAATATTTCAACCTACCAAAATTCAAGGAAATAAACACAGATACGTTGACTAGCACTGAATGTAGGCACAAATACTGGCACAAATTCCCATCTGCTTATGTTCCAGGCTTTTATTTAGCAAAAATATGAGCTGGCTTCAACGCACTGTTGCTTTATCAAGCTTATTTGAACTAGTGGTCTCGAACTAACGCTATCAATTAACTATATTAACAGACCTAACCAATCAGGCCATTTCTACCCCATCGTTTGAAAAAAAGTACTCTTACTTCCGTCTCCCTTGACAACAAAAGATAGCATTTATAGTCCGACTAATCGTGTTTAGCCTTACATATCATTCCATCCAATCAATTCAAATGTAACTTGTGGCCTATTTCCGTACAATGGTGGTTTAAAATTCTGCCACTGAGCGACTCCGAGTTTTTAGGTTGTCTGACACCCTCATTATTTTCTTTTGCCTATAATTTATTAATTCCTGGACTATTTGCGTAACACTTAACATATTCTGTGTCAGCAAGCCCTAAGGAATCCAAATATCTCAATCTAAGGGAGCTAGGTGGCTGCGTTCAAAATGTGCATTTTCTACCACCTCCTGTTCACTTCAATCCCCATGTGGTGTCTGGGTACTGTCATGTTTTCAAACGTAAATCCATCTAATGTCATCTTTCCTAATAAGCGTTTTCCAGGTTTTTTAAAACCTAACTCTGGGAAGGGTAGTGTTTTTATCACTGTCCGTCTGAAAAAAAGTTAGTGCATGTGGCCTTACACGCGTGATAGTAGTAATTGTATATCGCGTTACGCTTGTTGGGGGTGGCATTAATAGCGAGACGCGTGTTTAGTGTTGCATGCGTTCCTGATTTTCAGCCCTCCCTTCTTTCCATCCTACATCCATCTGTCCATTCGTAGTGTAATTAATTTAGGTCATACGCAGTGTGCCTCTCAATGTTTTTTCTTAGAAATGCAATACCCGTTTTAATGTGTTGTGGAAACGCTTGTATTATGCAGTGGCTTATATTTAACGTGGAAACGTTACAATTTGCAGACGAAGCATAAAACAAAGGGGATTTCGAGTACTGTCATTGTGACAGCACTGTTCTTTACCATTCTTCTTCCTTTTATAGAATTTATTTGTTAGGCTTTACATTTACTTTTTAATTTATATATGTGGATTAGAATTTCTCACGACAATTGTGTCTTGCATTTGTGGACGTGTTTATTGTATCTTACATTTGTGGACGTGTTTATTGTATCTTACATTTGTGGACGTGTTTATTGTATCTTACATTTGTGGACGTGTTTATTGTGTCTTACATTTGCGGACGTGTTTATTGTATCTTACATTTGTGGACGTGTTTATTGTGTCTTACATTTGTGGACGTGTTTATTGTATCTTACATTTGTGGACGTGTTTATTGTATCTTACATTTGTGGACGTGTTTATTGTATCTTACATTTGCGGACGTGTTTATTGTGTCTTACATTTGCGGACGTGTTTATTGTATCTTACATTTGTGGACGTGTTTATTGTGTCTTGCATTTGTGGACGTGTTTATTGTGTCTTGCATTTGTGGACGTGTTTATTGTATCTTACATTTGTGGATGTGTTTATTGTGTCTTGCATTTGTGGATGTGTTTATTGTGTCTTGCATTTGTGGACGTGTTTATTGTGTCTTGCATTTGTGGACGTGTTTATTGTGTCTTGCATTTGTGGACGTGTTTATTGTGTCTTGCATTTGTGGACGTGTTTATTGTGTCTTGCATTTGTGGACGTGTTTATTGTATCTTACATTTGTGGACGTGTTTATTGTATCTTACATTTGTGGATGTGTTTATTGTGTCTTGCATTTGTGGACGTGTTTATTGTGTCTTGCATTTGTGGACGTGTTTATTGTGTCTTGCATTTGTGGACGTGTTTATTGTGTCTTACATTTGTGGACGTGTTTATTGTATCTTACATTTGTGGACGTGTTTATTGTGTCTTGCATTTGTGGATGTGTTTATTGTATCTTACATTTGTGGACGTGTTTATTGTATCTTACATTTGCGGACGTGTTTATTGTGTCTTACATTTGCGGACGTGTTTATTGTATCTTACATTTGTGGACGTTTTTATTGTGTCTTGCATTTGTGGACGTGTTTATTGTGTCTTGCATTTGTGGACGTGTTTATTGTATCTTACATTTGTGGATGGGTTTATTGTGTCTTGCATTTGTGGATGTGTTTATTGTGTCTTGCATTTGTGGACGTGTTTATTGTGTCTTGCATTTGTGGACGTGTTTATTGTATCTTACATTTGTGGACGTGTTTATTGTGTCTTGCATTTGTGGACGTGTTTATTGTGTCTTGCATTTGTGGACGTGTTTATTGTATCTTACATTTGTGGATGTGTTTATTGTGTCTTGCATTTGTGGACGTGTTTATTGTGTCTTGCATTTGTGGACGTGTTTATTGTATCTTACATTTGTGGACGTGTTTATTGTGTCTTGCATTTGTGGACGTGTTTATTGTATCTTACATTTGTGGACGTGTTTATTGTGTCTTACATTTGCGGACGTGTTTATTGTATCTTACATTTGTGGACGTGTTTATTGTGTCTTGCATTTGTGGACGTGTTTATTGTATCTTACATTTGTGGACGTGTTTATTGTGTCTTACATTTGTGGACGTGTTTATTGTATCTTACATTTGTGGACGTTTTTATTGTGTCTTGCATTTATGGACGTGTTTATTGTATCTTACATTTGTGGACGTGTTTATTGTATCTTACATTTGCGGACGTGTTTATTGTGTCTTACATTTGCGGACGTGTTTATTGTATCTTACATTTGTGGACGTGTTTATTGTGTCTTGCATTTGTGGACGTGTTTATTGTATCCTATATTTGCTGATGTGTTCATAGGTTAGACTCTATCTGCCTGACCTTTCCTTCTTTATGGTTTGTCCGTTTGTATCTGCTACTTCTTCCATGTCGTAGGAAGCAACTACGGAGGGTTGATCATCTGGGCGGCTTCCCCGTACTATAGAAAAACCTCAACTTTAAAATGGTTTGTTTTGGTTACTGTTTATTTCACAACGTTAATGCCTAATGCATAACTTCACATTAGTCGCTGTTACTAACGACATGGCTGAGGGAGCAGTAATCTGTTGCTTCTGTGTCTTGAGACACTAAAGAGTCTGTGTCTTATCAGAGACACTAAAGAGTCTGTGTCTTATCAGAGACACTAAAGAGTCTGTGTCTTATCAGAGACACTAAATAGTAAGTAGTCTATAAATCTGTCTTAATAGTCTATGTAGTGGATGCACGCATACACCCAGTGGCGTACTAAGGGAGTTGCGAGGGGGCGGTCTGCCTAGTGGCGGTCAGGAGAAGGGGCGGGGTGCGCCATCGGACACTATTATTATAGTACTTACTGTTAAAAATATACTTGCATGCATTTTCTTTATGGGAAGGAAGAGCCAAAGGTTGGATCCCGCCCCGGGTGTCAAACGATTTAAGTACGCCCCTGCGTGCACCTACGAGAGGGGAAATAATTAAATGTTGTCATGTTTCCCGTGTTATCACATATGGCACCATAAAGTCGTGACAGAAGAGCACATAACTTTCCGCGTGCGTGCAGTTATTGTATGTTATAGCTTACCCGTGTTTAGGTATCTGAAGCTGAGAAAAATCCAATAATCGATTGGTTTGGCCGAGCCGTCCTGGCCACCACGTGACACACGAGCAGACGTCAGCACACGTTCTCTGTATACACAGTTAGTTGCTTGCAGTGAGTTATCGTTGTGTTTTTACGTGCTTGGAGATAGTAACCCACTTCTTTACGTCGCGAACTGTTCTGTCCCTTAAATTCTTTAACCAGCTGTCAGTGTGTACATGACTCTGCTCTTGAGTTAGGGAAAGCAAAGGCAGCAAGAAAGGGAACAGGATACCCAGCATCATAACGTTGAACATGGTATAGTAAGTCTGAGGTGGGAGACTTTTTCAGGCCATAAATCGAGGATTCCTCAGCAAGAGAAAGGTTGGTAAGAAAACGACTGTTACCGCTCCACCTATGTCCCAGCCTTGACATATGGGTGCGAGTCATGGGCAATGACTACAACCCACAAAAGCCAGATCCAAACCTCAGAAATGAGGTATCTGAGGAAGGTGGTTGAAGTAACAAGAAAAGACATGGTCCGCAACCAGACCATACGTCAAGGCCTAAAATCCCACCCCCCTGCAAACCCAAGTAGAACAGTCCCAACTAAGATGGTTTGGCCATGTCTGCAGAATGGGAGAAGATCGGCTACCACGACAAGCATGGGAAACAAAGAGCCAGGGATCCAGGCCCCCAGGACGACCCAGAGTCCACTGAGAGGACAACATTAGACAACCATTGAAGGACCGAGGACTAGAATGGAACCAGGCCAGGAGGAAGACAGCCGATAGGATAGTCTGGCGCTCTCTCTTCCAAACCTCTACACCTCACGGTAGAAGGGGAACGACTAAGTAAGTATAGTAAGTCTGTAGTATTTCACTTCTGTACGGCAGTACATGTTATGGGAGTACCTTTACCTTTCCTCATGTACCATGCCAGGAGGCGAAGGATGTCATGTCCCTCCACAACTTCCTGCCTCGTGTACTGTTTATCAATCCTGTTGTTGGTTTCCTTTGCGCACCAGCTTCTTTCACGACATCCTCATGACTCTTGTTAGCTGTCCGTGGTGTTCTTAATAGTACTGTGTCAACCAGGTCTCTGTGGCCTCACAATCTTACGTCAGTTTCTAGGAGTTTTCTTCTGTACTCATAATCTTACGTCAGTTTCTCGAAGTTTTCTTCTGTACTCACAATCTTACGTCAGTTTCCCTAGAGTTTTCTTCTGTACTCACAATTTTACGTCAGTTTCTCAGAGTTTTCTTCTGTACTCACAATCTTACGTCAGTTTCTCAGAGTTTTCTTCTGTACTCACAATCTTACGTCAGTTTCTCAGAGTTTTCTTCTGTACTCACAATCTTACGTCAGCTTCCCTAGAGTTCTCTTCTGTACTCACAATCTTATGTCAGTTTCCCAAGAGTTTTCTTCTGTACTCACAATCTTACGTCAGTTTCTCAGAGTTTTCTTCTTTACTCACAATCTTTCGTCAGTTGTTCGGAGTTCTCTTCTGTACTCACAATCTTACGTCAGTTTCTTCTGAGTTTTCTTCTGAACTCACAGTCTTACATCGGTTTCTCATCTTCTGTACTCACAATCCAGAACCAGAGCACAGTATTTTAGCTCTGCATAGTTGGAGAGCCCCCTTGGATGGCGGGAAATGCACAGTATGCCACGCACTTCTTACTCCTAGCTTGGGACCAGATGTGACGATCCTTTAAATGCAAGCCAAGCTGGAGAAACTAAAGCTCATGACTTCAACTCAACACGTTTCGGAATGGCAGAAAAGCCACAGGAAAAGCCTAGATCTACAGTGTAGATAATACCAAGGAGTCTTCAACTTGGTATTGGCTGCTAAAGAGTGAGAAGCTCAGCTGCCCTAGTTAGACAACAACAACAACAACAACGTCCGTTTCTCGGAGTTTCCTTCTGTACTTACAATCTTACATCGGTTTTCCCGGAGTTTTGTCAAGAGAGATACAGTATATCAGAATCGCGCACCCATTCTCTCGGTGTCGTAACATTACACAGTTGTAACAGCATCACTCTAGCGTAACATCAGTACACTTTCTGACTCTTTCTCACACACACTCACGATATGTGCACACACACACTCTCTCTCTCTCTCTCTCTCTCTCTCTCTCTCAATGTCACTCAGTTGTCACTGCCCCATTCTGTGTGTTTTTATCATGTAGCAAAAATAATTATATATATATATACACACACACGCACGCAAACGCACGCTTTCTCTCTCTCTCTCTCTCTCTCTCTCTCTCTCTCTCTCTCTCTCTTTGTCTTTCTCTCTCACTGTCACGCACTTGTTACTACCCAATTCTAGGTGTTTTTATCCTGTAGCAAAAACATTGTCTCTGTCGTTTGCACATATTGTCTCTGTCTTATCCACATATAGCCCTACACAGTCTCTCTGTCTTGACCACACACATGAGCACGCGCACTGTCTCTGATGTGTTCCTAACCCTTACCCTCCCTAAAAAAATATGAGGAATGCCAGCGTCTCACAGTATTTCAACCACTTGTCCATTTTTTTTTCTCTCTCGCTCTCTCGCTCTCATTTGCTCCCTCTCTTTCTCATCCTCTCTCCTCTCTGTGTATTTTTCTATCACCACCTCCCCGCTCCCTCTTTTTTCTTTCTCTCAGTGTGTTTCTTCTCTCTCTGTTTTTCCCTGTCTTTTCCTCTGTCTCTCCCAGTTTCACCATCTGTCTTTCTGTCTTTTTCGACCTCTCTCTTGTCTTTTTCGACCTCTCTCTTGTCTTTTTCGACCTCTCTCTTGTCTTTTTCGGCCTCTGTCTTGTCTTTTTCGAGCTCTCTCTTGTCTTTTTCGGCCTCTCTCTGTCTCTACCTCTCTCTCTGTATATCTCTCTCTCTTCGTCTCTACCTCTCTCTCTATATATATCTCTCTCTCTTTGTCCCTCTGAGTTTAACTGTACCATTCATGTCCTTCCATTTGTGTAACTAAAATATAACAAGACAGAAACCTCGTGAATGTCCCACAACTCTTTCAACCTGCCTGTCATGTCATTCATATGTTTCTCTTTCTGTCAATGACTTGCCAGTTCGGGCTCACACGCCAGTTATAAAAATCACAGTCACAGGCGCTTGCGTGTCACACGTATAATGATGATGATGATGACGTCCTAGAGAGGTCACACCCCACACAAGTGGGATGAGAGCTTGAAAGGACATCTCCAACATTTCAGTCCCCAATTGTCACTGCTAACAGTTAGACATATTCTACGTACTTACTATATAGCCTAGCTCCCGTTGTGCGCTATTGGCCTTGACATTAAAGAACGTGTGTATCGAACTAGTTGGGGTGAGGGCTGAATGTACGAGTAGAACACGCTGTGTTGTGTGCTCGTGTCTTGTTTTAAAATGTTGCAAGTCCTATAGGGCAGGGGTTGGCGAGGTCGGGTGTGTGTGTGTGTGTGTGTGTGGGGGGGGGGGGGGGGGGGGGGGGGGGAACGAGGTGATGGAAGATTAACTTTGTTTATTTAGAATTTGTTTCCACGTTTGGTTTCTGTTTTAAAATGTTGGAAGTCGTATAGGGGCAGGGGCTGGCGAGGAATGGGTGGATGTGTGTGATGGATGGAAGAATAACTGTGTGGATTATAATTTGTTTCCACGTTTGGTCTCTATTTTAAATGTTGAATTCGTATAGGGACAGGGGTTGGCGAAGACTGGTGAGGTGGGGTTGGGTTGGGGGGGGAGGGGGGGGAGTGATGGAAGATTGAGCATAACTTTGTCGACTAGAATTTGTTTCCCCTTTCGATCTGTTTTTGTTTTTAAATGTTGAAGTCGTGTAGGACGGGTTGACCAGGACAGGTGGTGTGGGGGTGTGTGGAAGATGAGGTTTAACTTTGTTTATTATAATTTTGTTTCCCCGCATGATCTCCTCTTTAAAATGTTGAAGTCGTTATAGGGGGCAAATGGTTGCCGCGGATACAGTTGTTGGAATAAAAGGGTGTGTGTGTGTGGTGGGGGTGATGGAAGATGGGTTTTTTTTTTTTTTGGATTAGCATTTGTTTCCCCGTTTGATCTCTGTTTTAAATGTTGAGGTCTTATAGGGTAAGGGTTGATGGGGGGGGGGAATGCTGCAGGATTTTGTTGATTAGAATTTGTTTCCCCGTTTGTCCAGTCACGCCTCCTTCTGTTCTAGACGCCAAGTATATCGATTATTAAGGCATTTCTAGAAATATCTAGAATTAGTTTTTTCACCCGTTTGTGTTTCGTAGTTCATTTATACATAAAAGAAAAGAGTATTTGTGATGACACATAAGGGGGGGGAGCTCTCGTGACTCTTTCCGTGTTCGTTAACCTGATCTTAGTCCGTTGCCATGCTCGGTCAGTCAAATGTCCAGCCAAGAGAAGAGGCCTGACCCGTATGGGATTGGTAGAACCAGAAAGATGTGGCTTTAAAGCATTGATAACCCATTAGCTTAATGCATTGAAAGACTGAAGGATAGGTTGAAGGCAGCTTAGTTACGGTCATCGTGAATTTTGTTGCGGGGCTTTATACGATTCACTTCTTTTATTGTTGTTGCGGCCCCGTCTTCTATTTCAGTGGTCGTTGTGGAAAGCCACCGTTCTCATTGATTCAATAAGCTTCTTAGTTCTGGTCATTTGATTCATTAATTCTTGATCGTGCTATTGTTGGAATAGTTACGCGAATGTGAGTTAATACTTTCTGTCTGTCACAAGGTTTGAACTCAGTATCATAATTGTTGAATTTGTAACTTCAATGAACGTGATAAGTCTCTTCTCGAGTCCACACAATTTTTAATATACATTTCAAACAGTAGACAGTCCATGGAGGTTGATTATGAAAACATTATATATTAGAATTGAATCATACATCATAAATGCTATCCATGCATTATAGTCCTGGTCCAATAATATGCAACACTATAGTCAGAACGTCGTAACTATATGTACGCGCGGTTGGGACATCCAACGGCCGACAATGAGATTAGACGTCTGGCGATATAAAACGAATGTGGACCATAATTTCATCCTTCCTTGACTTTAGTTAAAAATTACTAACCTCGATACATTCCTCTCTTCATAAGAATATCGGACTGACCCATGTCCGTACTGCAATAACATATGTGCGGCAATATCATGCCTACCACTGGAAGGATTATAGGACACGTCTTATCCGTTTGACGGTCATCTAAGAAAAGGGTGTGGTAACCTAGTCACGGTGCGTGACATACCAACGCATACACGTCATAATCAATCGTGTGTATCGCGTACACTAACTAACAATTATTTACATTATATTAAACGTAGTCACCTATTAATCTTATGCTGTTAACCTCTAGCAGACCATGCCAATAAAATACCTTAACAATTCCCTGTCCACTGGGGGAAAAAAAAAATCTATTAGATAGATTTTTTTTAACAAAAACCCATCTGAAAAAAAATACCAATATGTTAACAATATCAAAAAAAAAATTTAACGAGATTGCGGCATATGGCCTACGACGTTCTGTCTAGAACCAATGTCGTGGTCATGTCGACTAAGCAATAGTCATGTAATATATTCATTATTTATATCATAAATAAATATAAATGGTAATAAGAACTAAAAGAGAATGGTAATGTCGATCTCTAATTAAATAATTAATTAACTTAAAATATGTCGTGATAAAATGTCATGTCAGACTAATTTAAAGTGTTAAAATTAAACTAAATAACTATACTAGGTATGGAATAAGAATAAGTTGTTGAAAATCTAATGTAAGAAAAATGAGAGGATCTGTTAAAGAAAGACATAATAACGAATAAAGAATAAATTAGAGAAAGTTAACTAAGTTATGTGTGTTGAACATCAAGTAAGTGTAGTATTAAGTTATTAATACCTTTCTAACTAATTTAAACAATAGTATGCAATATAATCATGTAATTCTAAGAATATAATCAAAGAATTATGTGAGTTTTCTTTTCTTTCTTTCATTTTTTTAAATTTCATTCATTTTTTTAAAATTCAACTCACTTGTCATTTTAATGTGGATTAGTTTTAAAGAATAAATTAAAGTAATTAACATTGGATATGAAGATCCATTCGTAGTCTTGATCCTTGAATTTCCATTAGACAAAATGTTCAAGTATTCTGAATCACGTTATATATAACGAATTAGTTCGACTAGAATGTCATTTATTTTCTCCGAAGTGTTTTGAAACAATGTTGTGACAAATGTAAACCAGGAAAGTCCCGGTGTAAAGACGAATATAGTGTCAATTGATTGCAGTCACTTTGCGTATAATTTGCCTATAGAAAGCAGCTGAGTAAATGGTTCATTCATGTGTCAAAAAGCAACGATGGTGCTATGTTCTTTGATTAAGTTTCTCTGTACATGGTATTGTCTTTGCGACAAACAACGTAAATTAGGAATCGACATCATTAGGATTTCGAGATAATGTATCTGCCAAGATGTTGTCGGATCCTGTGATGTACTCGATTGAAAACTCGAAGGGTTGGAGGAGTATAGCAAATCTGGTCAATTTTGGACTCTTGTGATTTGCTCGTTGTAGTGATGCTACGGCCCTTTGATCGGTTTGTACTACAAAAGGGGCTCCCAGTAGGAATTTTTCTAGTTTGGTTATCGCCCACACGACGGCTAAGAGTTCGCGATCAACCGTAGAGTACTTCACTTCTGGTGGTTTCAGTTTTCGTGACACGTACAAGTTTGGATGGAGGATGTCGTCATGGTATTGGAGCAAACATGCGCCAATTCCGTAGTTACTCGCATCTGTACGAAGAATGAACTTTTTAGAAGCACAATTAATCTCAAAATAGGTGGATTTGAAAATATAGAAATTATTTGCCGAAAAATTCTGTCACATTCGTCAGTCCATGTCACTTTCACTGGCATGTTCTTCTTTAGTAATGAGGACAATACAGCAGTGATGGATGACAAGTTAGGTACGAATCTACTGTAATATTGGACTAGACCTAACAAGCTTCTCACTTGTTTCTTCGTTTGAGGAACGGAAATGTTTAAAATTTTTGAAACTGTACTGGGTAATGTTCGGATATATCCAGCTCCAATAATGTGACCCAAAAAAGTGATCTCATGAAATGCTACCTGTAATTTTTGTAGGTTTAGCAGTTAACTTGTACCTTCTCAAGGTATCAAAAACGTATCCAAGACCCAAAAAATGTTCCTCAAAAGATGAACTAAACAAGCATATGTCATCTATATATGTAATAATGTCTGGTCTACCTGAAAAAATGTGTCGCATCATGCGAACAAAGGTAGCTGGAGCGTTAACCAGCCAAAAGGCATCACGTTCCACTGGTATAGACCTAGCGGAGTTGAAAACGCTGTGTAGTATTTTGCTTTTTCGGTTAGTGGTATCTGCCAATAACCTTTAGTTAAGTCTATCTTAGTAAATATAGTTGCTGTCGATAGACGTGGCAGTAAGTCATCGAGAAGTGGATGTGGTTCGCTATCAACTATCGTTTGTGCATTTAATTTTCTATAGTCGACGCATAGTCTAATGTTATTGTCCTTCTTTCGGACAATAACTAATGGAGAAGAAAATGGGGAATTACTAGTTTCGATAATTCCTAAAGATAACATCTGTTCAAGTTCCTTAGTAGTTTTAGTAAGAAAGTGTATAGGAACAGAATAAGGATGTACCCGAATTGGAGTATCCTCGTTAAGAGTGATGTCATGATTAATGACTGATGTTCGACCTGGAACATCGGTCAACACATCTGGATAAGATTGTAGCAGATCAGCAATCTTTTGATGCTGTTGCGGTGTAACCGACGAAGAGATGGTTACGTCCCGCCAAGATTCGCTAGATTGTACTACAGGTACAGGTAAAGCTAACTGTACCTCAGGAAAAGAAGATTCTTCTTCCTGGATAACGGATAAATTAGAATAGTGACATGTAGGTCTGAAAGTGTCATCTAATTCATGAAAAATAGCTTGTAGATGTTCAGGTCGAGTATGATGAAATTGCTTGAGCATATTTATGTGAAATATTTTGTGATGTCCCTTAATGTCCAGGACATAATCAACATCAGAAATCTTATTGATAACCTGGTAAGGACCATTCCACGAGATTAGTAGTCTATTATTGTTATGTGGCAATAACACATAAGCTTGATCTCCTGGAAATAATTGACGTAATCGTCTATTACTGTTTTGGAAAGTTCTAGCTTTCTCTTTCGCAGCCTCAGATGAAGCTGTTGCCATTTGACAGGCATCAATAATGTTATTCCGGAGATTAATTACATATTCATAGGATGACTGAGTGTCCTGAGTCATCTCAGAATCGATTAATAAATCTTTTATCAGTCCCATAGGACCTCTTGGAGGAGCGCCAAAGACTAAATGAAACGGAGAGAAGCCAGTTTTTTCATTTGGCACCTCTCGATAAGCGAATAACACCGCTGGTAGCACTCTGTCCCAGTCCTGTGGATGGTTAACTGTAACTTTATGTAGCATTTGTTTGAGTGTACGGTTAAGTCTTTCTACAGCACCATTACTCATTGGGTGATAAATGCTGCTGAGGTTTCTATCTATTTGCCAAGTCTTCATTACCTCCGTCATAGTCTCAGATATAAATTGAGAACCATGATCTGACAAAAGTTTTCTAGGAAAACCTACTCTAGAAAAGATCAAGTGTAGTGCATCAGCTACATCTGTTGTGGTGGTTGTTTTTAATGGGATGGCTTCTGGCCATCGTGTGCATAAATCGATGCAAGTGAGAATAAACCTATGTCCTCTGGCTGATGGTAAAAGTGGGCCAATGATATCAATGGCCATTTTGTCGAAAGGTCTCACCGATATATCACAAGCCTGAATAGGCGCCGTGTGAAAGGCTCCCCGTGCTTTCACTTCTTGGCATATCGTACAGGAGCGTACGTACTGTGAAATATCTCGTGATACTCCCGGCCAAAAAAAGGAAGATAATACTCGTGAACGTGTACGAGTATAACCCATGTGACCTGCACACTTAGAATCATGTGCATGTTGAAGTATGTACCGCCTAAAAGCAAAAGGTACCATGACTTGTTGTCTTATCTGAGTTTTTATCCATAAAACATCTTAATAAAATGTCATTTTTAATACTAAACCACTGACTATAATTTATGTTCCTAGAAAGATTGTCATCTTTGTTGACCAGCGTAAAAAATTTTGTTAGTGACCTGTCTTCCCTCTGTTTTGCAGCAAATGATACTCGGTCAATAGCAGAATGAATCTCGATATTTTCATGATCATTTGTTTTCTTGTTTTCCGTGTCTATAGTCTCTAATTGTTTTGTATGTGCTCTGGTTATTGCTGCATTTCCGATGTATAGATTATTTTTTTCCCATTGAATAATCTCATCTGGTGTGCAATCTTTACTCCCGTGTATGCATCCCACCATAAGGTCGGCAATTGGGTTTCTTAACATGCTTGCTTTAACATTGCCTGTGAAGAAAGGTGTGTCAATGTAAATAATAGCTGTTGGATAATATTCTATGGTTCCCCCAAAAGTCATGCACCTGACATGTTCTCCAGTTGCACAATTTGGATGAACAAGTGTCTGACGGATTCCGATCGTGGTCGATCCCGAATCTCTTAAGACTGAGACGATGGATCCATTAACTTTTCCTCTGTTGAAGATCAGTGATCCTGTTCCGTCATTGACTGCTAGACTGACTTCTGGTAGAATATGACCGCAGTTCAGAACTGTCTCTTTTGCTTTCTGAAATATAAGATTACATGTTGGGCAACTATTTGCCACGTTATAATTCATTGCAAAACAAGTAGACGATGACTGTATTTTGTTATCAGTAGTTGAACTCTGAACCCTAGGGGTTGTAGCAGTAGTAACAGCTGCCCCTGTATTATGGTTATAAGTTGTCGATCTACGAGAATGAGAACGATGACGAGAATAATTAGATGAATTATCCCGTTGTCCTCTATTGTAACTGTTATCTCGATGTCTCGAGTTATAATTATCGCTATTGTTCCACTTGTAATCATTATTATAGTTATATGATCGATTATAACTTGAGTTACGTGGATTACTGTTATTTTCTTGACTGAGGTGAATAGTTTCTGGTTTGTTGTCGTCCTCTATTAAAGTTTATTGTTAAAGTTATTCTGTCCCTTATGAAAATTAATGTCATAGTTTCCTTTGAACCTACCCCTGTCTACACTGTGTGTTCTAGGTTTGTTATGATTATGATATGCCATATTGGAGGCTACAGGAAGTGGTTCTCTTATCAATGTGCCAGAAATATTAGCATTCGGATGAGCTGTGCAGTAATTTAAAGAAATTTTTTCTAACTCATCAATAGATTCTGGTTTTCTTTCTTGCAGATAAGCAAAGAATGGTGGGCTGACAGACGATAATACTTTATCCCTCAATAACAAATCGACTAACTTGTCGTAGGATTTGTTGACACCTGCCAGTTCAACCCATCTGTTAAAAGTATTGCGTATGTTAGCAATAAAACCTGTGAAATCTCTATTGTTATCTGGCAACAAACTTTTTAAAACGCAATCTACATGCCTCTTCGTTCAAGTGGAAACGACGTAGTAACAACGTCTTAATGGCCTCATAGTCTGTTGATAGTGTTGGATCTATATTTTGTGCTGCACTTGCAGGTTCGCCATCTAGAAATTCCTTAAGTTTCAGTGCCCATGCCGCTTTGTCAAGGTTATTCACCTTACATATGTCCTCAAAGCGCGCGAGCCACGATGAAAGGTCATCTACGTGTAACTTGAATGGAGGCAGCTTAAAGTAATAATTACCTTAAGTCGTGTGGATGAAGATCCAGATTGAGCAGTATCATTTTGGGTTGCTGCAGCGCCCTGTGAATTAAGTTTTGCTGTTTCTAATTTAAGTCGTTGCAATTCCATTTCTTGCTGCAGTATGATTTCTTGTCGTTTCAATTTATTCTCTTCTTCAATCCGTAGGATTTCATCTCTTGCTATCTTTCTTTCTTCTTCTTGTCTTAATTCTGCCTTCTTTTCCGCCTGTTTTCTTTCAAGTTCTTCCATCTCTGCTTTAGCAATGGCTTTCTTTTCCGCCTGTTTTCTTACAAGTTCTTCCATCTCTGCTTTAGCAATGGCTTTCTTTTCCTTCTCTTCTGCCTTATATTTTGCAAATTCAGCCAATGCATAAGCCTCGAGAAGTTCTCCTTTTTTCCCAAAATCTTTACCATTTTTAATAAAATAGTCTAAGTTAAGCATCTTGACGTTAATATTGTACGTAATGGTTATGTAATAATCACCAATAAATTTTAAGTAATTATTATACTTATTCAATTTATGAATAGTCAATATAAACAATCATAATATTATTGAACTTAATCTGGGAATGTTCAATTTAATTAATTGTAATATTATCTAACTATTATTTGTAGATTCCATACATAGACATACTATGTTGGGAAAATATTACATATATACTCGTTAATATATCATAAATAGTTATGATATTTATCTATTTCGGGTGCTGAATTACTATCATGCACCTAATAATAAATAGTATTATTCCTCAAGTATTATATCATTCAGTCAGTGATATGTGCTAAGTAAATCATTTAGTAATGGAAAAAATGTACCAAATAATATACACTATGTCCTTTATATGCAGGACAGACTAAAAAGTCAAATTATTTTATAAATATATATTATTATTATATTATGCCTTAATCATGAGCTATAAAGTGCATCGCCCATTTCTTGGACTACCACTGCAAATTGGTGCAAAGTCCCTAATTCTCCTTAAAAGTCATTAAATTTTAATTATATTCATATACACTCTTATTAAGCAAGAAATTATATTATTAGTGTTAAATCATGAACAGATGAAATGAGGACATACGATACGATGGGTAAACCAAGGATAAACAAACCATATTATCACGAAACAAGACGTTTCTACAATAAAAATTGATATTATGAAACCAAATCTGCAAACCGGAAATATAGAGTAGGGTGAAGGTTAACTGAATATAGAGTTAAATCTGCGTACACAAAAATTAATGACGCAAACATGGACTCATTGACGGTTATACAAAAAAAAATGAACTGAATAATAGCAAGATCAGAAAGAACAAGATAGATTACTAACATTGTTACCAAACTAAATAGAATTTAAACTGAATACGATAAAATACACCGATTATTTCACCAAACTAGACATCTAACATATACTGTGAATTAAATGCAGTCCCGAACGAAACAAGCCCCGGAAATGTCATCGACGCGTTCTCCGCGAAATGCGATTTAATTCACTACCCTAAAGACCGTTCAGAATGAATATCGGCAATCCGTAGAGCCATAATTTATTCATTCTGAATCTCCACTCCAACCTCCCACAAATTAGGCACAGCACAAACAATGAAAACAAATATAACGTGCATATAAAATATATAGAACGGACATGCCTGCAAAATGTGAATTAGACTCAGTGATGTTTCTTATGAATGACAACAGTCACGAACTGAGACTTATCTTTTAACCCGTCGTCCGATGCGATCTTCACCAACGGCCTAGACTAGAGGATAGGACTGTTTGCTCCTTGTTGGTAAATAATGTCTTTTCAATCCTATGATCTACTGAGAAGTTGTATTCTTGAATGAAACATTAGGTGAGCTGGCATCGTCCTTCGATCGTTGGCTTGTACACGGAATATTGTGACGTCACTGATTTTTGCATAGTTACACAAGCCACGTCATGTTCGGAATCATGTGACTTGAACGTTTTCTTGTAATCGTAAACAGTCCGTGAAAGTATGTAAACAAGAAAAATTTCTTTCTTCCTTCGTTCCCCAGCAATGGCAACCACTTTGTTGCGGGGCTTTATACGATTCACTTCTTTTATTGTTGTTGCGGCCCCGTCTTCTATTTCAGTGGTCGTTGTGGAAAGCCACCGTTCTCATTGATTCAATAAGCTTCTTAGTTCTGGTCATTTGATTCATTAATTCTTGATCGTGCTATTGTTGGAATAGTTACGCGAATGTGAGTTAATACTTTCTGTCTGTCACAAGGTTTGAACTCAGTATCATAATTGTTGAATTTGTAACTTCAATGAACGTGATAAGTCTCTTCTCGAGTCCACACAATTTTTTAATATACATTTCAAACAGTAGACAGTCCATGGAGGTTGATTATGAAAACATTATATATTAGAATTGAATCATACATCATAAATGCTATCCATGCATTATAGTCCTGGTCCAATAATATGCAACACTATAGTCAGAACGTCGTAACTATATGTACGCGCGGTTGGGACATCCAACGGCCGACAATGAGATTAGACGTCTGGCGATATAAAACGAATGTGGACCATAATTTCATCCTTCCTTGACTTTAGTTAAAATTACTAACCTCGATACATTCCTCTCTTCATAAGAATATCGGACTGACCCATGTCCGTACTGCAATAACATATGTGCGGCAATATCATGCCTACCACTGGAAGGATTATAGGACACGTCTTATCCGTTTGACGGTCATCTAAGAAAAGGGTGTGGTAACCTAGTCACGGTGCGTGACATACCAACGCATACACGTCATAATCAATCGTGTGTATCGCGTACACTAACTAACAATTATTTACATTATATTAAACGTAGTCACCTATTAATCTTATGCTGTTAACCTCTAGCAGACCATGCCAATAAAATACCTTAACAAATTCATACCACTTTTATCTTTGGACACGCCGCCCAAATATAACCGACGGATCTTGTGTCTGGGTTGAGCAGACTGAACAAATCGCGTCACACTAAAATGAGATTAAACTGCAATAAAAAAAATAAAAGAAAAGAAAGAAAGAAGAAAATAGAAGCAGAAAGCAACTTCAATGTATCATCATTTCCGTTTTCGCTTCTTGTGAAGTATGGAGCCACCGCTGCAGATTACCTCATTGAGGAAGTCTGCGTCAAAGCAGAAACCCTTTTGCAGCTGTGGTGTCCGCAGCAATTTGTTTCACGTCATGTGGTTGCCACTTCATATTATTCGCCTCTTACGAGATGCCAGAGCAGTATTCCTATACTGTCGTTGTCTCCACAGACATCTATGATCTACTCAGGAGAAAACACGATTAAAGACGATGGCAAAAGGGACAAAGTACACGAGAAACTGCAGTGTCTAGATGAGCAGAAATCGGACAAGTCATTTCCCTCAAGGGAAGTATTAAGAAGTTTGTGGAACGTTCTAGTGAGCTAAAGGAAAACACGGGTTGGTCCAAATGAATTGTAAACCCAGGCGCAACAACGCTTTTCTAGCCAGCTCAGCTGTAAGCCTAGGGTCGTTGTAATCATTTAATGACTATTTTGCTGGCGAGGCTAGGTTTGTTCAGATTTCAAAGCGGACGGTATATTCACCTATATTGGCAGTATTGTACATTGATTTTTTTAACTACAGCCAACCTGTGTAGCTCACTTACAGCCAATAGACATTAGCATTTGTTTTACTACATCCGTGGTAGTTTTAATCGCACAATTCTGATATTCCTCTTAGAGGATGTAGATTTGCAGCACGTCACTATTCATTGACCTATATTGATAAAACCATCAAACTAATTAACTGTTGGCCATGTTCATTCAGTGCTTTGTCAAAAAATGTGAGCTGACTGTAGTCATGTACAGCTGTGGCAAGAACGAACCTACGAACTTTATTTTAAAAGGGTTGAGAATTGGGCTCACGGGCCCATCTAACATTCTGCCATAAATGAGGTTATAGTTGCTGTAAGTGAGCATGCAGGAGGATATCACAGTGAATAGGTGTCAAGAGAAGGGAGTGCAGGATGTGAGGATTCCTTGAGAGAGCCCAGACCCAGAACACATTATATTAGCCCTGCATATTTAGAGCCCTCCCCACCCCCCCTTTCCTCCCCCCACCACGGGATGGCAAGGAATGCACAGTCTGCCATCCCCTCATTCCCACTTCTAGCTTGAAACCAGATGCAGGGATCATTTAAATGCTTGCCAGACCAGGAGAAAGAAACTGGAGCTCCTGACTCCATGTCAATAAGTTTTAGAATGGCAGAAACGCCGCTGGACAAGCCTAGATCTGCAGTGTAGATAATGCCGAGAATTCTTCAATTTGGCATTGGCTGCTGTAAAAGAGTGACAAACTCAGCAGCCCTTGTTCAACAACACCAACATGGAAGGACATAAAGGAATGGACCAGACTCAGTATGATCGTCATTATAGGTCCATATCGTTGTATCCTAAATGTTTGCGGAGACAGTGTGCTTTTGAAACCAGATTTTTTCCGTTTCCAGATGTCGCCCAAATTACATTAGAAAAGTAACCCAGAATAACCCAAAGTCGCTGAAAGAAACTCCCTGTTTTGAGAATACTTTAGTTTTCGGGTGTTCAGATAAATGAATATGGACTTGTACTGAGAATTAAAGAGAGAACTTATTGATAATCCTTCTATTGAATTTTTGTAATAGAGACCTTATTGATAATCTTTCTGTTGAATTTTTTAAAAAAGAGACCTTTTTAATAATCCTTCTGTTGAATTTTTGAAAAGAGAGACCTTATTGATAATCCTTTTATGGAATTTTTGAAAAGAGAGACCTTATTGATAATCCTTTTATGGAATTTTTGAAAAGAGAGACATTGATAATCCTTCTATTGAATTTTTGAAAAGAGAGACCTTATTGATAATCCTTATATTTAAATTTTGAAAAGAGAGACCTTATTGATAATCCTTCTATTGAATTTTTGAAAAGAGAGACCTTTTTGATAATCCTTATATTTAAATTTTGAAAAGAGAGACCTTATTGATAATCCTTCTATTGAATTTTTGAAAAGAGAGACCTTATTGATAATCCTTCTATTGAAATTTTGAAACTGATATTCTAAAAGGACATCTGAATCAGGTGAGATTAATATTCTAATGCCTGGCCTCTTCTGTCCCCAGATGACAGTGACAAAACAGATGATGTGTCCAGCCAGGTGGATGTAAATGGCAACCCCAGATTACTGGACCCAGTCAACTACTTACAGATGCGCCAGTGGCCAAGAGGCAAATCAGAGAATACAGCCTCAGGAAGCCTGTCCAGCTACACCCCCATCACGATTTCTCACTCACATGGTTCATCAGGCAGTGACCCTAACACCTTTGACCGCAAGAAAGAACGCAGGCGTATGAAGCTTGAGAGGCTGAAAGGAACCCCAGCAGAAGAATACAAAGGCCACAGAAAGTTCAGTGACATTAAGGAGATTCTGGCTTTTGTAGAAGGCTCCAAAACATCATCCAAGGTAGAAGGCAAGTCAGCTAAAAAGAAACAAGAACGCAGCCGAAAGAAGGAGCCCCATCATAATGGCCCACTTACACCGGAAGACACAGCAGGAGGTAATTCTTTATTTTATTCTTTCTTTGTGTTATGTCTGCCTGCCACATCATCATCATCATCATCACCACCACCCTCCAGCTCCCCAAGGAACATAGACCTTCAACAAACTTGTAGCAAATTTTCCTGTTCTTTGTCAAAAGCTCAATGCCTTTCCGTGTCATCTTCATTATCATCATGTTTGCCTCCAGTTCTCTACTCCATATATTCTTTTGGTATCCCTCTACGCTGGGGATTCCATAGCAAGGGCTGCCCAGTTATGCTATCAGCAGGTTTCCTTAATGTGTGGCCTCTCCAACGCCAGCATCATCTTCTCATCTATTATTCCACTGGCGCTTGTCTGGTTCTTGTCATCAGTTCCACATTAGTGACCTTGTCATATCACTTCAATCCTTCTATTCAAGCACCCATTTATGGAAGCCTATAGCTTTTTTGGTTGATGTTTTTGTTGTTCTCCATGTTTAACTCTATCCACCCCAAGTGAAGAATGGTGCGCCCGTATGATTATATTCAAATTTCCTCATGTCCGCACTTTACTAGATCTAAAACAAAATTAATTATTGTATTTAAAAACTTGAAGCACTTGAAAATAATCTATTGTGAATATACAACGACGATGTATTGTCCCATAAACATACTTGAAAAAGTTAGCATCCGTTTTGGTACATGATTAAAACCTAGAAAATGCCTGAGACAGAAAGAGTTAAGAGCCATAAAATAGGACTGACTTGACATTTGAGTTGCCTGCCACAGAACATTTTCCATCATTATAAGACCTCTTCATGCCTGTATGGACATAAGGCTGACAATAATGAAATCTCAAAAAAATTTTACAAAATGTACGTAATCTGAAGTTTTAGTTAAAGGTCATCCCACAGAAGATGCTACAGTTCCAGGGGGTCTTTGAAGAGATGAAGAAAGAGTTGGACTATTCCACCCTCACATGCCATGCTCACTCTCACGTGCCTCACACAACTAATATGAGGTTGTGCATGGAGCTGGCAACCAAATAACCTACAACAAATTGCCATAGAAACCACCACTGTAAGAGCATGTGACCGTTTGGTGCAGGCTTTCTGCATGACCAGCTGTTGTGGTGGCTCTATGCTCTGTAAGGAGCAGGATAGGAAAGTGTTGATGATGTTAAACCTTCTTTGTGACTATAGGGATATATGGCTGACAATAATCAATCAATCAATATCCTTTAGCTCCCCGAGGAGCATAGGCCTTCAACAAACACATGCCAAGTCTTCCTGTCCCGTGCCATCCACTCAAGTTCTTTCCATGTTTTCATCATTTTCACCTCTGTATCCAATTCTCTTCTCCATGTGTTTTTTTGTCTACCTCTGCCTCTCTTTCCCTCTGGATTCCAGAACAAGGACTGCCTTGTAATGCTATCAACAGGTTTCTTCAGTGTGTGTCCTATCCATCACCAGCGTCTTCTTCTCAACTCTTGTTCCACTGGCACTTGTCCGGTTCTTGTCATCAATTCCACATTTGTGACTTTGTCATACCATTTCAGTCCTTCTATTCTACGCAAGCCCCCGTTTATAAAAGTCTGTAGCTTTTTGGTTGTTGTTTTGGTTGCTCTCCATGTCTCAGAGCTATACAATAGGACTGACTTGACATTTGAGTTGAAGATTCTTATTTTTGTGTTGGACTTGATTTCTCTTGCTCTCCATATGTTTCCCAATGGAATGAAAGCTCCTCTTGCTTTTTGTATTCTTATTTTGATATCATTATCTGTCCTTCCAACTTTGTCTATATTACTACCATGATGTGTATGATTCTACGTCCTTTAGTGGTGTTTCTTCAAGGTCAACAATGGAATCACAAAAAAACAAATACAAAAATTATGTAATCTGAAGGTAAAGGTAGTCCCGTAGCAGATACTACCTTAGAGGAGGAAAGTGTTGGAGACTTCGCTATGCTAGGTCCTAGCTTTATGAGGTGGGTTGGCTGATTCCCTTCCACACCAATTTGCCATCCCTAACTCAAGAGCAGAGTGAGGTACAGCTAGGTACACTGGAGCATGACACTACTTTTGGTTTTGAACCCAGTAACTTTGCCTCAAGAAGCAAACACTCTGCCATTCGAGGCTCCATTTTAAGTTACAGGTCAAAAATGTGATATTACATAGAAATCTGCATCTCCTGGGTGCATGTGCTAGCACAGGCTTGCACAAAATCTGTTCATCTTTAAAATTAAATTTTGTTATTGTTGTTTTAAAGTGGTAAAATATATAAGATGAAGATCTGAAAATGAATTAGAATTTTTAGTTAACCTGTCTACAAGATGGAATAAATGATTAGGAAAGGTCATCAGTAAGCAGACGGCTGTAGCTGAATGTAAAGAGTGTCCAAAAATTATTCATGAAGGTCAGTAACCTTGAGCAGACGCGATGTTACAGTTAAATGATATTGCATTTGCAGCTTTAACCCGAGGAATTTTATTGGTCGCATTCATTGAAATTCACATCCAAAATATAAAGCTCAAGATATAGCTTTTTTTTTAAGTCCGTCTTCTCATGGGCACACTTTGTGAAGGATACGAATGTCCAGCCAATGATCCAGTTTCCAGCACATGTTTAGCAGCAGGCCAGATGCAGTCAGTTTCCTTGGATAAGGTTGTGAACGCAGTATCATTTATCCGCAATACTCATATCTGCTGAAGGTTACTGAACTTCATAATCCGGTGAATAATTCTCGGACAGCCTTTATATTTTCTAGTTATAGAAACAGTTTATCTAATAAAACTCATCAAATGTTGAACTGGATATTTTTATCCATTAAGTGTTTTAAAACTCCGCCATGGCTGGTCCCAAGCTCGACTGAAACAGTGAGGAGGGCGACATGCATGAAGGCCTTAAGGAGGCAGCTCCTTTGCCATGCAAAGGCACAACTGGCCAATCACCTGTTTACCTTAAAATATGATTACAAAAACCAACGGAGAGAAAACCAGACAGATCTTAAAGGCGAGAAAACTGGCATGAATTATGGACGACAAGTTACGGAACATGGAATTGTAGAAGTATTAATGGGAAAGAGAAGGAGCTTGTGGAGGAGACCAGGAAACCAAAATTGGTGATCCTGGCTCTGACAAAAACTAAGAAAGAAGGGCAAGGAGTTGTAGACCTCAATGGCAGCATGCTGCTCTACAGCGGAGTCCCCCCACAAGCGAAAGAGCTAAAGTGGGTTCTGTTATGGCTAAAAGCCAAACAAATAACATCAAATGATGGAACTTTGTCTCGTAGCGCATTATGGTGCTAAATTTAAAAGGACAAACCATAGTCAACCTTGCCATTGTGTATGGGCCAAACGAAGATGAGTGAGCAGATGTCATAGAAGAATTCTTAGAGCTGCTTCAAAAGATGGTGGACTACTGCCTGGATGAAATGAGCCTTCTCAGAGAATTCAATGCCAGAGTTGGAAATGACCATGCTAGATGGAGTGCAGTTATTGGAAGATCTGGAGAAGATACACTAAATGACAATGGAATGCTACTCCTTAGATTCTGCACTGAGCAAAACCTTGTCATTACGAGCACAAAGTTCCCCCATAAGTGCATACATACATACACCAGATATGAACCAACAAAGAATGAGAAATCAATCATCGACTATGCCATTGGTAGAAGAGCTCATTCAAGTATGTGCAGGATGCTAAGAGTCTAGAGAGGGCCAGCGATTGGAAGTGATCACTACCTGCTGACAATTAAAAGAGTTGCTAAGCCTAGGCATTGCCCATCATTACCCAAGAAAATAAATAAGTAGGAGGATTAAAGCCTACAATCTAAGAGAGCCAAAAGTTAAGACCAGGTATCAGGGGATTATTGCTACAGCAATGAGAAATCTAGACGAACGATCAGATTACCTGGAAACCCTCTGCTTAAAATTAAGGACATCATAAAAAGGGAAAGAGGACACCTTGGTGGACAGAAGAAGTTAAAGAGAAAATAAGAGAAAAGAAAGATGCAAGGAAACAATACTTAGAAGCTAAAAACAGAGAAATATAGAGAATATGCGACAGAAGCAAAGAACAAGGTGCAAGCAGCAAAACAGAAATCCTGGGAAGTATTTGGAGAAAAGCTAGAAAAAGAAGCTCAAGAACACCAGAAATTGTTCTACAAGACCCTAAAGAATGTGAGGAAGGAAAAACAGTGTCCTCTTCAATTTATAAAAGGCAAATTGCTTACTAACCCTAAGGAAGTGATGGAATGATGGAAAAAATATTTCTCAGAGCTCCTTGATTGTAAGCAAGGTCAAGATTCAGAAATGATAAACACTTATCACAGAAGAGGAAACCCAATGGTGATGTAGATAGCATGAAGTTGGAAGAACTGAAAACAGCACTGGAGAAAATCAAGGTGGGCAAAGCAGCATGGCATGATGGTATAACACCAGAAATGGTCAAGTACATGGGAGCGCAGCAGTGGCCAATTACTCCTGAGGGTCCTACAGGCAGCCTGGCACCACAAGACCATACCAAAGGATTGGGAGATAGCCATCATAACATCCATTTTCAAAAAAGGTGACAACCAACAATCCGGAAATCATAGAGGAATATCCTTGCTTAGTGTACCTAGTAAAATTTACTCTAGAATAATGGAGCAGACTCGGACGCCTGGCTGAGCCACAAATGAATGAGGTCCAGTGTGGCTTCCAAGCAAACTGAAGTACTCAGGACCTTATCTTGACACTCAGGCAGCTGAGTGAAAAGGCCAACGAGTATAAAGGTGAGATGCATCTTTGTTTCTTGGATCTGGAGAAGGCGTTTGACAAGGTCCCCTGGAGCAAACTCTGGGACTGCTTGGCTAGGAAGAACATTACAGCACCTCTGATCAGTGCTATACAGAGCTTCTACAAGACTTGCAGAAATTATGTGAGGGCGGCAAACCATAAGTCAGAAGAGTTGAGGACCACCAGTGGTGTAAGACAAGGTGATATTCTGTCACCTTACCTTTGCATACTCCTCATGAACGATGTCATCAAGGCATGTTAGGAAAGGACCAAAAAAAAAATTCAGTAGCGTATTGGAAGATGAGACAGGTCTGTATTTCAGAGCGGGAATTTGCCGACGATTTTGCCCTGACTGCTAAATCAGAGGTACATCTTCAATCCAAATTGCAAGTCTGGAAGGAAGAGCTGGAGAAGAGAGGAATGGTTATCAGCAGCTCCAAAACAAAAACCAGGGTGATCTCAAGAGAAGGAAAGAGACATCAGATTATGCTGGGAAAACAAACACTGGAGCATGTCAACCACTTTAAAAACCTTGGAGCTACCATAGACTGGAAGGGTCAACAAAGAAGAGTTTGCTACCCAAAGAGCGACAGCTTTGAGACTTTTTCAGTACATAGATCAAGGATTCCTCAGCAAAAGAGAGATTGGCAAGAGGACAAAGATGGCTGTATACCTCTCCACCTATGTCCCAGTCCTGACATATGGATGTGAGTCATGGGCAATGACTACAACTGACAATAGCCAGCTCCAAACCTCAGAAATGAGGTATCTGAGGAAGGCAGATAAAGTAACAAGAGACAGGGTCAGCAACCAGACAATATGGCAAGACCTCAAAACTCAGCCTCTGCAGACCCAAGTTGAACAGTCCCAGCTACAATGGTTTGGCCATGCCTGCAGAGTGGAAGAATATTGGCTACCATGACAAATATGGGAAACCAAGAGTCAGGGATCCAGACCTCCAGGGTGACCCAGAGTTCGTTGGGAGAACAACATTAGACAGTCCCTGAAGGACCAAGGACTAGATTGGAACCATGCCAGGAGGAAGACCATTGATAGAACATTATAGCGTTCTCTTTGGCAAACCTCTACACCCCTGGGTAGAAGGGGAACGACTAAGTAAGTAGTAAGTTTGTTTTTAAAAATGTAAGATTGGCAAAATCTTGTCATCCAAACCTAGACCCCTCTCTCTCTCTCTCTTCTTTGTCTCACTCTTTTCCCCCCCCCCCCCCCCCTCCTTTGTGCTTGTCGCGAGAGGTTTGAGATGTTATTGAAAGTAATAAGATATCCTGGACATAAGGGTGTATCAGATGATACCAGGATAGTGCCAGATAAGAGTCTGGTCTTATCAGTAATACCCCTTTCTCTGAAAAAGAGTAAAGGTGTATAGACAACAAAGGTAGGGTCAAGCTGTATAAGTTCCCATAGAAGATGGTAATGTAGTACTCTGAGTCCTTATGGGCTACCTCTCCAGATCCTCCTCTGTTAATATGGTAATTATTATTAATATTTTTAACTCTGCTAGGGGTAATTATTTAATTAAATTCACCAACAATGAATAAAACTTAACTTAAAGAATTTAAGCAAGTCTGCTGGTAAATATTTACAATTTATTTGTACATTTACTCTTTTCTGTTTGAAAAGTTTTAAAAGAACTCATGTTACAAAAGTAAATAAATAATAAAAATGTTCAACAAAGTCTTTCACTGTATTAAGATGTCTATCAATATGGAGACAGTCTTGCTTGGTTGATCTGTCCCTGAATAATTACTAGTGTTATTCTCACAGTCTAATTGAAGAGCTATACTGCTAAGTTCATCACAAACTGGTTTGATTTTAGTTTTGGTGATCAGGAATATGCTACACAGTTGCCTTTGTAGGCAACTTATCTGAGTCACTGAAGATGGCTCCCTCTGATACTGGAGAGAATTGTTGGATGAAATTCTTCCAACTGGTATACTCGCGATGTCTGTCCTTCCAACATAGACTGGCACTGCATCCGTCGTAACCTCAGTAATAGATGCCTCTTATATTTGTCGTAGATTACAGGATAAAACCCTCAGGCATACACACAGACGTTAATGGTTGGTTAAGATCTGCTTTCAGGTACAGAAGGCAAAACACTTGCATTAACACAGGCTTTCTTTTGCCGCTCGCTGTCGATTCAAATATTGTGACTGACCTGATTCTATTAGGCACGCACTATTTATAGAGTGACCTCGCCCGTCCGAGGTGGTTTCCCCTACTAATGTGTTTCAAGGTCCGAAAATATTGGTAAAATTTGCCTATTGTTCAAATCAGGAAAACTACTTTTTTTAATTATCTCTGTTATTCCTGGAGCGATTTTATTCATCCAAAGCTTAAATTATACTCCTAAGTATTCGTTATATATCTATATAATAATCTTTTAGTCTCATAAGTGCATTTTATTCTATGCATAATTTAAACAGCTAAATTAAGGACTAACCTGAAGCTTCAAATGCATTCAACCAGAGCTTTCTCCCATCCTATATTAGTATTTATAAAAGTTTTTGTACCTACGGGTAGAGCAACATTCCCAGTATCATTTTGTATACTTCTTCCATGTGGTACTTCTTTCATACTGATGTAGTAAATTGTCTTCCGATACTAGGTTGCACAGATTGGACTTCCATTTTTATTATCCAAGGCTGTAGTAAACACTGCATAACGGAGCGTTCTGATTGGACTGGGTATCTTGCAGTTCTTACAATGTATGGCGCGCGGTGTGGTCAGAGTTACTTAGAATTCGTGTTGTGATACAGACGTCACTTCACGACAGTGCTACCCCCTTTTTTGCATATCTTTCATGTTGCAATTCTGCCTGAATTTTCAGCCTCCAGGTACATCAGGACCTGCTTTTCTCACTTCACCTGTGTAGAGTCACGTCCATTGATTGCGCTGACTGTCTATCTTTTCATAGTATGTGACCAGTCTATTCACAGTATGTGTGTGACCAGTCTATTTCCAGCTCCTTTTTTTAAAATCTGAGTGTTGACTGCCGTCCTGTGTAGTTCCCAGGGGTCTCTGATGAGACAAAGGAATAGGACCACCATTCCATCAAAGGGCACTGTTGTGAGGCTGCATATGGGCATCTCATCTTTGTTCTTACTTGTGGAAAGTTGAGTATTTCAGAGTTTAGTTTTGTGCTCCAAATCAGTGCACTACCAGCTTATATATTGTGTTTATGGAACATTCACAATCACTGATCCCCTTTGCAGGAAGCCTGATGGAGCAGTAGTCTTACTGTTTCTTTGTCTTTTCAGAAACCCCAGAGGGGGGGGGGGGGGGGGCATTGTATATATGGTACTTTGTGTTGTCAATACAAAAAATGATGTGGGGTATTGACCTCGAAACGCAGCAGACTTTGATAACAGAATAGTAGTTCTGTTCCACCATATTCTTTAGTTTAGTGGTACACAAACTTTTCTGCTGGAAATGCTACGTTTTTGGGTTTTTTTTTTCACTTCTCCGGAGAATATAATTTCTTATTTTTCTCATACTTATCCTAGACCTCCATGTGGATCAATTGAAGTCATCCACTTAGCTTGGGAACCTCAGCTTTAGTCAGTCACTCCTTTTTTATCAATTTGAACCAAACCTATGGCTGCAGCCTTTGTTCACCACCGATTTTTTTTTTTTTCTGTTCTGTGCCATCTTTTTTTTCTTCAAAATCTGCCTATGATAGCCTTGTGGCAGTAGCCTTCTCATTTACTAATCTTCTCCAGTTTCTCTTTGGTCTCCAACTTTTCTCTTCCCTTAGGGGTTCCAGGATAGGATATGTCTGATTATATTAATTGATATCTATGTGAGGTTGTGTCCTGTCCTTTCTCCAAGCTAAGTGTGCAATGCTGGGTTCTCAGCAAGTTTCACCACAGGGAGAATCCTGGAAAGCGTACATTTTGTCACTTTAATCTTGTGTTATCTAGTTATCTTCCACATGTATGTGTTTGATATCACATCTGACTATTTCATAGAGAGGATGCAATGAAGACATCTGTTGGTGAACATCTAGAGTTAGGGATGTGATACATCACCAAGAATATTATGCCAGAGTTACAGGCATAGGACATAATTTACATTTGTTGTAATTTCACATTTCACGAAAATATGCATTTTTTTTTAAACACAGCTTATGCACTCACTGTTGCCAACACTATTTAGCATAGTTACCAACTTGTGGAAGTTAGAATTGAATGACTGGGTTGCATTGATTATGTGTCTTGCTCATTGCTCGGTAAGCAGGTTTGAGGTCAGACTAGAGTATAGGTCTCACATCAGTGTTGGAGATGTCCATGGCTCTATGAATTAGACTGGTTGATTTCTTGTTGGCATGTGGATGTTAAGTTTGGAGTGGTGGTTTCAAAAATGTGTTATGCCCTGGTAGCTTTTTCCCTCTCTGCAGCTGTCACTGTGGTTCATTTTTTTCGTATTTTCATTCACCATAATTTTAAGAAGACATGTTTTGGCCTTGTATTTCCTTCAGTAAATTGAATATGTTGTGAAACCGATTACATCTATCAGCTATAGTATGTAGGGTTACTTCAGGGGAAGAGAAACATTTTCAACCTGTGATTAAATGTAAACATGTCAGGAATGAACATTCAGTAAAAGGCAGTCATTATTCGTGACTGTTATGGTTGTTGAGCATCAACATCATTGCACTCAGGGCAAATTCATAGGTTCTTAGTCTCTCTCAGTAAATGTCAAAGGGTGTGAATGCTGATTGTTCCTGTAGCGCTGATTGTATTAGATGCCTGATCCATCCTGTCATATGTCCGTCCTTGCTAGTCTTATGTTTGATGCCACATTCTAATAGTCTGAACCTTAACCATATTGATTGCAGTTTCATTCTCTAAATGGCAAACATTAATTGTCTTTATTATCTCTCTCTTATGGGACACGATAGGAGAAGATCATTTACCATGAAAAATATGGGAAACTAAGAGCCAGGTATCCAAACATCCAGGACGACCCAGAGTCGACTGGGAGGACAACATTACTCAATCTCTGAAGGACAGAGGACTAGATTGGAACCAGGCCAGGAGGAAGACAGCCGATAGGATAGTATGGCGCTCTCTTTGGCAAACCTCAATACCCCCATGGTAGAAGAGGAACGACTAAGTAAGCTCTCTCTTATCCATATCCATTGTCCCCACTCTAGGTGCTTTCAAGGCTAGTATGTCAGATCTCTCATTGCCGTGTAGCTCTAGATAACCCAGGACACCAATTCCTGAAGGTTTGAGGCCTTATGTATGTTCTCCATTCATGTTTTGGCCATCTATTTTGGACCTTCCGAAGCATTGATTGAGAGTCTGAGAGGCCCCTTGTGCCTTTGTGTGATAGGTTTTGTGTATTACATTTGTTCTTTCTGCTGTATTTCTGAAGGTTTTGCATAATCCCTGTAAGGCGGTAGTGATCCAGTCCATTCATTGGCTCCCGGTTTTTACCCTCACATCTTGCAGTCAGCATCTCCTGTCTGTGGTGAAATGGTGGATTTGATTTTCTGTCTGCCCACCGAGTAAGGTCCAGGTGGTCTTTTATACATCCTTGCAATTTATAGACTTTTCCAATTTTAGCATTCATATTTCCCGTGACTACCTTAATGTCTCACCTTAGTATTTTTTTCTATTGTTCCCAGAAGTTTATCTTAGAAATCTTGTTTGGTAGCATCATCTGCATTGTTTTCTTTTTTTGCTCAGCTTTGGTGATTGTTCTTCCTTTTGCTTCGATTCTTGCTATTAATATTGTGTGTGTGTGATCTTCGTTCCCATAATACCAATACCTTCCTTGCTTCTGGTGACATCATAAATGCTATCCACAATGTGTGTGTGTGTATGATCTTCGTCTTCATGTCCTGAATCGATGATATTTTCTCCAGTAGTCGTTGTCTAGTACCTGCTCCATTTGAGTTTATCTCTGTCAATCCCATCTGCGTTATGTTACTGTGTTTCGTTTCCTTGACCACTTGTGCTGTGTCTGGTTGTATTCAGTGTTCTTACGTTTCATGAAGCAATGCCGCAGGATGCTTCGAAAGTCACTTCCTATTTGTAAACTGTTACTGCTACGAAACTGTTGACCACCACCTCTCTGAGTGCCCAGCACTCGATGATGTTAGGAAACTGCTGCTTCCTCCCAGGCCAGATAAGTGGAACATCTTGTATGGAGAAACAAAACAACTTGCGAAAACATGCAGATATCACTACATGGCATTGGGCCGAAGGGCGAGAGCCCAAGCACTGCTGGATCAATAACAACAACAACAATAACAACAACAACAACAACAACAACAACAACAACAACAACAACAACAAACTGTTACTTTTTGACTCTTATCTAATGAACTTATAAGAAACAGACATCAAGATAAAGAAATCTGAATGCCATTTTATTCATTAAAATGCTATGTCACATTATCATTGGGAGCCGCAGTAGTGTAGTGGTTAGTGCACTGGCTTCCTAGCTCGGTGGTCCATGGTTTGATCCCCAGTTGAGGTGGGATTTTTTAGGCGGCAAACAGCTCCGGGGTCTACCCAGCCTCAAAAATTGGGTACCAGAGCAACTCTGGGAAGGTTAAGGCGGCCGGCGTGATGCTGACCACATCACCCCTAGTGTGCCGATGGTCAAGAAAATATGGGCCTAACACAATATTCCCAATATGTCTCAATAGGCGTGTAACGGGATCCTTTACCTTTACATTATCATTACACCTCAGCCTGAGATCACGCCTAAGCAACATGTTAATTACATAAATTGCAAAAGTAATTACTAGCCTGAATTTGGAAGAATTCTTACACGTGAAGAATATGGTGCTGCTTCATGAAAGGTAGATACTGTAAGTTATCATCATCATCATCATCTTCTTTTGTGCTCCCTTCAAAGCATACAGCCAACACTGCTGTAGGTCCCCTTGCTGGGAAGCCTGCACCAAGCATTCTCATGCTACTGCAGCGGTGGTTTCTGCAGCAGTGGTTTCTGCAGCAGTGTGTATTACATGATGAGGTTGCCAGCCTCGTGCATACCCTCATATTTTAGTCACCTTGTACGACATGCCTGAGTGAGCAGTAAAAACCCACTAGGAGGAGCTCCCACAGAACATTTTGTAGCATTAGTGGTAGTTTAAAAAAAATTTGTTGATGCTTTTGTCTATCATGTGTAATTCTTTTGGTTCCCAGGTGAAGATGCCTCCGGCAAAGAGGAATCTGTGGTTGTGACACCAGATGTCAGACCTGCTGCTAAGGCAATGGGCAACAGCTTCCGGAGATCAGTTGGCGAAAACAGCACCTCCAAAGCTTGGTTGGACGAAGATGATGTGGACAAGCTTAGCAACGAGTTTCATGACTGCCTGAACTCTTTCCCAACAGAGCATGCCACTTCAGTCAGGGAGCAACAGCATAGGCTAAATGATGAATCAGGAAGCTCTATCGCAAAGATTGCTTCCAGCTCTACAGAGGCAGATAAATCTGACACTTCTTCAGTAGGGGATAGTAGTGTTGAGAAACATTTAACAGACAATAACAAAGTTGCCAGTAAGAAATCAGCTAAAACTAAAGACAAGAAAGAAAAGCCAGAAATTTGTAGTACTAATGGACCTCTAAATGCAAAATCCAGTATGGTAAAGCCAAAAGAAATTTTGGAGATTAAAGATTCAGTGTTATCATCCTGTTATGAAAACATAAAATTCCGAAATTCCATGGATAAAGAGTCGCGTCCAGAAGTGAAACGAGAAGATTAATTCACTCCTTGAGAGATCTGAGTCCGTCAGCCTTCCCAGTGTTGTCTGGCCAGAGTCCTCCACTGACTCTTCACGCAGAAGCCAGACGAAATTCATGTGGTGATCTCCACTCAGAGTCAGTGGATAATAAAACATACGACAGCGACAGAGAATCTGCTAAGTCTCTGCCTGCTGCCCATGGGACCAGAGTAGGTGGAGACATGTCGCCCATTTATCCAATGTCCTACGCCAGGATAGCTGCAGCACCACGCAAGAATGACAGCACAAACAGCCCCAACCCTGAGTCTGGTGCTGTCAATGCATCTCAGAAACAGTAGCATCAGTAGTAACATGACCCCTTTCTTTGGGCTGTAACAGTGTACTACCTCAGCCTGCTTCCAACTCAGCAGTTACACCTGAGAGAAAAAAGCTACGGTATGGAACGGAAGGAACCGCCAGTGTGGTAGCCAGGAAGTGCTTAGTAAAAATATTATTACATCAGTATGTGAGGTTCCTAAGGATATCACAGCATCATCTTCATTACAAGTCAAATTAATACACCCAAGTGATAGTTCCAATAGCTTGCCCTCACATCCCGCCCTGCTAAAGGAGACGTCTGCGCCTGCTGCAAATCTTATTTCTAACCAAACAAAGAACACGTCTGCTCTAGCAGTGACCAAATCACTATCCCAGAATGCTGGGAAGCAACTTTCGGCAACTGTTTTGCCATCAACAGAACATGCAACAACCAACATTATTTCTAGCTCACAGGCAGGTCCTTCCAATGCAAGATTGCAACCAAGTATCTCTTCCCAACTTAGCCAGGTATCTTTACTGCTGTCCCCTCTGGAGCGCAGGAAAAAATGGACCTGATTCGAAAGGCCCGGAAAGTTAAACAGGAAACTTCGACCCAGTCCCTCTCACAATCAGTGACCTTCCCAACTGCAGACATCAAGAATGTCATTAGCAGAAGCAAACTTAAACTCTGGCCCAGATGCTGTCCGAAAAAACAGTAACACAAAGTCAGTTATTTTCCTGGATAAACGTTTTGATTCCTACGCCTTCCTCAGAACCTGTGGAATCACTTTTGGTTTTGACTCCAGCTATGAGACCAAATATGAAACAACTAGTCAGCCTGCAAGTCAACAACCACAACAGTTGGTTCCCCCACATCCTCAGTCAGCATCAGTCGTACCACCCAGCATTATCACAGAGCTCTTCTATTGATTCATCAGTACAGCTTTCATATCAGCAACAGTTTTGCCATGTCCAGCAGTCTCTCAGGAGCACTCTCCACATTCCTTCAGCAGCTCTGGCTGCTACTGCTTCACACCAAAGCTAACACTTTCCACCAGTTCCCAGTGTCAGTCTAGTAGTAATAGTAATAGTCATAATGCCTAAAGGCCCACACATACGTGGCCACGTAATGGTTTGATCCTTCCTTTCCATCCACCCTGCAGGAAGTGGTTCTGTTTCAACAGAATCAGGTCGCTAGTAGTAGTTAATAATGTTAGTGCTAGTAACAACAATAATAATAAAGATTTAACATCTTCAAGGAGGACTAGCCTTTCTGGGGTGCAACCAGGGAATGCACTTAGCCCTAACCTTCATTCTGTTATAAAAAAATGACCAATTAGTTTATACCAGGGCTGCCAAAGTCATCAACAGCAGCTGTGGCCAAACAGTTCATTAGCCCAGGTAAATACATCTGTACCTTATAGTGTCACAGGGATACCAGTGTCACCATTACTCAGTAGCCAGCCCAGCAGGGGGGATGTCCACATCCAGCAGCCTACCACTGCAGCCTCCTCCGACGGGGGACCTTAGAGGAAAGAGATAATAACTGCCAGCAGTACCTTATCATTGCCTTCAGCCCAAGACAAAACGGAATCCGTTCTCAGGGAATCAGCCACTAACCCACCACCATCAGCCAAAGTTGGAGAAGCTAAAGACACGTTAGAAACACCAGTGACTACCTTCACAGAAGCAGCAGCAGCATCACTAGTAGCAGAGACAGCTTCCCAGCAACGCCAGCCACCTCCACCTGTACCAGCAGAACCTCCTGCCATTGGCAAAGCCTGTGGTATATGGTCTAAAGATCAAGCCAGGTGTTGGGTGTGGGAAGGTGATGTTTGTACCGTCCAACATTTCCAAGAAAAACAGAGGGAACTCAGCAGAAATAGGTGGTTTTCTTAGAAAAAGTAAGTTCAGAAACATCAATATTTGTATTCTTATTGAGAGGCTGTTGAATCTGTATATCATTATTTCACATTTGAAAGTTATAAGTTCAGAGGTTATTGAATATTTTTCAGTATGTCATATTCAGGGGCTGTTGAGCGTTTTTCAGTATGTCATATTCAGGGACTGTTGAGCGTTTTCAGTATGTCATATTCAGGGGCTGTTGAGCATTTTTCAGTATGTCATATTCAGGGGCTGTTGAGCAATTTTTCAGTATGTCATAATTCAGGGCTGTTGAGCATTTTTCAGTATGTCATATTCAGGGGGTCTGTTGAGCATTTTTCAGTATGTCATATTCAGGGGCTGTTGAGCATTTTTCAGTATGTCATATTCAGAAAAGCAAGGCATTCCTTGTTCTAGAGCACTAAAACTCCCAAGGTAAAAGAAGCATCGGGTGGGGCTGAAGAAGAGTACTGGAGCCAAATAAAAAATGAAGACATGAAAAGACCTGGAGTTGATGGCACACAGAACAGGAAGACTGGCATAAGATTGTTGAAGGCCTATGCTGCTTGTGGATTTGAAGAGGATGATGATGATGATGTTCAGAAAAACTGTTGTGGGATGTCTCAACTTTATTGGCTGTTGGCAAAAGACATTTTAAAAACCACTGAAGAGTCTTTATTTTGCGGATGACCTTTTATCTTCTATCACGTAAACAAGGCGCGTGCAATAAAGGACAAAAAGAGTAGATGCGGTAAAACCAGGAGGACAAAATTGAGGCAAAAGGATCATATAAAGATCAGTAGCCAGGCAACGGTAGATGAGAAAACCAAAGCAGCAGAAACGTCATGGAGCTAACAAAGACAACCCAGAGTATAAAATGTGTGGCCAAGCATCAGCTAGTTACCAAGAACCAGACTAGCTGCCAGAGTGGAACTAAAGATGAGACGGTGTCGGTCATTTATAGGACACACATCGAGGAAACATGAATAGCAATTACAATACCATCCGGGACCCAAGACGCAACATGAAGATGCAGTAAGCGACCCATAGCTTGACTGCCCTACGTCAGGGTCAGCGAACCAGAGCTGACCAAGACCCTACTCCACCTCCACGCGGTGGTCCTGGAAACAGACTGCAATCTGGCTGAGGAGTAGGGGATCGCAGAGGGAAGGCCACCCGGCCCCAAAAATGCTGTGCCAAAGTCGGATGTGTTGGGCCGAAAGGCGCTCAGATATCGCAGCTTTGCTGTAAACAGCGACACAACGCAACCAACGTCCTTTTCAGGACGACCGCAGAAGAAAAAGAAGACAATACTGTCCTTGTTCTGGAATCCCCAAGGTAAGGAAGGTCGAAGGAGACCAAAAACACATGGAGAAGAGAACTTGGAGACAGAAGTGAAGATGACATGAGACATGAAGAGATCTTGAGCAGATGACACAGGACAGCAGGACTTGGCATGAATTAGGTGAAGGCCTATGCTCCTCAGGTGCATGTGTTTACTACCTGGCCTATTGTCTTCGTTCTTTACCCTTCAGTTCCCCAAGGATCAAAGGCCTCCAACAAATGTATGCCAAAGTCCTTTTTTGTTCCATGCCATCAGCTCAAGGTTTTTTTTTATGTCTTCCTTATCATTTTCATTTGTCTCCAGTTCTTTCTCCGTGGGTTTTTGGGGTCTAGCTCTGATTCTCTTTCTTCTTCTTCTTCTTGGACACAACAGACTGAGATACCATCTATACCACAAATACAAGATTGGTGCAACAGATCTCTGCACCTGCAGTACCAGCCCGATGACGGTCGAACACCTCCTGCAGTATTGCCCAGCCTACAGTAATGAACGGAGAAGCATATGGCAACAACCCACTTCTGTCAACGAAAAACTGTTTGGAGATGTCGGGAACCTTGGGTTGACTACTGCCTTTATTAGAGTCATAAATGTGGAAGTCTGAAGGCGAACGAGGAAGAAGAAGAAGATGATTCTCTTTCCCTGGGGATTCCAGAATAAAGGCTGCTTGATAATGCTATTAATAATTTCCTCAGTGTGTCTCCTATCCATCTCTAATATATTCTCATCTCTTGTTCCACTGGCACTTGTCGGGTTCTTGTCATCAGTTCCATATTGGTGACCTCGTCATCAGTTCCATATTGGTGACCTTGTTGTAAAAAACCATTTCAATCCTTCTGTTCTACGCAAGCACTGATTTATGAAAGTCTGTAACTTTTTGGCTGTTTTTTTTTAATTTTTTGTTCTCCATGTTTTTTCAGAGCTATACAATAGGACTGACTTGATATTTGAGTTGAAGAGTTTCATTTTTTGTGTTGGACTTGATCTCCATATGCTTCCCAATGCATAATGCTGTTCTTTCATTTTGTATTCTTATTTTGATATTTTTGTCTTTCCCTCCAACTTTGTCTGTTATTGCTGCCAAGGACATCTTACACATATCTTGACATGTCTTCTGTTCTACGCAAGCACTCATTTATGAAAGTCTGCAACTTCTTCATTGTTTGTTTGTTGGTTTTTATTGTTCTCCATGTTTGACAGCCATACAATAGTACAGATTTGATGTTTGAGTTACGTGTTGTCTTGTTGTTTCTTAATATATCAGTCATGTCCCTCTCTTCCCTTCCATATCCATCTTCTTCAGAGACGTTGACTAATTCCGGATCTCTTCCCATTTTGAGATGTAACACCCCATACTGCTGGTTGACCAGGGTTCCTTCTGAGAAGGAACCCAGACTAACTTATTCTTTGCTTCTCAATGTAGTCCTTCATTAGTGCTGTGAAAGATCTCAATGTAGTCCTTCATTAGTGCTGTGAAAGATCTCAATGTAGTCCTTCATTAGTGCTGTGAAAGATCTCAATGTAGTCCTTCATTAGTGCTGTGAAAGATCTCCATGTAGTCCTTCATTAGTGCTGTGAAAGATCTCAATGTAGTCCTTCATTAGTGCTGTGAAAGATCTCAATGTAGTCCTTCATTAGTGCTGTGAAAGATCTCAGTGTAGTCCTTCATTAGTGCTGTGAAAGATCTCAGTGTAGTCCTTCATTAGTGCTGTGAAAGATCTCAATGTAGTCCTTCATTAGTGCTGTGAAAGATCTCAATGTAGTCCTTCATTAGTGCTGTGAAAGATCTCAATGTAGTCCTTCATTAGTGCTGTGAAAGATCTCAATGTAGTCCTTCATTAGTGCTGTGAAAGATCTCAATGTAAGTCCTTCATTAGTGCTGTGAAAGATCTCAATGTCGTCCTTCATTAGTGCTGTGAAAGATCTCCATGTAGTCCTTCATTAGTGCTGTGAAAGATCTCAATGTAGTCCTTCATTAGTGCTGTGAAAGATCTCAATGTATCCTTCATTAGTGCTGTGAAAGATCTCAGTGTAGCCCTTCATTAGTGCTGTGAAAGATCTCCATGTAGTCCTTCATTTAGTGCTGTGAAAGATCTCCATGTAGTCCTTCATAGTGCTGTGAAAGATCTCAGTGTAGTCCTTCATTAGTGCTGTGAAAGATCTCAGTGTAGTTCTTCATTAGTGCTGTGAAAGATCTCAATGTAGTCCTTCATTAGTGCTGTGAAAGATCTCAGTGTAGTCCTTCATTAGTGCTGTGAAAGATCTCAGTGTAGTTCTTCATTAGATGTTGTGAAAGATCTCAGTGTAGTTCTTCATTAGTGTTGTGAAAGATCTCAGTGTAGTTCTTCATTAGTGTTGTGAAAAGATCTCAATGTAGTCCTTCATTACTGCTGTGAAAGAAATCTCCATGTAGTCCTTCATTAGTGCTGTTGAAAGATCTCAGTGTAGTCCTTCATTAGTGCTGTGAAAGATCTCCATGTAGTCCTTCATTAGTGTTGTGAAAGATCTCCATGTAGTCCTTTCATTAGTGCTGTGAAAGATCTCAATGAAGTCCTTCATTAGTGCTGTGAGAGATCTCCATGTAGTCCTTCATCATTAGTTCTGTGAAAGATCTCAGTGTAGTCCTTTATTAGTGCTGTAAAAGATCTCAATGAAGTCCTTCATTAGTGCTGTGAAAGATCTCCATGTAGTCCCTTCATTAGTGCTGTGAAAGATCTCAATGTAGTCCTTCATTAGTGTATTGGTGAAAGAGATGTTATTTTTTGTCTGTCTCTATTTCTTTTTACCCTATGGGTTCCAGAGCAGGGACTGCCTTGTAATTCTATGAGCTGGTTTCTATAATGTGTGTCCTATCCAACACCAGCTTCTTCTCCTCACTTTTTGTTACCCTGGTTGTTTGTCTGGTTCCTTCCATCAGTTCCACTCTGGTAATTTGTCATACCATTTCAGTCCTATTGAAAGCACATATTTTATGAGAGTCTGTATCTTGAATCAACTCAAATGTAATTGCTTGCAACCCTGGTTGAACTCTTAGCATGTCCTTTTGCTATCCGTGATTTACTTCTGTCTTTCAGGATGGTTAGACGATGTTATCCAGAAAAATGGTAAGTTGTGCACACTTATAGTACACCAGTCTTGTATTAAAGATTTGAGAATATTGTCTGTGTGTATGTGTAAGTGTGGGTATATAAGTGAATGAATGTGGGGAAAGGAGACCCTGTTTTTTTTTTTTATGTGGTGTGAACACCTGTGGAACATTTGGAAATCTAAGTACAGCACAAACACCAATATGGTGTTTGTGCTGTACTTAGATTTCCAAATGTTCCACAGGTTATACGAGAGTTGCGTACTTTCTGTACTTTTGTATGGCGCGGAGTGCTGGAGAGTAACAGAAAAGGAAATGTCCAAATTATCCTCTTTCCACACAACCTGCCTAAGGAAAATTCTTCAGATTTTTTGCCTGAATACCATCTCCAACCAGGAACTGCTTACACGGTGCAGTCAAAAAGGCATGCACACCATCATTGCAGGCAGATGCTGGAACTGGGTTGGCCATGTCCTCAGAAGGGACCCCTGACATCATCACCAGAACTGCTATACTATAGACCCTAGAAGAACGGCGAAAAAGAGGTAGACCAAAGACAACCTGGCGGAGAACAGTTGAGGCTGCGATACAAAGCATGAACGAGAGTTTGGGGCACAGCATGAAGGATGGCCACTGACCGACCAAAATTGGGGACAGTTTGTTGCTGCCCCTACAAGACGCCACTAGGCATGATGGCCACTGACTGCTTTGTCAATCAGGGGCTAAGGATCCAAGAAGGAGAGATAAAGAAATAATAGAAACTACTGCTCCCTTGGGCATGTCATAACGACGTGACTAATGTGAGGTTTGTGCATAAAAAGGTAAGGTAAAGGATCCCGTTACACGCCCATTGAGGCATATTGGGAATATGGTGTTAGGCACATATTTTCTTGACCATCGGCACACTAGGGTGACGTGGTCAACAATCACACCGCCGCCTTAACCTTCCCAGAGTTGATCTGGTACCCAGTTGGGGCAGGGTCGACCCAGGAGCTGTTTTGCGGCCTAAACAAAATCCCACCTCATCTGGGGATCGAACCATAGACCACTGAGCTAGGAAGCCAGTGCACTAACCACAATGCTACCACGAGGTTGTGGCATGGGGGCTGGCAAATCTCTGTCATCCACATCACATGCTGTCATCCATGTTGGCTATCACATCCTGTCATGCACATGGATATCACATCCTGTCATCCACATGGTATCACATGCTGTCCATCCACATAGGGTTATCATACACTTTCAACCACTTGGGTATCAAACAACTTTATTCCACTTGAAGTATCAGATACACTCATCACTGGTTGTCAGAACACTGATCATCCCACGTCAGGTGTTGCTGTCATTTTCGACGGAGTCATCTGTCAAGTTATTTGCTTATGTTTGTATCATAAGTATAATTGTGTCTTTACCTGCGATGCAGGTTGATTAGGGGTTGTCTTCCCTTGTTTATTCATTCATTGTGTTTGACCTTTAGGGTCAGAAGTGACAGTTCGAGTGTACGGCCTAAGGGCACGGTTATTTTAACGGGATTGAGATATATACTTCCGGGAAGCCGGGAGGTCCTGTTTTTCTGAAGGGACCAAGAGTCCATTGTTTTTCGGGGAGAATCTTCGAAGTAACTGCTATGGCAGTTTTCCCCAGTGAATCTCTGTTCGTCGGGATGACGACAGAATTCCTTGTGTAGTTCTGAGGATTCATTTACCAGGTAATACCGACCTTTATGCATTATTACGCTTTTCGGTGGCAGAACATGTAAAGGATTACCTAGGGTGAACACCAGTTCACGGATCCGCCATCTCAGAACTTATATATTTGTGCTCGAGGTAGCCATCCAAGACTGTTAGTCTTATATTGTCCAGAAATCCAGTGACGAAGATATATTGTGGGAGCCGCAGATTGGCGGAACTTCTATCTACAATAAGTACTACTGCAGGGTTGATGATAACCTATTTTAACAGAAGTACACGGGCCGACGTCAGAACGAGGCCTGTGCTTCCGTGACTATTATACTACAGCCTGATATGTGCAATTGGCAGGGAGTGCCAAGTTGCACCTGTGTGTCAAGGTAACTAAGGCATCTGACGCGTTTAGTCAGAGACGCCAAGGGCGACGCTACGAACTGTCATTATTGAAGAACTTTGCTATTGACCATGCACGTCTATTCTGATGTTTACCTTTTTGAATGCCAAATGTATACCTATCGATGTCAGGTCAGCATGACCTTGTTACACTGACTGTTCCTGTTGATACTATGTGTGTTCCCGTCAATAAATGTCTTGAAACATGCCTGCAGTGTCAAAGCATCCTTGATTACTGCATGTGAGAGTATGGGTTGCAGGATCTACATCTATACGAGCCTAAACACATTCGCGCCTTCATTCGCACCCACACTCCGTTCATCATCCGCTCGCACTACACATCTAACCACATGTATACTGTCTTGGGCCCATTGATCACCCTCGAACAAGAAAATAAGACAGTTTACATAATCAGGTGGACCAGTTACGTGGGCTCTTATGATACATTTCTTGTCGCCAATGTTGCCTAGAAACTTACATTTCTGATGGACCAGATCTGTGGGTTTAAAAAGAACAGAGCGAGCATTTGACATTATTGTTGACATTTATGGATCCAGACTATACATTCCCTGTTTGGCTGTTTTCATGTAATGAATGTTCTCCAGGGGGGGGGGGGGGGGGGGGGGGGGGGGGGGGGCGGGGGGGACGGGGGGGGGGGGGGGGGGGGGGGGGGTGGGGGGGGGGGATGTGTGTGTGTGGA